>OX467712.1:56360103-56921773 GCA_950111635.1 Agelastica alni | reverse complement strand
TTTCGGGCTGAGGAATAGATTATAGAGCCGTAGTCTATTTTCGAAAGTATTAAAGCTCGGTAAACATTCAGTAGAGTATCTGCATCGGCCCCCCAGTTCGTGTTGGAGAGGCATTTTATCACATTGAGAGTCGTTTTACACCATACGACCAGGCTATCTATATGTTTGCGCCATGTTAGTTTTGAGTCAAATATCAGCCCCAGGAATTTAAGAGAATCTTTGCATTCAATGACGGTATCGTTTAGAGTCAATATGGGGTCGTAATGAGCCTACTGTTGGATCAACTGCTGAAGCAATATCATTTACAGCTATTGCGAAAAGTGTTACGCTTAAAGTGGAACCTTGCGGGACTCCATTTTCAAAGTACTTGAGCGAGGAGAATGTGTTTCCCACTCTTACTCTGAAGGTTCTCTCAGATAGAAAAGAAGATATTAGTAGAGGTAAGTTACCTCGGAAACCCCAGTCATGGAGTTTCTTCAGGATGCCATAACGCCAGGTCATATCGTAGGCTTTTTCAAGATCAAAAAACACTGCTACCGTATGTTCTCGTTTTCTGAACGACTCCTGTATTATGTGTTCGAGGTAAACAAGTTGGTCTATTGTAGATCGATGTTTTCTAAAACCTGCTTGGTGGTCAACTATGAGTCCTCTTGATTCGAGCAGCCATACTAGTCTGTTGTTAATCATTTTCTCTAGAATCTTACCTATGCAACAAGTAAGACTGATGGGCCTGTAGCTGGAAGGAAGCTGGGGATCTTTTCCTTCTTTCAGTATGGCAACTGTTATGGCTTCTTTCCACTGAGGTGGGTAAGTGTTTGAATTCCAGATTTTATTGAATAGAGTAAGTAGCGATATTTTGAATTCATAGGAGAGGTGTTTTATTATTTCGTAGTTTAGGAAGTCCGGTCCTGGAGCTGTTGGTTTAGTACATGAGAGGGCACGATCAAATTTAGCTAGTGTTAATGGTGAATTATAATGAATATCCTCGGGTGTATCGAAGTCTAGAGAAAGTTCATGCTGGGCTTTCACTCGTAAAAACTCCTGTTCATAATTTTGATTGCTGCTTGCAGAACAAAATTGTCTTGCCAGACATTCGGCGATTATTAATGGAGAGTCCGATATATCACCCGTTTCCGTGCGTATGATGAAGGGTCATTACAGGCGATTATGCCCTCTACAAAATCTTGATCGCCTGCAATCGCTCATCATGGCCCATTGTGAAGAGGGCCCATTAGAATTAGAAGAGTATTGGTTGCTGAAATTTTGTGAAAAATTAAATAAAACAACTCCATAGAGTACTGGAAAAAACACGAGTTTAACAAATATTACAAATATGACCTTTTTATGCTTTATAATGGGTTAAAAAATATTATTTTTTTAAATAAAATTTTAAAGCATCCACTAATGAAATTTTTTATAATGTTTTTACCAATTTATTTAAAACTATAAATTAAATTTAAATGGTAATTGTTTCAACGCCACTGTTTTTGATAAATATCTCCTCGTATTAGGCTAACGTGTATCACTCGTCCAGTATACATCTGCGAACATCGTTTCGACTTCCATGTCGTATTTATCATCCAGTCCGAGCTACATGTCTAGGGAATTGGAACCTCGTTGGTTTTATATTTTCACGGAATGTCTTCCGATATATTACTATGTTAATAAATCTCAACATTAACCATTAAAGAAAATAGCTAGAAATTTGTTCTTTATATAATTTAAAGAAATTATAACAATACAAAATGGCATGGCCCACAGTCCACCCCGATATTTGACAGTATTCATAAAAATTTAAGAAATGCTGAAACATGTCGATTTTTGTTCCAAGCGGGACACATTTCTACGATATAGATATCTATGATTTGTTAACCCCCTTCCATCCTCTTTGACTACTCCTTAATTTAAAATAGGGAATGTACCATTTGTGGCACATCATGAGAAATGCATTTAGGTGAAGTATTCAGGCATACGAATATTCATGATTTTTTTCGTGCAACATCTCTTAAAAATGAAATGCAACGCTTATGTTTTGATAATGTGACAATTTTTATTTCACATCAAAAGTAAATTAAAAAAAATTTTTGTAAAAAATTAGTAATTTAATCCTAAAACAGTTTGTTTAACATTGATGTCAGTAAATGAATCTACACAAAGTACCACGTTTTCCAAGAAAGTGAATTCCTCAAATTATCCCATCACAATGTCCGGAAATACCCTTGTTCCAAGTCCCTCCATCTCGATTTTGGGAGTCACGGTGTCCAATAATATGTCTTGGCATGACCATGTTGCTAACATCGCAAAGTCGGCAAGCCAGAGGCTAGGTTTTCTGTGGAAAGCCAGAAAGTTTTTTACTCCTGATCAACTGTTGACGACGTACAAGGCTCAAATCCGACCTCTACTGGAGTATTGCTCGCATATTTGGGGTTCAGCACCAAGGCATTCTCTTCGTCTTCTAGATTCCATTCAGAAAAGAGCCATTCGCTTGATAAACAGCTCAACTCTCACATATACCCTTCACCCTCTAGAACATAGAAGAAGAGTTGCAGACCAGTCATTGCTCTACAGATATTTCCATGGCAGATGTTCCAGAGAAATAAAAACTCTTGTACCACCATTGGCCACATTTGGCCGAAGAACTCGGCACGCTGATCAGTCTCACACATTTACTCTCAAAATTGACACTACATGGACCAATCTTCATCAAGAATCCTTTTTTTACAGGGCTGCTACGGAATGGAATAAGCTTCCAAAATCAGTTTTTCCAGAGAACTATGACCTGCAACTTTTTAAAAAGCGTGTCCACAATCATTTCCTTTCTATAATCCCTTACCCTTCTAATAGTTGCAGTGCGGGCTGTCCGCGGCCCACACGATAGGTCTACCCTTTTTGCGACTATTTTCATAAAAAAAAGCGCCCATTATGGCCAATATTTTAGAGGAGGCATAAAATGGTAAATTTTTCGATTTATAATCTAAATTTACAAAAAACCGTATCTTAAATATATAAAATAATTTTCTAAAAGAAAGAAACAAATTAAATGTCACCAGCGCCACTTCGCGGTAATTAAATTTTTTTAATCGTGTTAATTAAAAAAGTATTTTCTTAATTTAAAATGCTGCTATAGACTCGTTCCTGATAAGGAAACGTCCTGTCATCAATGCCGGAAACGGGCCTATTTTAGAACGGGCATGTACAAAATTTAGCCAATGTCGGTCTATCTTATTATTGTCGTCTGTCGATCATTTCAATTAAATTGAGGTTCTTATTAGGTAGTCCAAGCAAACACCATGCTTTGCTTGGTATTATTCATAAAAATTTTTTAAACATTGGTTTACAATAAGTATACCTAGACATAATTTTATTTTTTTGTTTGTTTTTTACATTTAAGTTTAAAAAATTGCTTAAATATTTTTTATTAATTTAAATAAACAAATACACATTTAAAGTAGTCAAGTTTGGAGTGAACAATTATAAAAAAGAAATATTTATTTTATACTTATTGTTTAAAATGACTTATTTAGAAAGCAAATCCGCTTTCCATAGTATTTTTCATACTCTATGTAAATAACAAACGAATACTATTGAAAACGGTTGTATAAAGGGATATTCTGCATGAAGATCGATTTTTTTTTCTTCATATAACCGTCATTAAAAATTTGAGTTTTAATGCCTGTTGAGCGAACCAAAACTAGCCAATTTCAGACTAATGTGACTGTAAGCAGAACCCAACTACTTTCATCCCTAGGGTAGAATCTCCTTTTTCTTCTTATCACGCCCTCTCTTTGCGAAGGTTGGCGACTCATATGGCTAACATTGTCCTGGATACAGCAGTTCTAATTATCTCAGTCGAAGTGCTCCAAGGTCCTTTAAGCAGGAGTTCTGACGTCTACCAACAGATCTTTTTCCATTAATTTTTCCTTCAATTATAAGCCTCAGTAATTCGTATTTTTCGCTTCTCATGATATGGCCTATGTATCTTGTTTTTCTCTCTTTAATGATAGTTAATAACTTTTTTGACTTTTTCATTCGTCTTAATACCTCTTCGTTTGTAACTCGGTGAATCCATGAGATACGAAGCATGCGGCGATATACATACATCTCAAAAGCCTCGATTCTTCTTTCAATTATCGGATCGAGAGTCCAGCCTTCACAACCGTACAGTAATACACTAAAGATATAGCACCTGACTAAGCGCATTCTGAGCTCCAAGCTCAAATCAAGTAAAAAACTGCTTTATTCTGGTAAAAATTTTCCTGGCTTGCTCCATTTTAGAACGTATCTCCCGCTTCGGGTCGCACAGCGAGTGAATTATGGTGCCAAGATATTATAATGATACCTGTTCGATATTTCTGCCATTGATCAAAAGCGTTTCGGTGATATGTGCCTTGAAGAAAACGATCAATTTGGTCTTGGAAATGTTTATGCATAGTCCGAATCGTTCACTGTGTTGTGTAAACTGGTCCATCATTTCTTGCAAGTCTGATTTGTTATTGACTAGGACCACAATGTCGTCTGCGTATCTTATATTAGTAATGCGGACTAGGATAGAAACCTGTGGCAGTTCTTGGAGTCATCGGAGCATGTCGCGGGCAAGAGTTGTGTAAAACAGACTTAAAAAAATGAGTTCTGAGGTAACATACATATAGTAACGCCTCTTTCCCGTACGGGTAGGCAGAGACCACTTCCCTCCACTTGCTACGGCTCTTACACACATCTTTTGCTTTCTCTTCTATCATCAGTGCTCTCATACATGCTCGTCGGTTTTTGGTACTCTTGACCTGGCCTTTCTTCAAAACAATATTGATCTGATCGAGGTATGTTCGCCGAGGTCGACCTCTACCGACTTTCGTCCATTCACACTCGCCTTTTAAATGTGTTTCGTCAATCTTTCTTCATCTATCCTTTCCACGTGTCCAAACCATCTAAGCATTAGGTAACAAACAACAACAAAAAACCTTTTTTTTGCAGTTGGTTAAAAAGCATTTGTTATTGTGGTAAGTCGACTTTCACGATTAATATTTTCGTTTGATAACATTTGGTATATTTAAATATAAACAAGGTAAAATTAGTTATTTATTTTTGTAATGTTAGATTTTATATACGTTTTATTTTATATATTTTGTGAGTGGGGCGTTTGGTACATCGATATTGATAATACGCCCTGATGTATGGCGTTCAATATGCCCTGGGTAAGACCTATATTTATTTTTTAGAATTGGGGCGCAAATATACAAGAACTAGACTTCGGGCCTAATGGTCTAAAAAAAACAAACAAAATTGTTGGGTGTTAATTTTGATTAAAAAAATGACGAATGAAACTGACGAGATAATATGGGATGTGCAAGGAGAATTTAAAAGAGGAAGGATCAGGTCTTTTTATTACGAGGAATAGTTAAAAAATTCTGGGCTAGAAGTCAGAGGGTCCACTGCGATTTATAGACTATGACAGAGTGGTGAGAAGTGAGTTGTGGTCGACATTGTCTATGTACGGAGTGGGCAATAGTTTAATAATCAGTTTACGAGGATTCCACTGCTTTTGTCAGGATAAATAGAGCTGACACGGACTGGTTTAACATCGAAAAAGGTGTGGGACAGAGATGTGTGGCTTTAACATGGCTGTTTAACTTATACATAGACGATTGTATAAAATATTTGAAAGAGAGTGCGTATGTAATGAAAATAAATGATTTAATCGTCAAATGCCTTCTTTACGCCGATGATCAAGTCATATTAGCGTCATCTTAAGAGGAGTTGCAGGCGATGGTTAATGTTATGCATGATGCCCTAAAAATTAAAGGGATGAAAATAAATGTAAGCAAAACAAAAGTTTTTAAAAGAGAATAAAGCATGACAAACTGTGAAGTTCTGATTAAGGGAGAAAGAGTGGAAAGGGTAAATGGCTTCAAAGTTTACGAGAGATGGAAAGTATGACAGTGACATTGAGCGAAGGGTGTTGGCAGGAAGACAAATGAATGGGGCACGGCATAGCTTTATGAATAGTCAAAAAGTGTCAAAAAAGGCACGTCTGGCTGTATATAAAGTAGTATTGGTTCCTGCACTTATGAATGGTAGTGAATGTTGAGTTTGGCAGAAGAAGCATGAAAATATGATTATTGCTGCGAAAATTTAAAATAAAGCATTCTTTTTTGCATTAAAAGTACGTAAAGAACAAGTAATATTTGGCTTAACGGATTCTTGAGAAAAGGAATAAGGAGTTTGCAAAGAGAAAGTCTGAAAGATTATCACTTGCTTAAGCTCATGGCGTGAACAAAAACGACGTACATAAATTTTTTCTACTCTGCTACAGATATACACTTGAAACAATTTGCTTGACAAAGCTGGCCAGATATTCAACGTGGACGAAACTAGGATACAAGTTAATAACGAACACGGTAAAGTATTATCGTCAAAAGGAGTAAAAGATATTTATACTTTAGCATCAAAATACCTAGCTGAAACAAATCCTATTCCAAAACTACCTAATATTACCGCATCAAAAAAACCAAAAACAGTTGTACTAACTTCTCCCGAGCACGTCTTAAAAGTGAAGACAAATTCGTTGAAAATAACTGCTGCTGAGGAGAAAAAAGTTACAAAAAAATTGAAAGGCAAGCAACCAAGACAAAAACGAAGACTGAAAACCGGGAAGAATAAGATGAACCAATACTGGATTTTTCCCCAGAAGTATCTGAAAAGGAGAATTAGTGTTTAGAATGCACTGAAAATTACTATTTTATGAATTATTAGGACAATTGGATAAAATGTAGAATATGCTTGGGTTGTTGGTGAATGGTTTGTGTGTCATTAATTTGGTATACAAATAAAATAAAATTTACATGTTGTTTTAGTAACCAAACTACCAAGCTTAACATACGGAAAACCAAATAAGGTTAACTCTTTTAGTATATCGTAAAATTAATTTTAATTTCTATGTGGGGCATATTGTATTGTTTTACTCTAGTCGCCGGTTGGTTTTAGTTATTTCTTCGAATACTTCTGGCAAACAAATAATTATTCAGAAATAATTGTTAAACGATTCGCCACTGGCACTGTTACAACATGTGTATAGTTTTTTAGAATAAAACAGGACTATTATCTTCCTGCGTGAGTGAGCAAATTTTGTTGGTCTTACCTTAAACCCATACGGAGTACTGCTGTTTATTTTCGGGCTCATACTTATAGATCAATGTTTGACCATATATTTTAAAATACTACAATTGTAGTTCTTTAGCATCTGCTTACACCAATGAAACAATACGAGGTCTTTTTTGAGCAATTATCAAATTATGCGGGATCTAAAGTAATCTCACTTGCACTGCAACGATGTGTTCTTACATTATGCTGATTTTGAAAAACTTTTACGAAATTTGTTTATTAGCCATGATTTAAATTCACTTAGTTTCTGATAGTACTTTTTATTGCAAAAAAAAAATTTCATCAAAAATGTCCATCTAAAATTGTGAAAATAATTGCAAAAAAATATATACAAATAAAAATATTTACAATGAATTTTTTTTACTGGGTTCCATCCTGTCCTCCACCTTATTTCTTTTACACATCAACGACCTCTTGAAAACCACCACGAACCCCATTTACAGTTTAGCAGACGATAGCACACTTGTCTCAACTTTCACATCCTATCGATCACTTTCGGTGAATGATACAAATAGACTCAGGCAGGAACAGGTTAATTCCATCAATAGGGATCTTAAAGCAATCGTCGAGTGGGGAACCAACAATCTTGTTCAGTTCAACGCCCAAAAAACACAAAGTGCCACGTTTTCCAAGAAAGTGAATTCCTTAAATCATCCCATCACAACGTCCGGAAATACCCTTGAACCAAGTCCCTCCGTCTCGATTTTGGGAGTCACGGTGTCCAATAATATGTCCTGGCATGACCATGTTGCTAACATCTCAAAGTCGGCAAGCCAGAGGCTTGGTTTTCTGTGGAAAGCCAGAAAGTTTTTTACTCCTGATCAACTGTTGACGACGTACAAGGCTCAAATCCGACCTCTACTGGAGTATTGCTCGCACATTTGGGGTTCAGCACCAAGGCATTCTCTTCGTCTTCTAGATTCCATTCAAAAAAGAGCCATTTGCTTGATAAACAGCTCAACTCTCACATATACCCTTCACCCTCTAGAACATAGAAGAAGAGTTGCAGACCAGTCATTGCTCTACAGATATTTCCATGGCAGATGCTCCAGAGAAATAAAAACTCTTGTGCCACCATTGGCCACATTCGGCCAAAGAACTCGGCACGCTGATCAGTCTCACCCATTAACTCTCAAGATTGACACTACAAGGACCAATCTTCATTAAGAATCCTTCTTTTACAGGGCTGCTACGGAATGGAATAAGCTTCCAAAATCAGTTTTTCCAGAGAACTATGACCTGCAACTTTTTAAAAAGCGTGTCCACAATCATTTCCTTTCTATAATCCCTTCCCCTTCTAATAGTCGCAGTGCGGGTCGTCCGCGGCCCACACGATAGGTTTTTGCGACTATTTTCATAAAAAAAAAAGGTTCATTCCATGAACGGCCGGTCTACTCGAATTTTTATCTCTGTGTGTTACCTGGATACACAGTATGTCGCAATTTGTAGTTTGACATATTTTTGTGGTTTTGCATTGTTTTTGCCGTGGTAATGACAGTAGTGATGATTCGGTGGTGTAAGGATAAGCCGCCTCTTGTGGATTAGCATCTACAAATTTGTTTGGTAATTTAAAATTAAACACATTGCTGCGAGGAGGCTCCTTCCTTGCACCCCATGTTCTTTATGGCCAAGAACAGCAACGGAAAAGGCTCAAATCAAGGAAAAATTTGTTTTAATGTGCCACGGTGGAACCACTTGACAACTTCTCTATTAACGAAAGCCCCTGTGCAGGGTCAAATTTGGACTGGAATACATGGAGGATGATAAACTAAATACGAACCGGCGTGGGAACCGTAAAAACAAACCAAAGTGGAAAATTGAAGAAGACCAACAATGCATCTGTAAATGTGGGAAGATATAAAACATAGGCTATCTGCTGGGATGCACATTATGCCCTGCAACGTGCTCCATCGATGAGAAGTGGAATGCAAATGAAAATGCCATAGACGTAGCCCGGTACTGGGCAAAAAAACTTTGAACGGAATGATTTCGGACTCGAAAAAGTAAAAGTAAGTTTACTGGGACACAAACTTTCTTTAACCTGTAAATAAAACAAATTTTATCTCTATGTTAAAAAATTTTGAGTACCTTTAAAGTCAAAAATGTCAAAGTATACGATAGTTTTTTCACATATTTTTTAATACATAAACTATAAAATTCCAGTTTTGATTTAAATATATCCATAAAAAAGAATTATTTAATGTCTTCTTCGTCAGTCCTATTAATGTTTGAAAATATTCCACTAATAAGGCTTTTACTGACGTTTCCTTAGTCGTAGCAAAAGAAACAAAAACAAGCATCTATCTCCCCGTTGATAATGAGCATCGATGTCTAATAAAGACAATAATAAGCTAAATATAATTAAAAACATATAAAATGCAACAGAAGGCGTCCTTTGCAACCCGTTTAGGAGTAGCCACAATTAAAACCTTAATTTGGTTTGCAATAATTGACTTAACTACAACGTATTTATTATTTTTTAGCAAGCTCTTAAATTTTTATAAAAAAAGACTTATTGCTCGTTAAAAGAAACTTAATTAACAAAAAAAATGTAATCAATCAATCAATGAAAAAAATATGTAACTAAAATTTATCTAAAAAAATATTATATTATGTTATATATGGCTAGAACAGATAGACGTACCCACAATTTTAAATATAATTTGTTTTTTTTTTAATAAAAAAGTTAAAAACCTTTTTATATTGGTTTCTGTAAACAAATACACATGATTAATCATTTAGAGTTAATAATATTTACATAATATATTAATACGATGTTTTGTCTTGGGTTCGTTAATCTATAACACACAATACAAAAACTAAACACTTTATTTTAATCTTTTTTCTGGTAATACAATAAACTTTTTTTATAGGTATGAATCAACATTCTTTTTCTTCTTGTTTGGCTCTGCAACTCGTCGTGAGTCTTGGCCGCATTCACTATTGCTCTCCATCCTTGGCGGTCTTGTGCCTCTCATTTTCACTGTCTGATACCCATCTTCCTAAGGTCTACCATTACAACGTCCTTTCGTTGGTTTCTGGGGAGTCCTACTGGTCTTCTGCCAACCGGTCTCTCTTAAAAAGCTGTGTATATAAGGCGCTGATCGTCGCACCTTATTACATGACCTGCCCATCTAAGCCTATTAGCCTTTATATGAATCAACATTCCTGTGGTAAATAGGCCGATGCGTAAGGGTGTGATTGAATTAACAACAAATACTTTTAACTAACCAATACTTTTGGCAGGAGGAAATACGGTGTGCACCCGATGGTGTCTGTAAATTGTCTTAACGTTTTTAGTTGCTATGGATGCACTGGTCTGCAACTATTTTACCTATTTTGGGTTTTCCATTTTCTCCTTCTCGGTCGGTCCGTTACAAAGGCTGCATGCCATATATTTTTACAGAGCCTACCGACCGAAGGATTACTTATCCCTATTATAAACTAGCAGACAGGACTCGATCATAAATGCGAGTGTGTCTGCTTCACAAATTTATTTTAGGATTTTGATTGCACCTCCAATTGGCGGTATATCCGTCACATATCCCGACAGAACGATTTCTTTCTGGAATGATTACGAATGTTCTAACATCGCAGGTCTCCAATTGCCGCCCGCTGCTGTAAATCATCCGATCTTTTAATGAAGCCGAAAAAAATACATCCATTAAAAATATTTTTAAGGGGTGGATCCGTTGACCACAATCCGTAACATTATCCCCCTATTAAATTTAATCGTCCTGATCTAATACTATTGCAACCTCACCACTGTAAGGCTTTAACCTCTCTAGGTGGATGACTTTCATCTTGGCTCTGGGGATGCGTTGGATTCTATAAACCATATAATTTTTTATTATTACTTTATATGGTTCTTTCCAAAACGGTGTTAACTTGGGAGACACACATTTCTTTCGATGTGGATTATGCAGCCATATTCGATCTTCTTCCTTGAATTCCTTACAATTTGCTGTAAGTTCGTAGCAAGCCTTTATTTTATTACTTGATAACCTCAATCTCTTGCTAGCAGTTTCAAGCATTTTGAATGAGCCATCCTGTAACTTATCTGCATAACTTGAACTTCTTTCTCTTCGGCACTTGGTTACCCGAACATTAAATCACAGGGTAAACGAAGTTCCCTTTGAAGACTATGCTGGCTGGAGTGGGCTTTGTTGAATCATAAAAAGCTGCTCTATAGGCCATCAGGAATAATCAAAGATGTTGAACCCAGTCTTTCTGATGTTCTTTTACTACTTTGGAAAGATGTTCTTCCATAGTCCGATTAAACCTTTTAACCATGCCATCTACTGCGGGTAGTAGAGGCCTAAATTATTCCGGTGCCTGAGGGTACGCTAACTAGATTAACTTCCTTATATCTGACTTGAACTACTATAGACTTTCACCAGATTTCTGCACTCGTGTTTTCATTTGCGCCCGGTATAGCTGTTCTCTATGTTGATCGCCATACCTAAAAACCAGTGCAGCCACTAGATCTTCATATTTGGTTTATTGATTGACAGGGATTGTCTGCAGTATTTCCAAAGCTTGTCCTCTCAAGGCAACTATGAGGGAAGTAGCCTTTCCTCATCGTTCCATCCATTAGACGGGTCCGAAGCTTCAAACTGTCTGCGATACAAGGACCAAGATAACTTTTCATCGAAAGTTGGTGGTTTTACTGAAATTCTCGATATGGCAACCTTGTCACGACGATCATAAATTTTAAACAAGGCTTTGTACGTGTTTTTTAATTGTGTCCACTTCCCTCTTGAGAACAGCGTCGATCTCGTGCTTAATGTCGTTTACTTCATCTCGTATTGTGTCCACTTCGCTTATTAATTCACCCTCAATCTTCTTGATATCTTCCTATAATTCAACAATTTGTTATTATAATCTTGGTAGTACTTTTTCTGCTATTTTAGAAGTTTCTGGGGATAAACTTTTCCTTCTTTTTCCTGTTGTTCTAGGAGTTTCTTTTATTCTTTTCTCTGCTTCTTTTGTTGTTCTAGAATTTTTCTGAAGTCTTTTTGTCGTCGTTTATCTTTTTCTAATTTTTCTTCTTGTAGTCATTTTTCTTCTTCCAGTTTTTCTCCTTGTCGTCGTTTCCCCAATACCTTAATTTAATTTGTCATGCATTTTATAACGTCCTCCATGGCGTCGAAAGACGTATTTCTTGTATTCACCAAAGAAGGCTGAGAGGGTTTGCTAAATGAAACGGCTTACTGTCATATTATTGATTTTCTTCAGTTGTTTTAAAGCTATTAAATATGGCACTCCTGGTTCATTCTTTTTCAGGGCACCAATTATAAGATGCACCATACATCGACCACATGCATCTGTACTTTCATGAACAATTACTTAAAAGTTGTTATCGTTATTCTGTCATACAATGCATTCACATTGCTCTTTAATATTGTTGCCACGTTAGGAATATTAAAGTTACAACATTTTTGCAAAAATTGCCAAAAGTGTGTATTTTGCAATTTTTTAAAGGAATGTTTGCTGCTAACAGAGCCTTGCACAGGTCTTCATTCAACACAAATTTTTTATTTTTTGATTCGTCATAAACATTTTGAAGAGATGTATAAAGCGTTTGCTGAACAGGCTCTATTTCCATCTTTTTAGCTTCAACTTATGAGTTGCAGTTTTTAAATGTTGGTCGACTTGAGACTTCTTCTCATAGAAAATCTATAAATGATCAAAATGATCAAGCACCAATAAGAAATAAGTTTTTATATGAGGAGCTAAAGAACACTCTTTCCTGAAACATTTCTCTAAACAGCAATTTTAAAGTTTATACATAGTCAGATATAATATTAAAAAAAACTTAAAAAAAAAATGTGACAGACTCAAAATTTATTTCTAATATTGCTCTGATGAAAAGAGACATTTTATATAGAGCACTATACATGATACTACGTTTACTTTGAATGTTTGCAAGAAAGTAACAAAATAATATTATTTCGTTACAAACAGGTAGGTACCTACTTTATTTTTATAAATTGTTTATTTGATTCTAAGTAAAGAATGTATAAAAATACATATTTTAAATGACCTACATTACATTTTTGCAGTTGAGCCATTGATAAAGGCACCTATGTCACCTAGATCTTTTGATCCTCTGAAACTACTGCTGTGTCTTTAGAGCATTAGAATTCCAGTCCGCTGGTTTAGGCAAACCGCAGGATTTCTGTTGGCCCTGTCTCATTTAGATCACTTGGGTCCATTATCATGCAGCCCCAGGTTTGATACCTGTACACCGCTAGCATCGGTCAGCAACACAGAATGTGTATGCTGCTATCTTTCTTTTTTTTTTTCTCGGCCACCAGCTTAAATTTGAAAAGATGCGCCCTTAGTGCGATGTGGCCAGTGAGCAGGCCAAGCGTGCTGCTTAACCTTCTCCGGTTCATCGTCCAGAGTGCGTCTGTTCTCTTCTGGAGAGCTATTTTTATCAGCTGTCTTGATGTTCTGCAGCCAGTATTTGCATTCCACTGAGCGATATGTTCTTGCTGAATAATTAGTTTCAATTCATGTTTCGCTTCAGCAATTGGCAATACGACCAACTGACTTCTTGGTTTTACCAGGGTCCCAATTCATCGGCTACCTCGTTGACATTTATCCCTGTGTGCCCAGGAACCGATGCAAGAGTGACCTTATTTGCAGTCGCTAACTCAGTGCATGCAGTCCCACACCACCGATGATGTTGTGGAGCAACTCACGAGGGACCTAATGGCCGCGCGACTGTCAGTGAAAACATCAATTTCACTGTTGGTCACTCTGTTTTCTGTCAGGTGCTTAGTACACCTGGGTATAGCATAGACCTCGGCCTGGAAGACCAAGGCGTATTTTTCCAGGGGTATGCTTTCCCAGAGGTTTCAGGATGCTCTAAACACACCTGCCCCGTAGCGTTTCTGGTACCCTGATCCATCAGTGCACCATAGTTTCACTCTTTGGCTGGTCAATGGTATTTTCTTCAATCAGTCTTTTCTGGTTGGTATCTTTGTTTTATAGTTTTTTATTATTAAGGTCTTTTTAGAAATCTTGTCAGATTTTATTATGAAGGGGTGTTTGTGGAAGGCCTCGGTCTTGGTGTGCCCAATCCCGTTGCTCCTTTACCCACCCTGATACTTTAGTCTGTATGCAGTGTTCCTGGATCGATCTTTTATCAGAAGATCCAAAGGTGATACGTTAAGGGCTGTAGTCCCTCTGCAGGCTGCTCAACAGATTTACAGATCCAGACCCTTTCACCCTTGGCCAACAGACTACTGCTGTGTACGTTAGTGACGGTAGTAATACCGCTTGATATAACCACTGGCTTAACCTCGGTTTTGGGCCCTAGGTTTTTGCTTTCCCACAGTGAGGCATACATTTTATTCCTTTTTGCCTTAAGGTTTACGCCTCACTTCCGTTTTGCATCCAGGTGTACGCCTAGGTACTTCACTGAAGCGGTTCGAATGACTTACTAAGCTAAACATATTTTTGTTGAAAACCTCCCAATTTCTGAAACAAATTTAATGACATTGTAATATAATCTTTTGTTGCATTATTATTAGGGTAGAAATGGAAAAGTCCAGATAGATAATGAATCTGTTCAATTCGTTTCAAGTAATAAAATTCAAACTAAGGGAGTGAAGCGTGATGGATATGACAGTGTTCTAGGAATGGCAGAGTAAATGAAAACGGAGAAAGTTTGCTAGAAGTATGTCTGGAGTGGAATCTTGTGGTAACAAACACAATGTTTAACCACAAAAAGATCCACTTATATACAAGACAAGAAGGATGCCAGAGTATAATTAATTTCGTGATTGTAAATAAAAGATTAAAAAAGTAAGTGATGAATACTCGGGCATACCGCGTTGCAGGCATTGACACAGACCACTTCTTAGTAATAAGCCAAGTAAGGGTTTTTTTAAGTGGTGGCGGCATCGTGTACAGAAATCAAGTAGTGTACTAAAGCGTATAAGAGTTGAGAATTTGCAAGTAAAAGTTGTAAACGAGAAGTTCTTGAGTAAATTTATCAAGAAATTTGACAGATAAGATTAAGCATGTGAGGATGAAGAATTGTGGAGGCCATTCAAGAAAAGAATTTTTCTATCGAAATTTTTATTTATGGGAGTTTGAACTGCTCTTCATATGATGGTTTTAGTGGTGCGTGAACAGAATCGCCTCTTGAGAAGACGTGAGTGCTTGTTTTTTTATGAATACATTGTTGGTAAAGTTGTTAGTAGTTGCAGCTGGTTTAAGCTTTTCTTTAACCATGACTTTCTAACGAAGTCGCTCTCAGTATATTCGTTTGTCGATTTATCGAAGAATTCTTTCAATTTCAGTATTTAAAGCATTTCTGTAGGCATTGCTTTCAGATCTTTCTTGAACGTTGCTCGAAGTCTAAGTAATGCTTTTGGGAGTAATGAGGTCCAGTCACTGTCTGTGTGACACTTTATTACTGCTGTGGGTATTCTGATTTTTTTATGGAGTTTTTATTTGAATTGTCTTTCCTGATCAGTTGTGAGTTTTTCGGGTACGCCAATGTTTGCAATTCAGTCATTCACCAACGATTTTGCGATATTTTCTGCTGTCATATCCGGTATTGGAATTCAGTAGGCTATCTCGTAAATCAATCAATGCACGTTAAAAAGTATTTGAAATTATCTGAAAGTGGCAGAGGTCTGATTAAATTGATATTGGTGTGTCTGAATCGTTGGCTCGAGTGGTTTTTGCAATACAAAACTGTTATGCTTGTTTACTTTTTTACCATTTTCTTAATATTTTTTGTTTATGCTTATCCTGACAAACTAATCAAATATCAGCTTTACAGTCGATCTTTTATCTGGATGAGACAAATTGTGAATTGGGTCAAAGACTTACTTTCTAAAGTTCCTTGTTACGAATAGTCGAATACGTGCTGTCGAAATGTCGCATATTAGTGTGTTTGTTAATCTAGAAATTTCGATAGGCCTGATTTGCAGAAATGTCTCCATCTTTAGATTTATTAGTTCTTCGTTGTTTTTTTGTTCTTTAGTCATTTTATCAATTAATTTGATCGCTGTTGAAAATTGTTTCGACGCGAGATAGTAAATTACCTACCATATTGATTTTTCCAGATATAGGTATGTCGTATATCCGTCGTAAAATGGCTTAAGAAATTTAGGTAATGCGTTTGCTGTGATAAGGCTTTTTCCTGTTTTTATTTAAATGCAAATGTCATAGGTTCTTGATCCGTGAGTATGGTCCATTCTCGTTGGAAGTACTTCACTAATTAATAAACTATCAAATGTGCTTTAATGTTTTTATGATTTAGCTAAGCGTTTTAAGAAAAATCTCAGTGGTTTAAATTCACTTTCCACTCACGCAAAAATTGCTTGCATACATACATACTCTTATAGTCATGCCTTTTTCCCGCAGGGGTAGGCAGAGACCACTTTCTTACACTTGCTATGGTTCTTACACATCTGTCGCTCTTCTACTTTTATCAGTGCTCTCATACATCTCGTTGGATGGTAGTACCCTTCACCTTGCCTTTTTTTAAAACAATGTCGATCTAATCGAGATATGCTCGCCGAGGTCGACCTCTAAACCAATCTCTCGGATGTTTTAGCCATGAATTTTGTCTTCTTCCTATGCTTCTTCTTCTTCTTCTATTTTCCTTTGTATTATTAGTCGTAAGAGGCTGTACCTTTCGCCGCGCATTATGTCCCAAAAACTGTAGCTTTCTTTTTAATTGTACGATTCACTTCTTTTTGTTTACCGATTCTTCTTAGCACTTCGATGTAAGTAATTTGATCTACCCACAAAATTCTTAAGATTTTTCTATATATCTACATTTCGAAAGAGTTAAGCCGTCTTATTGCATCTGCATTTAGCGTCCATGATTCTACTTCTACACCATAGTAGAGCACACTGAGTACATAACATTTTACCAATAGCAGTCTCAGGCCTAACGTCAAATTTTTGCTACATAGTACTTTTTTTATAAAGTTGGTACAATTCTGGTTTTGGTTTCTGGTTTTGGTTTCTGATTCCTACATCCATCTACATGTTCAAACCATTCAAGCATTCCTTTATCTATCTTTGAAAGCACATCTTCTTCCACACCATAGCGTTCCCTTATCTTTCTATTCTTTACTTTATCTAACCGAGTCACTTTGGCTATACTTCTCAGACTACTTATCTCCGCAGCATTAATCTTATTTTCATGCTTCGTTTGTCAAACCCAACATTCACTACCATATAGGGACAAACTTATTTACTTGTTCCAATCTTTTTTCTTCAATCAGCACCTCGCAGTTTGTCATGCTTTTTTCTCTTATCTAAGAGTAAAACAAGCTTGGCGTTTGTAGATGAGTGTACCAGGAGTTTAGCATCGGCAAATTCAGTTTTACATGGCTCAATGCTTTTTATTTCTCCTTTGTTTACTAAATGACGATTTATTTTCCTTTAATGAGTTTAATGCTTCGATAGTTTGGACACGTAGAGTGAATGGATAAAAGAAGATTGATGAAAGATATTTATATGGCGGGTCTGAATGGGAAAGTCGGTAGAGGTCTCGACCAACATATCTCGATCAGATCGACATTGTTTTAAAGAAAGGCCAGAATAAGAGTACCAACAACCGACGAGCATGTATGAGAGCACTGATGAAAGTAGAACAAGCGAAAGATGTTTGTAAGAACCGTTGTATGCAAGTGAAAGAAAGTAGTCTCTGTCTACCCATACGGAAAAAATGCGTGACTATACGAGTATGTATGTATTGAGTTTAATATTTAATTTTTTCTGAATGAACGTGGTTTTTGGCAGTGAATAACGACAGAAGTTAGATATTGTAAGGAACGTTCTTAATTTATGTAAGAAAGTCGGATTTTTGTTATTCATGTTCTACCATTTCTGTTTGGTGAAATTCTATCACCAGTCACTCTTTGCTCGAGAAAAATTATTTCGCTTTCTGCGAAGGCACATTTTGGAACATTTATATGCAGGCTATTTTTGCGCAAGCGTTGCTTAACCATTTTTATGTATTGCACATGTTTCTTACTATTTTTGGAGGCGATCCAGATATCGTCGATGCATGCAATAACATAGTCTAGGTCTTTGGTTTATAAATCTTTGGAATGTTTGACTAGCGTTTTGAAGACCGGATATCATTAAGTTAAATTTAAATAAGCCAAAGAGAGTCATTATTGCCATATTTTCACGATCCTCTTCTGCCATTGAAATTTAATGGTACGTTCTTTTTATATTAAACTTCGAAAATACTTTCTTATTGCATATTATTTGCGAAGTCCTCCTTTATATGTGGAATTGGGTATCAGTCCGGTTGCGACATCGAGTTTAATCTGCGATAGTCCCTACGAGGCCACCATTTTCCTTTTTATTTCTTGGGTGTCATGTGAAGAGTACTTGTCCATTGACTACTCCTTGGTTTGCATATATTATGCTTTAACATGAAATCAATTTGTCCTAGCGATTTTGTATGTTTCGAGATATAATTTGCGCACTTAAGAGTAAAATGGAGAACGAGTCGTGAAGATATGATGTCGTAAAGTCGTTTGAAAGGGTAACATAACAGTTTTGCAGCCAACACACCCCTAATTTTTTTGGATAATAGGTTATATTGGACCAGACACGACACGCACCATGTAATCTTCAGTCTGCATCCTGATTGGGTAAGTTTTTGACACAATCAACCTATTTTTATGATAGACTTCAACGATATAGCGTGACGTCTGTCAAGAGTTTATTTAATTTTTGACATCTGTTAGTGTATAATCATTTTATTACTTTTTTATATTTTACCAAACATCATTATTATACATAATAAGTACATTTAATATATTTCTTTAGAAGATTTTTTAAATTTTTTATTGTCTGTCAACTTAAAATCTTTTGACATTTAATTTATTTCTAACTTGGTTAAATCTACTATACATTTATTTTTAGTATACATTTTATTTAATTTCAGTTGCTGAAGTGTCTTGTGAGTGCGTTTAATATACTTATTTAATAATACTCATCCACCATAAATCACAATACAAGTAAAGCTAATTACATTTAAAATTTGTTGATAAATAAATATTAAAAATCCTACAGGAGGATTAACCTGTGCGTGGGATTGGGATTTTCCTAGAATTTTATGTTTTTTGTCAGTTTGAAATTTTTATTTATTATTTATTATTTATTTAAATTTAATTTGTAATATCTGTTACGTATTTATTTGGGTATCAATTGTATTTCATAGGAAGCTATGAGTCAAAGTGGTTTTAACTATAGTCAAAATGACACTGATGAGGTTCGCCACCCATCACGTCTTGTGCCCCATGAGGGCGAAAAGTGAACTGCGGATAGTCACTTTAAAACTTTGAATGTAAAGGGAGGATTAAATGCTAAAATATACAAAATTTACACAATAATAAACAAAAGATGGATTGATGTTCTTTTTGTAAATGAGACAAAGCGAAAAGGATGTGAAACCAATACATATGGCCTACTGGTCAGGAGTTCCGGAAACCATTAGGGCGATAGTCCAAGTCTCCTATGGGTGATGCTGAAGATTGGTCTTATTCGCATCCTTTTACTAGTAGTTTATGCCCCACAAGATGCGCAGTGGAGCCAGTCTTCGAAAACCCAAAAAGAGGGGCAGGAGTTTGGGGATAGTGTGACAGATATTCTAAATGAGTGTAACCAGAATTAAAGAATAGTAATGTTATACGATTTTAATAGCTGGGTAGGTGAAAAGTGTGATGGGAATGTACGGTGATGGCAGAGGAAATAAAAACTAAGAAAGTCTACCAGAAGTATGTTTGAAGTGGAATCTTGTGGTAACAAACACAATAATTAACCATAAAAAGATCCACTTGTACACAAGACAAGAAGGATGCCAGAGAGGTACAATTAAATTCGTGATTGTTGATGAAAGATTAAGAAAGAAAGTGAAGGACATCTGGGCATATCACGGTGCAGCCATTAAAACTTACCACTTTTTAGTAACAAGCCGAAAAAGAGGTCTCCTTAAGCGGTGGCGGCATCGTGTTTAGGAATCAAGTATTGTACTAAGTTCACAGCAGGACTGTAAAAAATACCGTGGCATATATTAACTTAGCATCGTCGGCAAACTGTATGCAAGATATTGATTACAAAAGTGAAGAGATAATATGGGATGTGTAAGGAGGATTTAAAAGAGAAAGGATCAGGTCTTTTCATTACGAGGCATAGTCGAAAAATTCTTGGCTAAAAGTCAAAATGTCCACTGCGCTTTCGTAGACTTAAAGAAGGCATATTACAGAGTAGTGACAAATGAGTTGTGGTCGACATTGTCTATGTATGTATGGTGGATCAAAGTATGACTGTGACACTAAGCAAATTGTGTTTTCAGTGAAACAAATGAATGGGGAGCTGTATAACTTTATGAGCAGCAAGAACGTGTCAAAAATGCACAACAGGAGTGCTGGTCCCTACACTTATGTATGGTAGTGAATGTTGGGTTTGGCAGAAGAAGCATGAAACGTTGACCCCGGCCTAACCCTCGTCATAATACCGTGATCTACGTAGAATTGCACTTTACGTGTCCTTGATATTATCCACACAACAGTGCCACCGTGCGTAGTCAGAGTCTCTATTACACACTTGCATTATCATTCGCTTTTAAGTCAAATAAACGGCAAAAATATTTTTTTACGACCCCTCCAAAAAAGCTATCCCCTATTCTTGATAGAAAAATGTGCAGAATTTTTCTTTACTAATGTTAATCTACTTACCCCCTTTACCTCGACATTTACAACACATGCCTTTCAACCAGGCTTTAAAAATACCAGGGTAGTAGAACAATCCCCAAAGAATTTGAATCTACATGACCAACACACCCTGGATACCTTCTAAAGTTGGAAGGAAAAAACATCCTCGCACAAATAAATTTCCCTTTTTACCTTAATATCTCCAAACGCAAGCTGCGAAGAACTTTGCATATCTTCAAAACCGACTCGACACACCTTCTCTTAGCACTAGGTGGGAAAAGATACTGGGGTAGTTAACAAGAACTAAAAGAATGTTCACGTGCTGAATATTGATGTCGAATTCTAATTTACTGAATACTTACCATTTACATTACAAAGTAAAAAATGTAATTTATTAAATAGATAAAAAAACCTTTTTATTATACCTACTTTTAATATATTAAAAATAAAAATCGTTAAACTGTTAATTATACATATACATTTAAGATACAACTTGTGTAAAAATCAGCAGACAAATTTTTTCAGGTGTTTCTTTTAATTAAAGCATTTCTCGCTGCAAAAACTAAAATGCCCACAATAAAAACTGCTCATACAAATTTAATTAATCTGCTTACAAAAAAATAATCTTTAAACCATTTGTATGGATAATAATTAAAACGCTATGAATTTTTAATTTAAATATCAATGATAATCATTATTTTGAGGATAAGTCGTTTGCGAAAAACCTTGCTGTAGCAATGTCAAAAATATTTATAAAATTTTTCTATGGCTTAAATTACTTACATACATACATATAGGCACGCCTCCCGTAGGGGTAGGCAAAGACCACATCCCTCCGCTTGCTACGGATCTTACACACATATTTTGCTTCCTATACTATCAACAGTGCTCTCATACATGCTCGTCGGTTTTTGGTACTCTTAACCTGGCCTCTCTTTAAAACAATGTTGATCTGATCGAGATATGTTCGCCGAGGTCGACCTCTACAAACTGGTCCATTTATACTCGTCTTATAAATTTGTTTCGTCAAACTTCCTTTATCCATCATTTCTACGTGTTCAAACCATTTAAGCATTCCTTTATCTATTTTTGTAACCACATCTTCTTTTACACCACAACGTTTTCTTATCTCATTATATTTTACTATTTTTAACCGAGTCACTCCGGCTATACTTCTCAGACTACTCATCTCCGCAACATTAATCCTATTTTCATGATTCTTCATTCACTACCATACATAAATGTAAGAACCAACACACAGCCAGACGTGCCTTTTTGACACTTTCTGGCTGTTCATAAAGCTATGCAGTGCCTTATTCATTTGTTTTAATTACTTATGTATTTTAATTTAAAAAAATAAGATATTGTTACGTACAATAAATTCTTATTATATAAATCGCTCAGATATTTCACAAAACTTAAATTTTTTACAACAATATTACTTTCTAAATTAACTTCAAACTAAACTAAAAACGCCGGCTCGCGATCTTCTTAAATATGTGCAATTAAATTATTCGATAAAAGGGACGTCTAATCCCAGCTTTTTTAAATATTTGAATACCGCCGGCGCCGGTGGCGATAATAAATCATCCGCTCATGTGATGATATCCAAAAACCGCACCATTATTGCCTTAAGCCAAATAATATTACAGGACGGACCCCGTTGACCTCAATCGGTAACAATATTTAAAAAATAAGTTCCTGTCTATATAATATAATATAATTAGTTTGTTACAGTTAAATTATCATGTTTAAAATGTCCGGTGTACTTTAAAAAAAAACATCTAAAAATTCCAAACAATATCGAAAGTAAAATTTATTTAATTTGGTACATGTGTATTAAAAAAACATCTTAAAATACCGTAGCATATTCATGATGCACTATAGCTATTTAACATCATAGAGCAGATATAAATAACAAGAAATGCCTAGGTCTTTTACGATAGAGCCAACCATTACTAATCAAGTAACTTCCGCCATGATAGAAATTCCGGTAAACCACTACTAAATATCCATAATCATGGCATGCAGAAGGTACACACTGGTAGTATTTTCTAAGGTTTAAAATATTTAACAAATACGAGGGTCATTTGATTATTTTATGTAAAATTATTTTTAAAAAATCCATAAGTAATTACATTTTAAATTGTAGTTGAAGTTTTTGTATTTTTGACGAACATTACCTTACATTCTTGTGGTTGGGCCATTGGTATAGGCACCTATGTCACCTACAGTTGAAACGGTGAAGCTTTTCCGTCACGTGACACAATCTACGATTCATACAACACATATTTTCTACATACTGTCTCTTTCTGTCAATATAAATATAAATATAAGTCACAACGATTATTTTTATAGAGTCGACAGAAGTTTTGATTTGATTCATATGAATATTGTTGCTGACGTAATAGTCACGTGATGGAAAAGATTCACCGTTTCTACTGTAGATCTTATGATCTTCTGTAACTACCGCTGTGTCTTTAGGGCATCAGAATGTCAGTTCAATGGTTTTTCAAACCGCAGGATTTCTCATGGCCCTGTCTCATTTAGATCACTTGGATTTATTATCATGCGCCCCCAGGTTTGGTACCTCTACACCACTAGCATCGGGCAGCAACGCAGAATGTGTATGCTGCTCTCTTACTCTTCGCCGCATAGACGGCAGTTTTCTTCAACCGCCAGCTTAAGTTTGAAGAGATGCGCCTTTAGTGCGACGTGGCGAGTAAGCAGGCCAAGCGTGCTGCTTAACCTACTTCGGTTCATCGTCCAGAGTGCGTCTGCCCTCTTCTGAAGAGGTTTCTTCATCAGCTGTCTTGATGTTCTGCAGCCAGTATTTGCATTCCACTGAGCTATTTGTTCTTGCTCAAGGATTAGTTTCAAATCATGTTTCTCTTCGGCAATTAGCAATCCGCCCAACTGGCTTCTTGGTTTCACCAGGGTGCCATTTCTTGCCAGTTCATTGGCTACCTCGTTGCCCTTTATCCCTGTGTGCCCAGGAATCCGTGTAAGAGTGACCTTATTGGCAACTCATGAGTGCCTAATGGCCGCGCGACTGTCAACGAGAATATCAATCTCACTGTTGGTCAATCTGTTTTCTGTCAGGTGCGTGGCATACCTGAGTATGGCATAGACCACGGGCGTATTTTCCCAGAGGTATGCTTTCCCTGTGGTTGCAGGATGCTCCAAACACACCTGCTCCGTAGCGTCCCTGGTACCCTGATCCGTCAGTGTACCATCGTTTCACTCCTGGGCTGATCAATGGTGTTTTCTTCAATCAGTCTTTTTTGGTTGGTATTTTGTTTTATAGTTTTTTCCTACCAAGGTCTTTTTTCTAATTTGTCTAATTTTATTATGAAGGGGTGTTTGCGGAGGGCCTCGATTTTGGTGTGACCAATCTCGTTGCTTCTCCAGCCACCCTGACACTTAAGTCTGTGTGCAGAGTTTCTGGCCCGATCAGGAGATCCAAAGGTGGTACGTTGAGGGCTATACTAGTAATTGTAAATATTTATAATAATTTATTTTTATTAAATTGTAGTAACTTATACAACTAAATATCAGGGTTTTTTGACCTGTTATAAATATATTAAATTGAAAAATTTATGGCTAAATAAATCAGCACTTCCAGCATTTTTTTTCTGTATACAATAAGGAATTATTTTTATTTACAAAACAGGTTCACATTAATAGTATTGAACATATAATTCCTATACCATAATAAAACTGTTATTGAGATATTCAACTTTTAACCTATGGATTACGAGTTTGTTTTATATTTATTGTACAGTGCCATGGAAAACAAAAATATTGTTATAATTTTAGTTGCATCAACAGGTAGATGTTTTTGAGCATTTACTTTAAAGTTTTAAATTATGCCAATGATTAAGTCATAGTAGCGTCATCTGAAGAGAAGTTAATGTTATGCATGATGCCCTGAAAATCAAAGGGATGAAAATAAACGAAAGTAAACGAAAGTAATGGTTTTTGAAAGAGAAGAAAACATGACAAACTGTGAAGTTCTGATTAAGGGAGAAAGAGTGGAAAAAGTAAATGAATTTATGTACTTAAGTTCAAAGTTTACGATAGATGGAGTATGACAGTGACATTGAACGAAGGGTGTTGGCAGAAAAAAAAATAAATGGGGCACTGTATAGTTTTGTGAGCAGCCAGAAAATAGGCACGCCTGGATGCATAGAGGTGTATTGGTTCCTACACGTATGTATGGTAGTAAATGTTGGGTTTGGCAAAAGAAGCATGAAAATAGGATTAATGCTGCGGAGATGAGTAGTATTGCCGGAGTGACTCAGTTGGATAAAATGAAGAATAGTGAGATAAGAGAAAACGCTGTGGTGTAAAAGAAGATGTAGTTACAAAGATAGATAAAGGAATGCTTAGATGGTTTGGACACGTGGGAGGGATGAAGGAAGATTGACGAAACAAATTTATAAGGCGAGTGTGAATGGACAAGTCGGAAGAGGTCGACATTGGCGAACATATCTCGAACAGATCAACATTGTTTGGAAGAAAGGCTAAGAGAGAGTACCAACAACCGACGAACATGTATGAGATGAAAGTAGAGGAAGTAAAAGATGTGTATAAGAACTGTAGCAAGTAGAAGGAAGTGGTCTCTGCCTACCCCTACGGGAAAAAGGCGTGACTATATGTATGTATGTACGTATGTTTTAAATTATTAAATTTTAATTAAATATTTTTCATAGTATTTTTTTAAATAACCTTAAAGAAAATACTAACTCATAGAACTCATAATTTCAAAGCTGAATATCTCAATAACGGTTTGGTTTAGGTATAGGAAGTTTTTAACGAAACTTAAAGAGAAGGAAAAGTTCTGTATAACGTTATAAAATACAGGATGATCCATTTAAGAAAGTTGAGAAATATTTAAATATGCGTTTTAAATCACCTTGAAAAATAATAATCATGTTAATAACAAATGACCAAGTTTAGTATAAATACACAAATACATAAAAAACATAATGCAAAAAAAATGTTTGAATTTACATTTATTATAATGATACATGGTGCCAAACCGGATACTTTTTCGTGATAAAAATGGTCATATCTCGTAAAACTTTCAGTGTAAGGTAGCAAAACCCTATATTGGGAGAATCCGCAAGTGTAGCTTAATCGAAATACGTAATAATATACAGAGTGTTTTATTTAAAATAAGCAAGTTGTAGTCAACTTCCGGTATAACCGAAAGTGGTTAAAGGCTCTAAATATTTTAGGTCAATTCGGCATATTCGAAAACCTTACAGCACAAATTTTCAGATTTTAATTATGTCGAGTTTCGCTGAAACGTCAAATTGAAACTCCCAAAGAATCACTCTGTATATGCGCATATTTTTTGTTTTTTTTGGTGCATATAATCCGCATTTTACCAATAACAAATTTTTGTAATATGTTTAAGGGGCTATGCAATCCTATTTAATGTCCCTCGTATACGTTATAGTGGAATGTCAAGTGTTATATTGTACAGTGTTCGAGAGATGTATGTCCGACAAATAGGATTCGTCGTTCAGTGTAAAGTCCACATTTACAAACATTTTCGAAATAACCGAAAGACATTCTCGTACGAGGTGATAAGGATTCCTTAAAGGGTAATTGCTTCCACATATATGGGATTCTTGACACGACCAATCTCCTCAAAAACTCTACAAATAATTGACTAAAAACAGAATTATAAAGATCCAAATTACGCGAGAAATGTTCTGTAACTTATTTGAAATATTTTTCAAACTTGTTGAACACAAACTCAAAATAATCTATCAAATAAAAGTTAAATAAAAAAAAAGGAAAATTCCATTAAGGATGAATTTTTAAAATTAAACATATGTTAATATGGCCAGTATTTAGAGTGTAATTTTAGAGTTTTTTTAAAATGTATTTGTTAGGTCTTTTGCTAAATATATGTTTTACAAAAAATACTTTCTCCAATACAATAATATGCAAAAATAATAATAAAAAAAATATACAAAAGTTGAGGTAAAACCAATACCTACCTAGTTGTTAAAATAAATATAATTTTGTTTGAAAAACATTTTTTAGAACTACTATAGTTATTTATTTAATAGGGTAAAGCTAGGAAAAAATACTTGGATATGTGTTTGCCTCGATGAACTGTTTATACTGTGATCGTATGCGTATGGACTCCGCAAATTTATGTATTCCGAATACAATGGATGAATATTTCGTTTTGTCAAGCCCTTATTTTGCGTTTGCAATTATTATTCTGCCTATTGTTTTAATTGAAAATAAGAATAAGAATTAATATATTATTCTGTTCCGATTGTCAATGTGTGTAATAATTAGTTCAGAAGACGGACAACGAACTTGGGATTTCTTTGTCTTGTCACTCGGTGTGTTTTGCTTCTTGTTTGGTGCTCGCTTTTGTTTTTGGTCCACTTTTCCATTACGATAAACTACCACGTTGCAGTTGGCGAACGAAACATTTTTAGTTCAGCTTGCAAGATTTTAAAATCAGGGGTAACATGTAAAAATACTATTTAAAACATTCAAATTATAATTTATTTGTAAATAATTTGAATAAATGTCATTTGTAATATGTCACTAATAGGTAATAAAACAAATTTTTTATTAATATTAGTTTTTTAAATCAACGTTTACATTGTTACTCTACTAACTATTAAAAAGCTACCAACAACATCAAGTTAGTGGAGATGCTACCTATCGAACATAGATTTTGAGTTTCTACATAATCATTTTGGATCGTCTATGTTAATGCTTTTTCTGAGATGTAGTCGGGTTTACCCTCTTATCTACAGCAACTGGCGAAACTGGGATACAGGATCCGAGACCTACTGGAGTTCATTGCTCCAAAACATAATGTCCACTTTGACAAAAAAATGTCAATGCACTAAGCAGTACGTACAACATAGTACTGTACTTGGACCAAAGTGGTGGTGCACTAAACCACGTGTCAAAGAAGTTGCCAGCGGCCACGCATACGTCGCCAGAAAGCACCAAAAAATGGATGCAGTCAAAAGGAAGGAGATCTCAATGTTCGCAAGCCGAAGAAGATCGGAAGGAGAAAAGTTAAGGAGACGCCAAAGGATGATCCACCTGTAATACCCCCTTCCATTAGGATCACCACAAATATAAAAAACGCAATCTGGAAGAATAAAGCATGGTAACTTGTCTGATGTACCACCCTTTTAACATTTGTTGGAGAAGTGGTAGCGTACCAGACGACTGGTGCAAGGCCGTTATCGTGCCACTGTACAAGGAAAAATGTTCGCAGCAGGACTGTTAGAACTACCGAGTTTACTCAGCATAGTCGGCAAACTGTATGCAAAGATATTAATTAAAAGAGTAACGAATGAAACTGAAAAGAGGATATGGGACGTGCAAGCAGGATTTAGAACAGGAAGGAGATGTATGGTCTTTTCATTACGAGGCATAGTAAAAAAATTCTTGGCCAAAAGTCAGCATGGCTACTGTGCTTTTAAAGACTTGAAAAAGGCCTATGACAAAGTGGTGAGAAGTAAATTGTGGTCGACATTGTCTATGTATGGGGTGAGCGGTAGTTTAATACAAGCACTGAAATCACTTTGGGAGAATTCCACTACTCGTGTCAGAATAACCGGAGTTTACACGGACTAGTTTAACATCGAAAAAGGTGTGAGACAGGGATATGTGGCTTCGCCATGGCTGTTTAACTTATACATAGACGATTGTTGAAAAGATTTGAAAGAGAATGCGTATTTATTAAAAATGAATTATTTGATCGTCAAATGCCTTCTTTACGTCGATAATTAAATCATATTAGCGTCATCTGAAGAGGTGTTGCAGGCGATGGTTATTGTTATGCATGATGCACTGAAAATCAAAGGGATAAAAATAAATGTAAGCAAAACGAAAGTTATGGTTTTTTGATACTTGGGTTCAAACTTTATAATACATAGAAAGTATGACAGTGACATTAAGTAAAGGGTGTTGGCAGGAAAACCAATGAATGGGGCACTGTATAGTTTTATGAACAGCCAGAAAGTGTCAAAAAAGGCACATCTGGATGTGCACAAAGGAGTGTTGGTTCCTACACTCATGTATGGTAGTGAATGTTGGGTTTGGCAGAAGAAGCATGAAAATAGGATTAATGCTGCGGAGATGAGTAGTATTGCCGGAGTGACTCAGTTGGATAAAATGAAAAATAGTGAGATAAGGAAACGTTGTGGTGTAAAAGAAGATGTGGTTACAAAGATTTATAAAGGAATGCTTAGATGGTTTAGATACGTAAAAAGTATGGATAAAGGAAGATTGACGAAACAAATTTATAAGGCGAGTGTAAATGAACAAGTCGTTAGAGGTCGACCTCGGCGAACGTATTCCGATCAGATCAACATTGTTTTGAAAAAAGGCCAGGTCAAGAGTATCAGCAACCGACGAGCATGAATGAGAGCAGTGATGAAAGTAGAGGAATTGTGTGTAAGAACCGTTGCAAGTGGAAGGAAGTGGTCTTTGCCTACCAAAACGGGAAAAATTCATGACTATGTATGTAAGAAAAGTTCCATCCACTATGAAAGCCAGACAGCATTTTGTGTTCTTCATAATATTGGAAAATATTTAAAAAAAGAAGTGTTTAAAATTAAAGAAGGCTTACATTTAGACGATGACAAAATCGAAGATGAAGAACCTGTTAGATTACTTGAACTTCAAAGAAAACGAAATATTACACTAACTTATGTATAATAAAAAATTATTTTACCAGGTATTTTGTAAAGAACAGTATTGCACTCCTCTTTATGCCCTGTAGTGCCGTGTACATAAATTGTTCTGCTGCACTTAGCTTTTTCTTTATATGCCCAGTTATGTTGCCATCAGTCGTTTTTTTTACTCCCGCCTTCAGGTTATTAATTTTTTCTAGTAATTCTTTTGGAATCGGTAGGTTTTTCAAAATCATCTACAATGTTTTCATAGTTAACTTACAACATTTTATAATTAGGCATAATAACTTACTTTCATAATGTTGTTTAAGTGTGGCTAAGACGTTTTGTTTTTTTTTTATTTATTGCGGGAAATTTCAATAATAAGGTTATCCCGCACAAATTTGGCCACAAATGTTAAATCCGACTTTTTAGTTTTTGAAACACTCTCATTACTTTTGGACAGAACGAACGACATAACGGTCGATAAATAAATGTAGAAAAGTAAATTCTTTGAGGTTTGTATATATCTTAAATGTAAAGTAATTTGATAAGTGTTAACGTGCGCTTTTGCATGTTTTTCTTGTAATCAAATTTCGACTAATTAAGAAAATTAAGAATAATCAGTAGATATTTCTAAGTATTAGCGTTTATTTTTTAATATACACTTCAGTTCTTACTAATAAGCAAATAGCCACAATAGACATACTAAGGGTCGCAGTGGAGGGGCGACCACGCCCCACTCACATAAAACCTAATAAGCAAATACTGATTTTTTATTAATACCACTGATTATAATATACTATACCCACAAAGATCATTTTGTAATACTTTGTAATAATTTTTTTCTGCAGCCGTCTCGAAAACAAAATTTTCGGTATGATTTATTAAATCGAAAATACCACTTTACACAAATAGATCTATTTTCGGTACGATTTTTTTCACTTTCGGAATGATTTCTTTACTTTCTGTACGATTTTGGATATCTATGTAGGCGGTTTTGACAATAACGTGAACTTGTATTTTATTAGGGCAGCGATTGTCACGTAACATTGGTTTATATTTTTTCGATTTTTAAATCTAAAAAATGGAAGTAAGGCTAAAATGATCCCACATAAGATAAGTGAATCTGCTAAAGAAGCTACTTACGAATTATCAAGAGAAAGGTATGAATTGGTTTACAATTTATTTCAAAAATGGAGTAATGATAAAAATGTGCATATTATAAATAAACAGAAACAAATACAGAAAAAATATTGTACGTAACACGATCCAAAAGTGATTTTACGAAACTCGCAGGATTCCAGTACTCACCTACGGCTCGTTCTGGAAACTTCCTACTCATCCCGTAAAATATCACTTTCGGAACTTGTTACGTAAATTAGTATTTTCGGCAACCGGAAATACCCTTGAACCAAGTTCCTCCATCTCGATTTTGGGAGTCACGGTGTCTAATAATATGTCTTGGCATGACCATGTTGCTAACATCGCAAATTCGGCAAGCCAGACGCTAGGTTTTCTGTAAAAAGCCAGAAAGTTTTTTACTCCTGATCAACTGTTGACGACGTACAAGGCTCAAATCCGACCTCTACTGGAGTATTGCTCGCATATTTGGGGTTCAGCACCAAGGCATTCTCTTCGTCTTCTAGATTCCATTCCAAAAAGAGCCATTCGCTTGATAAACAGCTCAACTCTCACAGATACCCTTCACCCTCTAATCAGTTTTTCCAGAGAACTATGACCTGCAACTTTTTAAAAAGCGTGTCCACAATCATTTTCTTTCTATAATCACTTCCCCTTCTAATAGTCGCAGTGCGGGCCGTCCGCGGCCCACACGATAGGTTTACCCTTTTTGCGACTATTTTCTTAAAAAAAAAATGTATTTTTTAAATACTTTTAAAATTATATATTCAATTGCAGAACGAGTTGAGATTATTTCCATATTTTCGGAAAACGGGAAGTGTGCAAGAAGAACAGAGAATTTATTTAATTAGCCAATTACCCACTTTTCGGACGCTTTTTCTTTGAGAAAGTATCATTTTCCGGCCTAGTCCGTAAATTAAATTAATCCAATCCTAAAAAGTACACAGGCCATAGCATTCGTCGAACTTCAGCGACGTTATTTGCTGATCATGGTGGAAAAATTACAAATTTGAAGAGGCACGGTGGCTGTCTACCAATGTCACTGAAGGATATATAGACAATTCACTTGCAAACAAAATTAAAATTGCCAAGACCATTTAAAGATTATCAAATGAAAACAATCAATGTAAAACGGAAACTTTACTTTCTTTTTTCTGACTTTACCAAAAGTCATTTAAATTTACCAATAATTTTAAACAAAAATGAACTCCTTTAATATTAGCAATTGTTTAAAGATTGACGAAACAAATTTATAAGGCCAGTGTCAATGGACAAGTCAGTAGAGGTCGACCTCGGCGAACGTATCTCGATCAGATCAACATTGTTTTGAAGAAATACCAGGTCAAGAGTACCAACAACCGACGAGCATGTATGAGAGCTCTGATGAAAGTAGAAACAGAATATGTGTGTAAGAACCGTAGCAAGTGGAAGGAAGTGGTCTCTGCCTACCCCTATGGGAAAAAGGCGTGACTATATGTATGTATGTATGTTTAAAGTTTAAGAAAAATATTAATATAAATAGAAATGAAATTTTTTCTGTTAGTACCTACCTTCTGTTTTTGAATTCTTGGATAATTTTTTTTTTAATTGTTCGCGAAGTAAAAACTTCTTAAAATTTGTAGTTTCGCATTATTTGGTGGTTTTATTCGTTTTATTAACTAAGTTTTTTTTATTTTTGGTTTGAATATAACGTTTATCAGTTGTTTTAAAGTTTTTAAATATTATTTTAATCCTATCGATGTATGCAAATTCCATTTGTTGTTTAGCGTTTAGCGTTAGTATTGACTGCTATTTCCTACAATAAATGTTTTGGGTAGGCACGGTTTTTAATTTTTAAATTATTTTATTTGCAATATTTTTATAACCGTTAATAAGATTATGTAATTTTACAGTTTTTATTTTATTTTTTATTTGAACGTTAGTTGAAATATACTAAATTTATTGTCATTTTAAATTTAACAAAACAAAATATATTTATTTTATTTATTATTTAGCGTATGGCTACATCACAGGAGTTATAAATACAATAAAAAAAAACATACATAGATACAATACATTGCAAACAATTGTGATTTTTCTTGCCACAAAACATATTATCTAAGCTTAAACGTCCAATATTTCAGCTAAGTCTTACTTTATGGTTGTTATTTCTATCGCTAAAAAATTCAACGCTATTTTCTTATTCACATAACTATGCAGTTCAACTAATTATGTGCATACCATCAGTGATGGCGCATTGTAAGCATGCTCATGAAAGTGCGAAAACTAGTAGGCTGTGATATAGCACTGATATTTTTACATTTTTACTGGTTGAATACCGGTTAAATTATCGCCTACCGCTACCTATAAAAAAAATATAATTTTTTTAAAAACAATAATTTACTGGTTAGGTATATTAATTTTATTCAATCTAGTAGAATTAAAGTACCTATGCTTATTAAAAAATCTAATTAATTGTATTTTTAACCTGTTGTAGATTGTAGATTGTAGTGGGGGTCGTGAAAGCTATAAGCCTGTTAGTGTTTCTTTAAAAAAAATTCAGTCGGAGTTGGAAGAAATATCAAAAACACACGACTAACGCCGCATAACCCTGCTTAAAGTACGAAGTACGCGAGAATATTTTTAAGCGGGAATATGTAATCATGTTTTTTTTTTACTGAAAATAGTCGCAAAAAAAGTAGACCTATCGTGTGGGCCGCGGACGGCCCGCACTGCGACTATTAAAAGGGAAAGGGATTATAGAAAGGAGATGATTGTGGACCCGCTTTTTGAAAAGTTGCAGGTCATAGTTCTCTGAAAAAACTTATTTCGGAAGCTTGTTCCATTCCGTAGCAGCCTTGTAAAAAAAGGATTCTTGATTGAGATTGGTCCTTGTAGTGGCAATCTTGAGAGTAAATGGGTGAAACTGATCAGCGTGCCGAGTTCTTTGGCCGAATGTGGCCAGTGGTATTATAAGAGTTTTTATTTATCTGGAGCATCTGCCATGGAAATATCTGTAGAGTAATGTCTGGTCTGCAACTTTTCTTCTATGTTCTAGTGGGTGAAGGGTATCTGTAAGAGTTGAGCTGTTTATCAACCGAATGGCCCTTTTCTGAATGGAATCTAGGAGACGAAGAGAAATACTCCAGTAGAGGTCGGATTTGAGCCTTGTACGTCGTCAACAGTTGATCATGAGTAAAAAACTTTCTACAGAAAACCTAGCCTCTGGCTTGCTGAATTTGCGATGTTAGCAACATGGTCAGGCCAAGACATATTATTAGACATCGTGACTCTCTAAATCGAGATAAGGGGTATTTCCGGACATTTTAATGGAATGATTAGAGGATTTTACTTTCTTAGAAAACGTGGCACTTTGTGTTTTTTGGGCGTTGAACTGAACAAGATTGTTGGTTTCCCACTCGACGATTGCTTCAAGATCTTTATTGATGGAGTCAACCTGTTCTTGCCGAGTTTATTTGTATCATTCACCGAAAGTGATCGAAAGTTAAGACAAGTGTGCTGTCGTCTGCAAAACTGTAAATGGGGTTCGTGGTGGTTTTTAATAGGTCGTTGATGTGTAAAAGAAATAGGGTGGGGGACAGGATGGAACTCTGGGAGACCCCGGCATTGGTTTTTAACGCATCATAAGAAATACCTTTAACTGCCTCGTGTAAGGAGCGATCTTGTATGAAGCTTATGAGCCATAGGCGCAATTTGGTTGGAAGACCGTAAGCAGATAACTTGCTTAACAATGCTTGGTGCCAAACGCGGTCGAAGGCTTTAGATATGTCCAAGGCTATTGCAGGGGATTCGCCAAACTTCTCAATAGTGTTTGTTCAGAGTTGAGTGACGTAAGCCAGCAAATCTCCAGTATACCCAAGTTGTCGAAATCCATATTGTCTGTCATGAATTATCTTAAATTTTTCCAGATATTTAATAACTTTTATGTTAATCGCTTTTTCCATAACTTTAAATATGACTTAAAGCAATGCAATAGGGCGATAATTCGCAAGAATAGTCTTCTTTCCTTTATTCGGAATGGGTTGGACTTTATCGTTTTTTCACTTGGACGGAAATACTCCTTTGCTGTATGATAATAAAGAGTCTGCAGAGAACTTGGGTAAGTTCTTGAGCACAGGTCTTAAGGAAAATTGTCGGAATTCCATATGTTCCTACTGCCTTATTAGAGTCAAGATTTTGAAGGATTTTCCTGATAGTGCGATGGCGGATAGCGACCTCAGGCATTGATGAGTTTATTCTAGGTATCGTTGTGGGTTGTTTCCTATTGGTATCGAGGGTTGAGTTAGAACTGAACATTCCGGTCTGCAGATCCGCTTTTTCCTTGGAAGATACTACTGTAGTGCCGTCGGACCTCTCTAGTGGTAGTTAAGAAGAAGTTGTAATATTCTTATTTATGGCCTTAGCAAAGACCAGAAAGTCCTTGATCCAGGAGGTGCATTTACAAGGTTATTGCATATTCTCGTGCCGTAAGATTCTTTGGCAAGGTTTCTCGGTTAGAAGAAATTATGAAGTGTTCTTTAGTTATATTTTTAGTTGTTAAAAGTTATTTGAGTGCGTGGGTGAACAGGTGTTTTTTGTTACTGCTATATTTTTGTATTTATAATGGGTAGACCGCAAAATAGGAAAAACTGCTCTGCGGAAACTAAAAAAGGTATTGCTAAGGTAATAAAATTTATGAAAAATAAAGCAAAAGATGACTTGTATTCGAAATTTATCGTTAAAAGGTAGTGGTTGCGACAAAAATATTGAGAAATGTGTTTTACAGAGTCCACAATGAGACTGAAAGGTTAGAGATAGGTAAGCAACCTTGTATTTCATCTCCGAAAACATCTAACGGAAGGCGTTGCTCCAGAAGTTTCATTTCAGAAGGACAGGGACAAAAAATTAAAGAAATTGCTAATAATTTTTATACCTTACAGAAATGCCGACTTTAAAAACAGTTTTACAAGAAGTACGCGATGCATTTCATTTGATGTATCACAAGGTAGGAGTTGCTTTTTGACATTTTAAAGAAGGGGTGGGGGATGTTAAAGGGGTGCCAACATTTTTAAATCTCCACTTAATTTAAAATTCGACATGTTTTTGTTTTTCTTACATTTACGTAAAATCAAAACTTATTTGAACTGGCTGGTTTTGAAATGAAACCACTGTATAAAGGATCTCCCAAATTAAGATACATAACAACACTCTATTTTTTGTAAGATGGCATCCCATTTTTTATTTGTAGATTCGCCAATAAATTGTGGATAAAACGCACCCAGGTTTCTTAGACTTATCTGCAATATTGTTTCACTCATACCAGTTTTTGAGTGAAAATAGCGTCGTGCATAAACCCACAGAAAAATTCATAACTTCAGAATCAACCAAGATAACTTGACCAAATTTTTTACAGTTAAATTTTCAAAACTTCAGCGCAACCTTGAGAAGCAGGCGACCTTAAAGATGATCCATCACCTACAAGGATGTTTTTAAAACGAGAATTTACAAATGGTAATCACACCCTATATTTTATTATCGCTTATTTTACCAATATACGACGGTTTCGGATTAGTCACCAAGGCATCGACTTAACGGGCGCACTGTACATTAGTACATTAGTAAATTCCTCTAAGATTTAAACCCGAAAATTTTTTTGTTTATTATTAAGAGGTTTTGTTAAGAGGTTTTATTTTTATTTTTTACTTTATTGTGAACAGAAATCGTTGATGTAGCTCTCGATGAGTTTTTTTGTTAGAAAAAGGCACATTTTTAATTATGTTAAAAGAGAATGCAACAAAAATAAATTATCGCTACAAATTTAATAAATATGTTTAATCATGTAATACTTACGGTATTATCAAGCATCATATTAATAGTCATTATAATCGGAATCACTGTCGTCGCTATCCTCATTCCGATTGTAAATAAAAACAGGATTAACTGTTTCGATGCGGTTTTCACGAACCCACCATTCCTTGATTAAATTTTCACCTTTTGTGACACATTTTTTCCAAATTTCTGGTCGTTATCAGATTTCTAAAACAGCCTTATTACTGTAACTATTAGATCCAATCTGATTGTCATAATAAGTTTTGCATATTCCCAAAATAGACTCAATGGGATTAAATTGGCGATGAAAGGGCAGAAGTCTTAGCACACGATGTTCATAACTGAGTATAAATTGATCCACTTTGTAAATTTTTTCTCTTTCGTGCCTTTTAGCTATCGATAATAATTCCGGTTTGAAGAAATATTGTGGAAATAAAATATATTCGTTCGTTAACCATTCTTTAATTTGTTGTACCGTCCAGGAGTTTGTTGATTGCTTATTTAAAATTTTCGAATGGTACGGAAAATTATCTAATACAATGACAGATGGTTCATGTAAGGATGGTAATAGTTTTTAACCATTTCATAAACATCTTTGTAGCGTTATCTGAAAAGGAATTGCAGGTGATGGTTAATGTTATGTATGATGCCCTGAAAATCAAAGGGATGAAAATAAATGTGAGCAAAACGAAAGTAATGGTTTTTGAAAGAAAGCATGACAAACTAGGGAGTTTCGATTGAGGGGGAAAGAGTGGAACAAGTAAATGAATTTGTGTACTTGGGTTCAAAGTTTACTAGACATGGAAAGTATGACAGTGACATTAAGCGAAGGGGGTTGGCAGGAAAACAAATTAATGGGGCACTGCATAGCTTTATGAATAGCCAGAAAGTGTCAAAAAAGGCACGTCTGGCGGTGCATAGAGGTGTGTTGGTTCCTACACTTATGTATGGTAGTGAATGTTCGGTTTGGCAGAAGAAGCATAAAAATAGGAGTAATACTGCGGAGATGAGTAGTCTGAGAAGTATAGCCGGAGTGACTTGGTTGGATAAAGTAAAGAAAGTGAGATAAGAGAACGCTGTGGTGTTAAAGAAGATGTGGTTACTAAGATAGATAAAGGAATGCTTAGATGGTTTGGAAACGTAGAAAGGATGGATGAAGAAAGATTGACCAAACAAATTTATAAGGCGAGTGTGAATGGACAAGTCGCTAGAGGTCGTCCTCGGAGAACAAATCTCGATCAGATCAACATTGTTTTAAGGATAGGCCAGGTCAAGAGTACCAACAACCGACGAGCATGTATGAGTGCACCGATGAAAGTAGAGAAAGCAAGAGATGTGTGTAAGAACCGTAGCAAGTGGAAGGAAGTGGTCTCTGCCTACCCCTATGGGAAAAAGGCGTGACTTTATGTATGTTGTAGCCATATTGTCATGATAATCGGCCGATTTTGATTTTGACGAAAATAAGAGATCCGCCCCATTAACAACACCATGCTTTTCACCTGCATGCACAATAATGTGTCTTTTTTCTCCACCGTCGGTGTGTTTTATAGACTTTATGTTATCGTTCTGCCATATTTTTTTATTTCGACTTTTGGCAAAAATCCAAGTTTCGTCCAGATAAACAAATGAAGAGCATTCTTGTTTACAGTGAGTAAAATTTCTTAAAATTCTTTTGTGCAAGACTCAAGCTTTTTTACACTAAGCCTTAAGGTTGTCTTCATTTTTAAACTTAAACCCTATGTTTCAAAATCCTCCAAAGACTCGTTCCAGAAATTTTAAATAAATTTTTTTCTTTTACTTTTTTTAATATGAAATCTAAAGAGACATGTTCTTTTTTTTCACGAATTTTGTACATAATGTCACGAATTTTAAATTTGTAAGCTTCGGAAATGTCAACAATATCTAGATGTTGGCGGGGTTTTTTTTTGTTTTCTATTTCCATCCTCACACTTTTTAAAACTGAGGTTACTTTTGTTTCACCAATACCCATTGCATCACACACACGCTTACGTATAGATAAAGCTGGTAGGAACGGACCTTCATTGTCCTTTTCCGCAGTAAAATAAGCGTGTAAATTTAATATTAATGCATCTTCATCTAAAACACGTCTTAGCATTTTAGCGGTCTATTAGGTATACATACATTACTTGAAATTACAATCGGTACTATAAGATTTTAATGTAGTGTGATAACCCAGGATTACTAACTACTTTTTTAGAAATTCAACAAAAATGAATCAACAAGCCAAATTCAAGCGTAATAGTTTAGTTGATTAGTAATTGTTTGGATTAGTACCTACCTCTCTTATTATTATTTACAATAAATAAAGTCATTAAGAACAGATTTTGTTGTAAAATTAACCGTGCTAACAAATATATTGACCCTTAATTTTTAAACAAGTCACTTATAAAATAAAATTCGTTACCTCTTAATGTACAGGTGAATTCTGGTTACCGAGTTATTCGTAAAATATGCTATACATCAATGCTTACCACTGATTTACTGATATTTGTAACAAAATAAAAAGATTGATAGTTTATTAGAGAAAAAAAAAGGATCAAGTAAACCATTGTCGAGAAATTTGATATTAGAAGGGCCACACTATGTGGTTGTAAGACTATGGTGTTTCAATGCATAATTATGGACTAGTGCAAGAATTTTTAGATATAGTTTATCCTTATCGTTCGATAGGCAGAGGAGCTACTATTTCTTGGCCTACAAGATCCTCAAAACTTACTCCTATACATTTTTTTTTGGGGGTACGTAAAGAAAAGGGTTTTCGAAATTGTTCAGCAACTGTCAATTATATCAAAAACAGGATCATGAAAACCTTTCATTTATTTACCGAAATATTAGCAGCTTGTGTGGAACGTAATGATGGCCTATTTGAGCACGTATATACAGTGTGACCCATTTGAGTTGGAAACACCCCTGTAAAATGCGCAAACGATCTTTAATTTTTTTTTTTGTAGATTGAGCATTTGGGCACACAATTTTATATTTTAATTTTAATTTTCAAGGCACTCTTATATGTTTTTGTAAATATTAAGTCCAACAATAATGCAGTTGAATACTAAAAATCAATATCTTATCCCATTCAAAAGTTCCAACTGCTGAAAATATGGTAAAACTGTGTTAGTAAAATTAATGTACGAATGAACTGGGAAACAATTTATTTTTTTTAAACTGACTACAATAAAAATAAAAACAAACAAAAACACAACTTCTAAAACTAAAACTAAAATAACATGAGACCATAACAAAAACGATCTACGGATCAATTAACTTACTTCTGAAAACATGTCACCTTATTTGAAATTTTTTGTCATTTTGTGTCTTTGTTTAAAAAATAATAATATATTTATTTGTAACAGTAGCATCTTGAGTTATTTTAAAATGGTGTATTCTCTGCAAGAACGAATAGAAATAATATTTATTTAGGCCGTGGTAGTCCGTTCATAGATTGGCCACTCAGATATCCAGATCTAACAAATTTAGACTTATTTATCTGTCCCGCCCAGGGGACAAAAACGAACTTGGTGCAAGAATTCGACAGGCATGTGCAGAAATTACTACTCAAGAACTGAGGAATGTAATCAAAATCATTCGTAAGTGCTACGATAAATGTATCAAACTAGATGGTGGATTAGTAAAGAAAACTAGGATCTATAAAGTGTAATATTTAGGTATTTTTTATTACACTTAAGTTTTCTATTCAGTTTTATTATTAGTAAAATCCGTCCGTTTACAGTTAAATATTGTTAGTTACTTTTATTAAATATTAATGTTACTTTTATATTTTTTTTTCTCCAATGATAGTTTATTCTTAGAATTATTAAAAAATAAAATATAATTTTCATATTCTATTCTATTGATACAGGGTGTTCTTTTGTAACTGTTAGCCTAGGAAGTTTTTGAACTATAAGTTGTCATAATTTGTTATTTGTTATTAATAAATATATTTTTGTGAAATGTTGGTGTAAACTATTTGGAAGCAAGGACTTTTCCAAGAGGCATGGAAATGTGTCAAAAAACTCCAGAAAGCTCTGATTGACACCCTTGAGCAATTCGAATTCCAGATAGAAGAATTGCGACAGGAAAGCAATGCCTAGTACATACGCTAAAAGAAAATTTTCCGGAATTTTATAGGGAGACCGAGTAACAACTCCTAGAGGAACTGCCTGTATATCAAGGTAGACCGCGCAATCCAGACTGATAGTTAGCATCTAAAGTGGTAAGAACGGACAGGGTGAAACAAATCATCAACACATTTGGGCCCTTTAAATCGGCGGGACCGGACCGGATATTTCCAGCTCTTCTACAAAGAGGACTGGAGTTAGTGTCTGGGGCCTCTTACCAGAATTTGGAGACCCTGCGTGGCGGTGGGCTATACACCCAGTGCGTGGAAACTGGCGAAAGTGGTGTTTATTCCGAAACCGGGAAAAACAGGATACACTTCAGCCAATGATTTCAGACCGATCTGCTTAACGTCCTTTGTGTTTGTCACGTGCCTATTATTTTCTTCTCCTATCTGCCGTTTTATTATTATAATAGTCTGCATTTGGGTTCGTTGTATGTAGTGTTGCCTATGTAGTAGTGATAGAATTCGATTATTGATAGCTGTGACATTTTTGTCTCTCTTATTGGACTTCGCCTTGATTATTGGCCTCGATTGTAGTGTTTTGTTAGATATATTATTGTTGGTTTGCTTGGGCTAGCAACTGATGCGAACGAGCGCGTTTATGAACTAGGGACTTATACATGGAAAGGTTGGCTGACGCGTGTCCCGGGACATTTTTCTTGATGTCCGGTCTGAGAGCGAGGAGGATTGATGATTGGTTTGGTGGCAGTGGTGGAAGTCGGTTGAGAGTTTTTGGAACGGTTGAATATTAACACGGGAGCGGAACTTCTACGGTTTCTTCTTCCATATCTGGCTGAATTTGGGGCCATCTTTATTGGATTAGGAAGATTTAATTCTTCATTTCTTCATTTAATTCTTAACTTGACCATTCTGTCGTGCCTATGTGGTGAATATTTTTGGATATTGGTGTCGAGTTAAGATCACCACTTGTGGGATTTGATGAAGTGAAGCCATCGTGAAGTACCACGTGCCGTTCCATCCACATCGACGATAAATTTCAGCGTTATAAAGACTTGCCTGGTAATTTTAGCAGAAATTATTGATAATACTATTTGGTTTTTCGGTTCTTGGATCATCGATGTTACCGTGACGTCTCAGTGAGGTTTTCAATTGGTTACATGGTATGGAATTTAATTTTATCAACTTATCAGTTATGTGCTTGATCTAAGTGTTTTCAATAATTTAAAAGTAACAAGTTATTCTCATTTAATTTGTACCTGCTCCCAGTAACGTCCCAATAAAGTTTTCAATAGTTTAAAAGTAACCAAATTATTTTTCGTTAAATTTGCTCCAAGCTGAATCTGAATTTATATATTACTGAATATAATTTATGTGGATATTGTAAGGGTTTTAAAATATTATTTTTGTAGCAAGTCCATTTATTTGGTTTTTCCTTTTTTTGTTGTGTTAATCTTTTGCTATCAGGAATTTTATATAAAACCAATTATTTTCGAAATTTTAAATATTGTGAACATTTTCTTGTTGTTGTTTTTTTTTTGTTATTTTAATTCTCTTTTGTACCTCATTAGGTTTTTATTACTGTCTGGAAGATTGTTATAATTAATTTAAATATTATTTTAAGAAAGTGTATTAAATTCCTTTAAACCACTTTACGAAAATACAGAATTTATTGTAAAAAATCAGAACATCATTTTTACTTAATTAATATATTGCAGTAATTGTAAATATAGTTTTATTTATCTTGTTCACCATAATTGTTTGTTGTTTTTCGCGTGGCTCTGCTGGTGCCTACAAGACCTAGGGGTTTCCGGCTTGTACCGTTTTAAGTCTTCTACCCTCTACGGCTGAGCTCGGGCATAATTTGCCAGTAGAGAGACCACTAGCAGAGTACTCTTTAGAGAACCAAAAAAAGACGTGGCATGTTAAAACCATTAAAAAAGCTGCTCGACTTTTATATGCGTGACTTCATTTTGGAGCAACCACTGCACCCAAATCAACATGCATATTGTACGGGCTTCTCCGTCGACAGTGCCCTTCACTCGGCTGTTTCAGTTATTGACGAGCAGTTGAAGAGGAAAGGCATTGTTGAAGGCATCTTCTTGGATATAGAAGTGATGCGTGGGGAGGCTGCTCAAAGAGGTGTACCGGAGAGACTTGTGTAGTGGATCCGATGCATGCTAAAGCGGCGAGTGACGGCCTCACAAGGTGCGTTGGTGGTCACTGGTGGATGAGTGAGGAGAGGCTGCCTGCAAGGAGGTGTACTCTTTCCACTCTTATGGTGTTTAGTGGCCGATAGGCTTTTTAAATACTAAACGATAAACTTCGCGCAGGGGTAAGCTAATGATTTGGCTATCCTAATACGAGGTCCCTTTCTGGGGCCACTTCTAGAGCTCACTCAAACAGCGCTAGAGTTGGTGTAAGAATTGTGTAACGAGACCGGCCTCGCGGTGAATCCGCTCAAGACTGGACTCGTCATTTTTACCTGCAAGTACAAGGTAGGGGGACCCTTACTTGAGGTTAACTCCAACTGACTCGGTGAAATATCTGAGCATTACACTGGACAGGAAACTAAGCTGGAAGAAGCACCTTAGAGAACACCGTAGAGGCGTAAGAGTATATTTCTGGATATGCAGAAGAACATTTGGACAGACCTGGGGCTTAAGACCCAGAATGGTTTTATGGACATACACAGCGATACTTTGACCAAGGCTACCGTATGCTTCGGTTGTCTGATGGCCCAAAGTACAAAAGATATCAGTCAAGACATTGTTGAAGCACACCTGAGCTCTGATACTAAGAGGCGCACTTGGTGTCATGCGCACTACTACAGTAGTGGCGATGGAAGCGCTTCACCTTGACGTGATCGCTGCGGCTGCGACGACAGCGCACCGCCTTAAATGTGAACAAAAATTGAGAACAAGTGATTGTGGACACACAAAATTTCCCGCGCTCAACATGGGACAGGACAAGATACCGGCTATCCGTGTTTGGGAGAGACCATTTAAGGTATGCTTCCCGAGACGAGAAGAATGGACCGAAAAACAAAGATCGGTGCTACTCAATGGGGACATCTGGTTCGCAGATAGCTCTAAGATGAGCGCCGGGACGGGAGCTGGAATGTATAGTCGTCAGAATGGGATCGAGAAGTCGATCTCTCTGGGCAAATACGCTACACTTATTCAAGCGGAAACGGTAGCAATCACGCAATGTGCACAGACGGCGCTCTCCATAGGGGGGACCAGCAGGTGCATTTTAATATGCTCGGCAATTGCAACGCTACCTACTATTAATTTACGATTAGCTCTGGGTTGTAAACAAACCCTAGAGGCATTGTCGAAAAGCATCAAGGTCACTCTTGTCTAAGTTCGTGGGCCCAAAGCCAGCACTATGGATTCCATTTTGTCTAGGCAGAGGGGCAATTCGGGGCTGGCTCAGGGACCAAAACTTAATGTACTTGAAAACAGAAACCAGTGCAGACAGGCAAGGGCACTTATAGGGGAATCTCCCCAAAAAGTACTAGCCAGAAGCATTACGTCGCTGAGTAGGAAGGATGCCAGACTAACAGTACACATACTGACCCGTTGTGGTACCCTTAAAAGAGGAAACTAACCTTCATATCCCGGCGTATACCGGACCAAGGCTGACTGTGCTGGGATCAGCTTTACTTGGGCCCAAGTAATTAAGGCAATTATCGATTGCTGCTCCTGCTCCTTTTTTAAAGGGAGGCGGGTGTACGGGATCGCTAATGGCTGTCACAGGGAGACACAATGGACATTGTCTGAGTACCGTTGGCTGGTTTCGGAAGGACCCCCAGCTTATTATTATATTTGGAAGCATCCTAAATTCAGTGGTGTAGAATATTTTTTTATAAACAAGTCGCTAATAACCAATCTCTATTTTCGTCTACGAAGAAGTAGTACTTTTGTCCTGAAAATTGCAATAAACATTTAAAATTTTGTCCCGAAGTTTTTTATTATTTACCAATTAAAAAAAAATTGGTAAATAACTTGAAATTTTATGCGTGTTTTCGGTCTAAATGAGTCATACCATAATATATTTACAACCTGTATGTTTAGATTCTAATTACGATTTAAGGAAGAAAAATATCAACAACTCTTTGTTAACAATAAATAACGTTGATAATATACAAACAAATGAATGTTGTTGACCATTAAATTCAAAAATACAATATAAAATAAGGATTCCTTTTTAATAAAATTACTACAAAATTGCAACGTGTGCTGCCATCCATTGAATGTTTTTTTATACAGCTAATTGTAAAGCATGGTTTCTTCTTGTCTGGAAAAAACAAAATTAAATTTTTAAAAACCTAGCCATGTCTAAAGAAATATAAAAGCCTGTGCTAAAAGTAGAGATAAGTTAACCGAACAAGATGTGCACGTCTAATGGAGAATTTGAAAATATAGCCAAGTGATTAAATTTCGTTCCAAAGTATTATTACAGATGGCGTGTAGTGCATGAATCTTTATTTATGGCGATGTGAAAAGAGAAGTTAGCGATTCACACATTCCCAGTTAATTTATTGACGGTTTCATTAAAAATCGGATTTTTTTGCATTTAAAATGACGTGTTTACCTGTCATTTCGTTAAAAAATTATTAATACTTAAATTAACAAGATCAAGCACGAATATTTAAGTTCAAATTAATAAAAGAAATTAAAAAAAAACATCATTTTTTCAAATATTAAATTTTAAAGACTAATAGTTCAGTCAATGAAGAGAAAAATAGGGTACCTATAATTTCCGAATTTCTTCTCAGTGAATCGATTTTTATGAAAATTTGGAGGAAAGCTTCTAGATCAAAAGTTATAGTGCCCAAGAGGCACTTCTTATTTTTAAGGGGTAAAACAAGTTATAAAAAACATAAAAAATTAATAATAGCGTGATTTTAGCCGAAGCGTCGTAAATACAATTTTCAAGTGAAATTTGTGTTAAAATATTCTTGTAGAGTATAGAAAACATGCTTATGTAATAAATTTTTAATTTTCTTTTCAAATTTGTTATTTGTAATCATTTTCATATGCACTGGAAGATGATTATATATTTTGATTCCAGAATACAATGGTCCATTTCGAATTCTGTCATAATTATAATTTGGTAAATTAATATTTTGTTTACGAGCATTATATTCATGTCAGTCAGATGGTCTAGGCAGTTGATATTGTTTTTTATGAATTAATATAGAAATTTTATATATATATATATATATATATATATATATATATATATATATATATATATATATATATATATATATATATATATATATATATATATATATATATATATATACGTGTTTATCATATTCATGATACCACTGTCTTTAAAATATGTTCTACATGATGTTCTATGTTTCAAATACCAAAGTGCCCCAAAATTCTATCCCATATTGCATTAGGCTTTAAAAATATGCGAAATAAACTGTTTTTGCTACATATACATTTGTGTTTTGTTTTATTGTACGTTTTGCAAATATAGACTTACTTAAAGAATTATTAAGTTGACTTACACGAAAGTTCCAGTTTAAATGGCTGTTTATGTGGATTCCCAAAAATTTTAAGTTATCCACCGAGTTAATCCTGTCATGACGTAGTAAAGAGTCCGAAACCTCGCCTTTAATGATTATGCTAGAGTCATATGCAAAAATAGAAAACGTTGCGATAGGGAAGTTGGCAACTGGGTCATTGATATATATTAAGAATAATGTTGGTCCTAAAACGGATCCCTGCGGTACTTCACATTTAACTTTTTTTTTTTTATGAAAATAGTCGCAAAAAGGGTAGACCTATCGTGTGGGCCGCGGACGGCCCGCACTGCGACTATTAGAAGGGGAAGGGATTATAGAAAGGAAATGATTGTGGACACGCTTTTTAAAAAGTTGCAGGTCATAGTTCTCTGGAAAAACTGATTTTGGAAGCTTATTCCATTCCGTAGCAGCCCTGTAAAAGAATGATTCTTGATGAAGATTGGTCCTTGTAGTGTCAATCTTGAGAGTAAATGGGTGAGACTGATCAGCGTGCCGAGTTCTTCGGCCGAATGTGGCCAATGGTGGTACAAGAGTTTTTATTTCTCTGGAGCATCTGCCATGGAAATATCTGTAGAGCAATGACTGGTCTGCAACTCTTCTTCTATGTTCTAGAGGGTGAAGGGTATCTGTGAGAGTTGAGCTGTTTATCAACCGAATCGCCCTTTTCTGAATGGAATCTAGGAGACGAAGAGAATGCCCTGGTGCTGAACCCCAAATGTGCGAGCAATACTCTAGTAAAGGTCGGATTTGAGCCTTGTACGTCGTCAACAGTTGATCAGGAGTAAAAAACTTACTAGCTTTCCACAGAAAACCTATGCTCTGGCTTGCTGACTTTGCGATGTTAGCAACATAGTCATGCCAAGACATATTATTAGACACCGTGACTCCCAAAATCGAGATAGAGGGACTTGATTCAAGTGTTTTTCCGGACATTGTGATGGAATGATTTGAGGAATTCACTTTCTTGGAAAACGTGGCACTTTGTGTTTTTTGGGCGTTGAACTGAACAAGATTGTTGGTTCCCCACTCGACGATTGCTTCAAGATCTCTATTGATGGAATCAACCTGTTCCTGCCTGAGTCTATTTGTATCATTCACCGAAAGTGATCTATAGGATGTGAAAGTTGAGACAAGTGTGCTATCGTCTGCGAAACTGTAAATGGGGTTCGTGGTGGTTTTCAAGAGGTCGTTGATGTGTAAAAGAAATAAAGTGGGGGACAGGATGGAACCCTGGGGGACCCCGGCATTAGTTTTAAACGCATCAGAAGAAATACCGCCAACTGCCACATGTAAGGAGCGATCTTGCATGAAGCTCAAGAGCCATTGGCGCAGTTTGGTTGGGAGACCGTAGGCAAATAAATTACTTAACAATGCCTGGTGCCAAACGCGGTCAAAGGCTTTAGATATATCCAAGGCTATTGCACGAGATTCACCAAACTTTTCAATAGTGTTTGTCCAGAGCTGAGTGACATAAGCCAGCAAATCTCCAGTAGACCGAAGTTGTCAAAATCCATACTGCCGCAAAACTAAAAAAAAATTGCTCACGTTTATTTTTTACGGTTTGGTTAATTTTTGTACACATTTCTCGATTAGTCGGGTAAGATTAGAACCAACTATGCGGTATTCCCCTAATTCCATAGTAAAACATTTTATCTAGTAAGAGTTCATGGTCAACACAATCAAACGCTTTTGATAAGTCGTAAAATATACCAAGCAGATGTTGTTTGGTTTTTAAGATTTCATGAAGGTTTTATATCAATGCAAAAGCTGCATCAGTGGTACTAAGACTTTTTCTGAAACCAAACTGACATTTTGTTATTATATTTTATTTAAGTAGTTAACTAGTTGCTTATTAACGCACCATTCTAATAACTTTGAGATGGATGAAAGTAATGAAATACCTCGATAGTTATTAGCGTCACATTTATCGCCTTTTTTATACAGAGGTATAACCACCGACTTTTAAAAACAATCTGGAAATATCCCGTTGGACAGCGACATATTGAATAGGAAAGTTAAGGGTCCCTTTAAAAGATCAACATTATCCTTAATTAGTGTACCGGGGATGTTATCGAGCCCAGAGAATTTTGTTGGCTTCTGTGCAGAGATACTTTATGATATATCGTTCTCCATTAGGGGCTGCAAAAACAACGAATTGACAGCTAAAATGCGCACTCACCGACAAATTAAGAAACAAAACTGCAATATTACGAGGGCGGTTTGATAAGTCAGTGACTTTTTAAATAAAAAAATTTTTTTTCCGCAAATAAACATTTGATTTTTCTACATAATCACCTTTTAGCTCGATACATTTAGTCCAGCATTTTTCTAATTTTTTTATTCCCTCCAAATAATAGGTTTTTTCAAAGCTCTCAAAATACGCGTTTGTTTCGGTAATGACTTCTTCATTCGACTCAAATCTCTTACCGCCCAGCCATTTCTTTAGGTTTGGAAACAGAAAATAGTCGCAGGGGGCTACATCTGGAAAATATTCTGGATGGGGTAGCAGTTCGTATCCCAATTCGTGGATTTTGGCCATCGTGACTAGACAAGTGTGCACACGTGCATTGTCTTGATGGAACAACACTTTTTTCTTCGCCAAATGCGGCCGTTTTTGCTTCAAATCAACGTTGAATCTGTTCAAAAGCTTTGAATAATATTCGCCGGTGATCGTTTTACCTTTCTTGAGGTAATCGATGTGAATGACACCGCGTACATCCCAAAAAACTGTGACCATGACCTTGTTGGCTGAAAGACTCTGTTTCGCCTTCTTTGGTCCACGTTCACCCCGAGCAACCCACTGTTTCGATTGTTCCTTGGTCTCTGGCGTGTTGTGATGGATCCATGTTTCATCCACAGTAACAAAATGGCGCAAAAATTCATCCGGATTACGGCTGAACATCGCTAAACTCTTTTGCAGTTGTCACACAATTGCGCTTATGGTCGAGTGTGAGCAATCGCGGCACCCATCTCGCAGAGAGTTTTTTCATGTCCAAATATTCGTGTAAAATATGATGTACCCGTTCAGTTTAGATACCTACAGCATGAGCCAACTCACGCACTTTCATTCTCCGATCATCCAATATCATTTTATGGATTTTATCGAAGATTTCCGGCGTGATCACTTCTTTTGAGCGACCTGGACGTTCAGCGTCACTATTGCTGGTACGACCACAACGGAATTCTGTAAACCACTTCTTAACCATTGAAATTGATGGTGCCGAGTCCCCGTAGTATTTATTAAGTCTTTCCTTAGTTTCAGTGATGGAGTTTTTACGTAAAAATTCACGAGGGTGTCTGCTTTGAACGGCTATCAAACACCAACTGCACGACGTAGCTTACTCAAAATTAGAAAGTTGCCCACTGATAGATTATAGTTGACGGCAGCACTGTTGCATTTGGAGTAACTGCGCGGGAAATTCAAAAAGTCACTGACTTATCAAACTGCCCTCGTATCAAAATCTTCTTCTTCTGGTGCCGTACGCTTTTTATTGTAGCGCGTTGGCGATCACGTGTTCATTGAGTAATGTGAAGCGTGCCCTCTTCGGCTCTTCTAAATATCGTGGCGGCATCCGCGATGTTACACCAGTTTCGAATATTGCGAAGCCATGAATGTTGTTTTCGGCCCGGTATCAAAATAATAATTTTAAATACCTAATGAAAGTTTACTGTAAAGAGTTTATTTTATCAAAAATACCTAACCTCACAAGCTCACAGTCATGCTGATTTTAAAAAGGTTTGGTCATGGTTTAGTTTATTTGGAGTTTAGAGAGCATCGCAACCCGTCATCGCAACATCGCATAGTGTGCGTCAAACACTTAAAGCCGATTGGTATCGAATATTGCCGAAATTAAAGTAGAGTTTGTGGTCACTATAGTTGAATCCTAAAATTGTGAAAAGTGACTCATTTTGTAGAGTGATTTTATAGGCCAATCAAATTAGACGTTTACCCTGTACCAAAAAGTTGTTTTAATAGTAGTTGAATTTTTGAATACCGACCAAAACAGAAAGATTCAGTATTAGTTAATAAAAAAGTAAGTGAGTTCTAACAAAAGCTGTGTAATCTTTTACAAATTTACCAAAACCTTTTTTTTAATCACTCTCCAAAGACTAAACGTTTAGGTAGTTTTACAAAAATTGAGAAAATCGCTATCTTTATATATTTTTTTGTATAACTAATTTATTTCTTTATTATTTACTTTCCAAATAGGTCTTATTTTGTTAAAATATTTTCGTTAATTTGACGGGTTTATTTTTAAAATGTTCAATTTTCTTCTAAGCGATAAAGAGTTTGATACAAAATGAAACGTTGTCAGCGTGTATGATTCAACTTGAAGGTACCGGCATGGCTGTAGTTTATATCTTTCTCTAACATTAGACGAGATCAACAATGACGTTGCAAATTAAAGCTACGTTATTGGCAACAGCACCATTGATCAGGCAGTTTCATAGACGTGCTGCTAGGGTTTTGTAAAGCAAAGACCGGAATTTTTTTTTATTATTAGAGAAAGGCGTGAATTGCAGTAATTTAGTGACAAATAAAAAATATGAGTGAGAATAGTAATAGTGAACCGGATATTAAAAGGAAACGTCACAATTTAACACCTGAAGAAAAAACCATAATCAGAAATGTGTTTGAAAGACTTCGAGCCAGAGAACAAAATATGAATGTTAGTGAGGTAGTTACATTATGTAGTTTCCGAAGCAAGTCTGTATAAAATAATTAAAACAAGGGATAAAACAAAGATATTTCTACTTCGAAGGCTGAGACTAGAGGAAGAAAACAAATTAAATAGGACGATACAAGCAAACAGGTCATTCGTCGTGCAGTTCATAAATTTTTTAATAAAAAGGAATTACCAACTGTAAAGAAAATTGTATTCCCTCTTCAATCTAATGAAAATCTCCCAAAAATATTAAGACGTATTTTGTTACGTACTTTGCGTGAGATAAACTTCAGGTTTTTAAAGAGAAAGAGGAATAGTACCTTTATTGAAAAAAAAAAGAAATCATTTTATGACGCAGAAAATATCTGAAAGATATAGCAGGGTTTCGAAGAGAGGGTAGATTGCCATGCTGCCTCTCAAAAACTTCGACCTATCAGATCTTTTGTGCATAATCAAAGAGAGGGTAGAAAAATATATTATACAGATGAAACGCAAACATCAAGCTTTAGTAGATGGTTTATTGACATGTTTAAAAGCCTCATCTGAAAATGAAAAAGGCATTATTACCCATATTGGTAGTGCCTCTGAATTTGTTGAAGAAAGATTAAAAGCATTTGTTTCCAAAACTGGAAATTATCATGAGGAAATAGATGCAGAACATTATATAAAATGGTTTCCAGATATTCTCTTAAAAATCAAACCAGGATCTGATATTGTTATGGATAACGCTCCATACCACGACCGGCGTTTAAAACACTTACTAACCACCCAATAAAGAAAAGCCCAGATTGCAGATTGGCTTGCTAAGAAAAATATTAAATTCAATGAACAAATTTTAAAAATCAAATTACTAAACTTAGCACGATGTCATAAAGATAAATATATGAAATATGCAATTGATGAAATGGCGCAAGAACGAGGCGTGATTGAACTTCGATTGCCACCCTATCACTGTGAGTTAAACCCAATAGAACTTATATGGGCTCAAATAAAACAAGGAACAATGTTACTTTTACAAATTAAATGACGTGAAATATCTGCTTAGTAGTGCCGTCAACAATGTAACCTCAAAGTCGTGGATAAAATGTATCGAACATGTAGTAAAAGAAGAGCAGAATATGTGGAATCTTGATAATTGCATTGAAATTACCATCGAACTCGTAGTTGTGGATCTAGGCAAAGATACTACTGATGAATCTGAAGATGACATAGACGACTTAAAATAAAGGTAACTTTTATCTGCTCAATTTTTTTATTTTTAAAAGAAATAAGTATTCAATTATGTTTAACTATTTATTACTATTACTCATTTCAAAAAAATATTAGTTTATAATAGGGATACACAAATAATATATTATAGATTTGAATGTTCTAACTTAAAACTATAAACGTGTAATATCAATTTAGTAATGTAAATTATTTTTCTTCAAATCATGTCAAACACTGGCCAGAAGAGTTAGAGGCCCAAGACGACTAGTCAAGGGACTTATGCTTAAATGGCCAGACAGCTACCCTGACAAAAAACTAGGGGCCGAAGAAGCAAGGGAAGTAAGGAACCTGGGACAGGAACAGGGCAGTCATCTGTGACTGCACGGACCAAGAAACGGCGGACTGGCTAAAGCAGCTGTTCACCGAAAAACAGCTAGGGGATGAAACCGCTTCTACAGAGAGACTACAAATACCCCTTAACATACCAATTTTGAGCCTCCTAAAAAAAAATCGGGCCAGGAACACTGCATACAGATAATGTGTCAAGGGGGATGAAGGAGCAACGGGATTGGCCACACCAAGACCGAGGCCCTCCACAAACACCCCTTCACAATAAAATCGGACAAAATTTCGAAAAAGACCTTAATAGGAAAGCAGTTCAAAACAAAACTACCAACCGAAAAGACTGGTTAAAGAAAACACCATTGACCAGCGCGGGAGTAAAAGGATAGTACACTGATGGATCAGGGTACCAGGGACGCTACGGGGCAGGTGTGTTTGGAGCATCCTGCAATCACAGGAAAACTATACCCTTGGGGAAATACGCCTCGGTCTTCCATGCTGAGGTCTATGTCATACTCAGGTGCGCTTCGCACCTGACAGAAAACAGAGTGACCAACAGTGAGATTTATATTCTCACTGACAGTCGTGCGGCCATTTGGGCCCTCGTGAGTAAAACCACAACATCATCGGTGGTGTGGGACTGCATGCAAGCCCTCAAAGTTACTCTTAAATGGGTTCCTGGGTACACAGGTATAAATGGCAACAAGGTAGCCGATGAACTGGCAAGAAATGGGACCCTGGTGGAACAAGTAGCCAGTTGGTTGGATTGCCAATAGCCAAAGCATTAATCCTTGAACAAGAACATATTGCTCAGTGGAATGCAAATACTGGCAGCAGAACATCAAAACAGCTAATAAAAAAACCTCTCCAGGAAAGGGCTGACGCACTCTGGACGATGGACCGGAGTAGACTAAGCAGCACGCTTGGCCTGCTCACAGGACACATGGCACTAAGGGCGCACCTCTTCAAACTTAAGCTGGCGGCCGAGAAAAAGTGTCAACTATGTGGAGAAGAGGAGGAGAGCAGCATACACATTCTGTGTCACTGCCCGATGCTAGCGGTGTACAGGTATCAAACCTGGGGCCGCATGATATTGGATTTAAGCGGTCTAAATGAGCCAGAATGAGCCAGGGCCAACAGAAATCCTGAGGTTCGCCAAAATCAGCGGACTGAAATTCTGATGCCCTGAAGACACAGCGGTAGTCACAAATGATTAAAAGATCTAGGTGACATAGGTGCCGATACCAATGGCCCAACTGCAATATTGTAATGTAATGTCAGAGATAATAAGTGAGATAACTCATATAAAATTGTTTAAATTTGTTTTGTCTTTTATACTTTTTGGTAACATTAATAATAGGAAGACATAATATGTAACATTTTTTGAAGTGAAAACTTCTTTAGCGGCGTTGTACACTTTTTTTGTAATGGGTAAAAAATGTTAAACTCGCGTCAGGACACGTGACCTGATCGAAAATTCGTAAGACGGATGGAGAGTAGACAGCTGGCGTGGCGTAGGAGAGGGAGTATCCCCCTCTCTTTCTACGGCGCGGCGAAAATGTATGCCTGCGCCGGCTGTTTCGTTTAGGCGAAACGAAATATAAAATATAAAACTGCTATTGATGCGGTCTTTATTAGACATTTAAATAGGTTCGAATCAAAACTGTTCGTTTCTTACTTCAGCTATCATAAACCGATCGTATCAGTTTTAGAGATTGGCGATGATGGTTCTGGTAATAATGATAGTGAAAAAGTCGTCGAAATTATGGATGGAAGTTGATTTTTCTGAGGGATAAACTTTTTAATGTAATATAAATTGTCATGTTTGTGTACGATAACGCAATAAATAAATATTATATTTTACCACATAAAAGATAGTACTTTTATTCTGATAATTAAAGCAATTCGTGCAAAATTATTCCATAACCATTCCAAAATATCCAAAACGCGCAACGTTAATACTTAAGTTTTCACTTCTGCCGGCACTCCCAGAGTGCAACCCGTCGTTTTTTTTTGGTAATAAACTTATTCGATAATGATTATTGCCGCACGCCTATGACTCGTCGATTTCCTTTCCACTTGTACCCGCAAAGGTCTACGTTGAAGACATGACTCACTCTACACATTTTTGGTATCCTACTATAGACTTTTGTCAGCATGTGTAGGTACTTAATAAAAAATATGTAGGTAAAACATTATTAATTTTAAATTCTACATTATACTGAGAAAATTAAAGGTAATTTTAAAAATATTTTATTACATTAAAAACGAAAAATGTCAGTATTTTTTGAAGATTGATTTGATTAAAACTTAGTCTAAATTATTAACTAAACGACCAGGATCCCATTTGTCCTATACGATGTCCATCTTCATTAAAAGAAGCCAATGTTAATTTGTTCAATTTGTTACTAAGGCATGATGACGTTGATGGATACATCGAGCTCATCATTAAAGATGAATGGAACTCTAAAACAATTTTTTCTAACTTTAAAAATAATTAAAAATTTTCACATGAATAATAAGTTGCATTTGGTTGCATAAGTTGCATTTGGTTGCAATAAGAAAACAAAATGAAAACAGTATGGTCGGATCATCTTTTCTTAAGCTATATAGTATTCAAGTAAAATATAATAATTTATTTACTTCTAACGTTATATTTTAAGGACAAACAAGCGAGTGCATATATTTTATGTTTACCTATGTCATTTTGGATTTGATATAATGATTTTTCGGTTTCATCGTTTCCTAGTTCGACAAAAGTTGTAATTAGTATATCCATTAAATTTGCTTGTCTTGAAAAAATCTGTAATATTTTAGACACCGTAGTACCATTTTCGATAACATTGAACTGTACAAAAAGACAAGGCAGACAATTTGAGTTTTCTTCTTTGGATGGTCTCGCATACTCCCAATTAAATTCTTCAAATTTTAAACCTAACAATAAAACCTGAAAATTATTTCTATTGATAGTATGCTCAAAAGTATCTTTCATTATCTGAAATAATATTTGACTTATAGTTTATTTGTTGCTACAATAATTATTTACACACCACCGTGGGCTAACCCACTCGAAGGCGTTTTTACCGTTACAACCCTCGAGAAACACAACTAAGCAGATTCTAGAATGGAGCAGAAATGACCTGCGTATTCTAACAGGACTGCTTACGGGACACTGTCGTCTGAGATACCACCTCAGAAAGATAGATCTGAACCAACAAACGGACTGTCGGTTCTGCTGCGTGGAAGACTATGTTCATGCCCCTGCCTGGGAAGAATAAGGTTCAACATATTTGGTTACACTAACCTAGAACCTACCGATTTTAAAAAAATCTCACCCTATACAACCATGAACTTCGTAAGAAGGGCTGGATTGTGCGGTGAACTGTAGCCTCTAGGGGTGAGCCACAATAGACCTACTAATGGTCGCGGTGGAGGGGCGACCACGCCCCACTCACATAAAACCTAACCTAACCTACACACCACCGTTAAATTTTAAAAATCAACTGCCTTGTACTCAATCTCCAGTCGTACAGCTAATTTTTAAGAGTATTTTCAGAACTCGTGCCTCAAATTAATATTTTTGGTATTCGTCGGCGACATAGAATCTCATATTAACTTCAAGAAATTGGATGGTTGAACATGGGAAAAAGAAGGGAAATTTCACGCAGTTTGTCTACTCCATAAAATAATTATAACAAAAAAGCTTTCCTATTTACAAAATTACATTCACAATTTAAATATTCGAAATAAAAATATGCTCGCAGTGCCTAAATTCAAAACAAAAGTATTTAGACGGTCTTTTAGATACCAAATTTGTCAAAGGTATAATTCTGTTCCCACCTTAAACAATTAAGTTCCATTAAATTCAAAAATAACAATAAAGAGTATTTGTTTGGCTGTAATGAAAGTAAATGATTGATATCTTGTATAAAATAGATAAACTACATTTTTGATATTAAGTGTTATAAATTATAAAAAATAATTATGTAACGATCACAGATTTTGTTTTATTTTTTTTTATTTTTTCTTTAAGGGTTAAGTGGAAGAACATTTTCTGTGATGCATAGCATTGCAGACAATGAACTTCGCCCTTTATTTCTCGACCACTTAATACAAATGTAACAATTATGATTTATGTTAAGAAATAATAAAGGCGAAATTTTTTATTATTATTATTGATTTAATTTATTAATTTTTTTTTTTTTTATGAAAATAGTCGCAAAAAGGGTAGACCTATCGTGTGGGCCGCGGACGGCCAGCACTGCGACTATTAGAAGGGGAAGGGATTATAGAAAGGAAATGATTGTGGACAAGCTTTTTAAAAAGTTGCAGGTCATAGTTCTCTGGAAAAACTGATTTTGGAAGCTTATTCCATTCCGTAGCAGCCCTGTAAAAAAAGGATTCTTGATGAAGATTGGTCCATGTAGTGTCAATCTTGAGAGTAAATGGGTGAGACTGATCAGCGTGCCGAGTTCTTCGGCCGAATGTGGCCAATGGTGGTACAAGAGTTTTTATTTTTCTGGAGCATCTGCCATGAAAATATCTGTAGAGCAATGACTGGTCTACAACTCTTCTTCTATGTTCTAGAGAGTGAAGGGTATTTGTGAGAGTTGAGCTGTTTATCAAGCGAATGGCTCTTTTCTGAATGGAATCTAGAAGACGAAGAGAAATCCCAGTAACGACTCTGCGGTTTCGATACCTCGCAGTGCCGAGCTGGAGAGAAACCAGTGACCACTCCTCACGCCGTGAGGTGAGTGATCACTGGGACCGAATATCGTGTGCCCTGAGCAGACGCAATGATCCCAGGATGACGGCCTTTCGTGTTGCCCCAGTCTGTAGGGTTTGATTTTTCTAGCTATATTGAGACTCTAATTTTTGTATAATGTAATAATAATTTGATTCAATAACATATTTACTGTGAAAATGCAAACTAAGTTTTTATTTGGTAACTTACACATTTAATGTCGTCAATAATGTAAAATCCATTTGAATTGATTGCTACTAAGACAGGTTGGTCTCGATAAGTTAATAACGATGTTAAACCTGTTACAGGTTGTTCGATTTGTCCTTCAAAAAATGCAGATCTGTAAATAAACATAATAGAGGTCAATTGGAAAATTAAAAAAATTCCATAAAGTGTTCATTTTACAAAAATTTTTGCAACTCAATTTCGATCATTTACTTTTAGGGATGATATCTCAAAAAAAGAAAAGAATTAAATTTTTTTGGAGAATAATTTATGTGAAACGATCGTGGATTATGCTGAATGTATGGACGTTCAAACTGAAATTATTTGATAAGCGGTGGGTTATAATGTTATTAGTTTTCATCTACCTAAGTATTACGTAAAATAACTCCTGATAATCAAAATAATGAAATTAATAGAATAAGCATGATTGTTGTGGGTGATAAAAATAATCTAAGGATATTAAATTATATTTTTAAATTCTTCTTTTTCAAGTGCCGTGTCCTCCATGAACGTTGGCTACGAGGGCAGTTTGATAAGTCAGTGACTTTTTGAATTTCCCGCGCAGTTACTCCAAATGCAACAGTGCTGCCGTCAACTATAATCTATCAGTGGGCAACTTTCTAATTTTGAGCAAGTTACGTCGTGCAGTTGGTGTTTGATAGCCGTTCAAAGCAGACAACCTCGTGAATTTTTACGAAAATGGAAAAAAGTGAATTTCGTGTGCTGATTAAGCATTACTTTTTACGTAAAAAATCCATCACTGAAACTAAGGAAAGACTTGATAAATACTACGGGGACTCGGCACCATCAATTTCAATGGTTAAGAAGTGGTTTACAGAGTTCCGTTGTGGTTGCGTACCAGCACTAGTGACGCCGAACGTCCAGGTCGCCCAAAAGAAGTGAAAACGCCGGAAATCGTCGATAAAATCCATGAAATGATATTGGATGATCGGAGAATTAAAGTGCGTGAGTTGGCTCATGCTGTAGGTATCTCAACTGAACGGGTACATCATATTTTACACGAATATTTGGACATGAAAAAACTCTCTGCGAGATGGGTGCCACGATTGCTCACACTCGACCATAAGCGCAATCGTGTGACCACTTCAAAAGAGTGTTTAGCAATGTTCAGCCGTAATCCGGACGAATTTTTGCGCCGTTTTGTTACTGTGGATGAAACATGGATCCATCACAACACGCCAGAGACCAAGGAACAATCGAAACAGTGGGTTGCTCGGGGTGCACGTGGACCAAAGAAGGCGAAACAAAGTCGTCTGTCAGCCAACAAGGTCATGGCCACAGTTTTTTGGGATGTACGCGGTGTCATTCTCATCGATTACCTCAAGAAAGGTAAAACGATTACCGGCGAATATTATTCAAAGCTTTTGAACAGATTCGACGTTGATTTGAAGCAAAAACGGCCGCATTTGGCTAAGAAGAAGAAAGTGCTGTTCCATCAAGACAATGCACGTGTGCACACTTGTCTAGTCACGATGGCCAAAATCCACGAATTGGGATACGAACTGCTACCCCATCCAGCATATTCTCCAGATTTAGCCCCCTGCGACTATTTTCTGTTTCCAAACCTAAAGAAATGGCTGGGCGGTAAGAGATTTGAGTCGAATGGAGAAGTCATTACCGAAACAAACGCGTATTTTGAGAGCTTTGAAAAAACCTATTATTTGGAGGGAATAAAAAAATTAGAAAAACGCTGGACTAAATGTATCGAGCTAAAAGGTGATTATGTAGAAAAATAAATTGTTTATTTGCGGAAAAAAATTTGTTTTATTCAAAAATTCACTGACTTATAAAACCGCCCTCATATCATCATCGCTATCTTTACTTTATTTACTGCTTTTCGGAATAGTGACGTTGTGCTGGTTACATACCTTTGTCAGAGGTTTCTGAGCTAGGACCTTTTACGGCGGCCTCTCTTGCCATTAATTTTGCCCTCTATTATTAATTCCAATTGATAGTATTTTTTATAACGGAAAATATATCCAAAATACTCCAGCCGTAAGTGTCCACGATTCGACTCGATATAATATAAATAACACCGAAGAATTCTGATGCGTTAGGGAATATTATTCTAAATAAGTCAAAGTGCGAATAGAGAAATCACAAACAAACTTCAACAGGATGAGAAAGATACTCTGTACAAGGTATCTGAATTTGAACCTAAGAGTTATACTAGCAAGGTGTTATATTTTCTCCACGTTACTCTACGGCATGAAACCTTGGACGCTGAACGCGGCAACCATTAAGAAATTGGAATCATTCGAATTGTGGGTGTACAAAAGAATCCTGAAGATATCATGAACGGAACACGTAACAAACAATAAAGTTATGAAGAGAATAAACAAAGGAATGGAAATTATAGAAACCATTTAAACCGGAAAACTACAATACCTGGGACCCATTACACGTGGGGAACGATACACCATGCTTAAAGCAATTATACGAGCAAAGATCCATAGCAAGAGAAGTATAGGAAGGAGAAGAATATCATGGCTGCGCAATTTAAGGGGATGGTATGGATGCACATCAAACGAACTGTTTAGAGCTGCCACCTCCAAGGTCAGAATAGCTTTGATGATTGCCAATCTCCGCCTCGGAGAAGGCACGTGAAGAAGAAGAAGGGAATATGAATATCGCGGCAGCGGTTTTAATTCGCATAATACGAGGGCGGTTTGATAAGTCAGTGACTTTTTGAATAAAACAAATTTTTTTCCGCAAATAAACATTTTATTTTTTTACATAATTACCTTTTAGCTCGATACATTTAGTCCAGCGTTTTTCTAATTTTTTTATTCCCTTCAAATAATAGGTTTTTTCAAAGCTCTCAAAATACGCGTTTGTTTCGGTAATGACTTTTTCATTCGACTCAAATCTCTTACCGCCCAGCCATTTCTTTAGGTTTGGAAACAGAAAATAGTCGCAGGGGGCTAAATCTAGAGAATATGTTGGATTGGGTTCGTATCCCAATTCGGGGATTTTGGCCAACGTTACTAGACAAGTGTGCATACGTACATTGTCTTGATTGAATAGCACTTTCTTCTTCTTAGCCAAATGCGGCCGTTTTTGCTTCAAATCAACGTCGAATCTGTTCAAAAGCTTTGAATAATATTCTCCGGTGATCGTTTTACCTTTCATGAGGTAATGGATGTGAATGACACCGCGTACATCCCAAAAAACTGTGGCCATGACCTTGTTGGCTGACAGACTCTGTTTCGCCTTCTTTGGTCCACGTTCACCCCGAGCAACCCACTGTTTCGATTGTTCCTTGGTCTCTGGCGTGTTGTGATGGATCCATGTTTCATCCACAGTAACAAAACGGCGCAAAAATTCGTCCGAATTACGGCTGAACATCGCTAAACACTCTTTTGAAGTGGTCACACGATTGCGCTTATGGTCGAGTGTGAGCAATCGCGGCACCCATCTCGCAGAGAGTTTTTTCATGTCCAAATATTCGTGTAAAATATGATGTACCCGTTCAGTTGAGATACCTACAGCATGAGCCAACTCACGCACTTTCATTCTCCGATCATCCAATATCATTTCATGGATTTTATCGACGATTTCCGGCGTTTTCACTTCTTTTGGGCGACCTGGACGTTCGGCGTCACTAGTGCTGGTACGCAACCACAGCGGAACTCTGTAAACCACTTCTTAACCATTGAAATTGATGGTGCCGAGTCCCCGTAGTATTTATCAAGTCTTTCCTTAGTTTCAGTGATGGATTTTTTACGTAAAAAGTAATGCTTAATCAACACACGAAATTCACTTTTTTCCATTTTCGTAAAAATTCACGAGGTTTTCTGCTTTGAACGGCTATCAAACACCAACTGCACGACGTAGCTTGCTCAAAATGAGAAAGTTGCCCACTGATAGATTATAGTTGACGGCAGCACTGTTGCATTTGGAGTAACTGCGCGGGAAATTCAAAAAGTCACTGACTTATCAAACTGCCCTCGTATAAATGCCGCGCGGGCCTGTTATATTCTGCACCCTATCTATTGTGAGTTGTCCCATTGCTCGTTGACTATACATCCTTGTATGTCGAGACGCGCTCTATCTTTCCGTCGCATACAACATGGCCACCAGTGAGCACTCCTTGTTTACTTATTGTTAGCCATTTGGTTTTCTTTATGTTGAGTTTTAGACCCATTTCAGTGCTGCTTTGCGCGACTGCATGAAGAAGTTTTTGTAAATCTTCCACGCTAGTTGCCAGCAGTTGTAACGTGCCTTTTTTTTTTCCCTTCTACAGTTCCATTATAATTGGGTCTCTGATAGTTTTGTATTCCTCAGGTACTCGTAAATAGTGTCGTGTACCGTATTTTGTTGTAACTTAAATATATCATTCGTAGTAAATAGTGTTGCATACCTTGTAGTGATAGGATTCGATTGTTAATGGCTGCGGTGTTTTCGTTATTAGATTTTGCTTTGGTTTTTGGCCTCGATTGTTGTGTGTTGTCAGTTATATTATTGTTTGGTTTGCATTTCTGTGTGGATGGGGCTGGCTATCAACACGGACGAGCGCGATTCTTGGTTTACGTCAATTCCGTGTCATTTCTTGATATCCGGCTTGGGAAGTGTGTCAGTCGTTTGGTGAGAGTCTTCGAAGTCGGGAGTGGGGAGAATTTTTGGGACGGTCTGATATTAACACATGTGCAAAAGCTCTACGGTTTATCTTTCATATCTGGCTGTATTTGGGCCATCTTAATTGGATTTTGAAGAAAAACCATTTAATTTTTAACTTGACCATTCTATCTTACCTTCGTTGTTGATATTTTGGATTTTGGTGTCGAGTTCAAATATCCGCATGCGGGATTTATATGAGGGAAGCCATTGTTAATTAGCAGGTGCCGTTCCATAATCAAACCGGCCACAAGAATAGTGCATTCGTATCATCCATATCGACGATAAATTGCAGTGTTATAAAGACTTGCTTGGTGTTTTTAGCAGGAACTCCGTATTAAGGTGATCAAGATTAAAGTTATTCTTTTTTTTATATTTGATCTACAATATACGTTTACCCAAAGGTTACAAGTGAATTATTTTTGAATATTTAACGACGTGACTTATTTTTGACACCACAATTAAGTTTTGTTTTAATTTATTAATATGGTACATTGTTGAAAACTATTTATTGCATTAGATAATATGCCAAAACTAAACTTGGATTAAAATAATCTTCTCAATAAATCTTTATGTCCAAGTAAAAATATTTTCTTCATACTTATTTGTAAATATCCTACAATTTTGATATTTTAAAGGACAACCATTGTAAAAAGAAATATTTTTAAATAAGCTTGATTGTTTTAACAGTGTAAATCTTTATGTAAATGGTAAAAAAAACGTGAGTAAATTAGCAGCCGTATGTGAACGTGTGATTAAGTATTATTAAAAAGTTGACTTGTATAAGTTTTTTTTGGTAACTTGATAAAGTTTGTTACTCTTACCTTTGTTTTGGTTATTTTATGGGATCGTAAACTTTGGATTTTTGATTTATTGTTAGCTGTTGATTTTGATTATATTTGTTATAAGTTTATTATTGAACTGTGTACCTTGATTTATTGTTAGCTGCTAATTTTGACTATATTTGTTATAAGTTTATTATTGAACTGTGTACCTTGATTTATTGTTAGCTGTTGATTTTGATTATATTTGTTATAAGTTTATTATTGAACTGTGTACCTTGATTTATTGTTAGCTGTTGATTTTGATTATATTTGTTATAAGTTTATTATTGAACTGTGTACCTTGATTTATTGTTAGCTGCTAATTTTGACTATATTTGTTATAAGTTTATTATTGAACTGTGTACCTTGATTTATTGTTAGCTGTTGATTTTGACTATATTTGTTATAAGTTTATTATTGAACTGTGTACCTTGATTTATTGTTAGCTGCTAATTTTGACTATATTTGTTATAAGTTTATTATTGAACTGTGTACCTTGATTTATTGTTAGCTGTTGATTTTGACTATATTTGTTATAAGTTTATTATTGAACTGTGTACCTTGATTTATTGTTAGCTGCTAATTTTGACTATATTTGTTATAAGTTTATTATTGAACTGTGTACCTTGATTTATTGTTAGCTGTTGATTTTGACTATATTTGTTATAAGTTTATTATTGAACTGTGTACCTTGATTTATTGTTAGCTGCTAATTTTGACTAAATTTGTTATAAGTTTATTATTGAACTGTGTACCTTGATTTATTGTTAGCTGTTGATTTTGATTATATTTGTTATAAGTTTATTATTGAACTGTGTACCTTGATTTATTGTTAGCTGCTAATTTTGATTATATTTGTTATAATTTTATTATTGAACTGTGTACTTTGATTTATTGTAGGAGTAAAGTATCTAATATATTTTAGCTATAATTTTATTTATTTAGTTCACCGTAATCTCAGTTGTTTATCGTGTGGCTCTGCTAGTGCCTATAATACCTAGGGGTTTCCGGCTTGAACCGTCTAAGTTGGTGGTGCGGCTCACTTTTTTTTTCTTCTACCCTCTACGGCTGAGCTCGGGCATAATTTGCTAGTAGAGAGACCACTGGCAGAGTACTCTATAGAGAACGAATAAGACGTGGCACAGTACCGTGTCATCTGCGTAGTGTAGATTGTTTACGACTACTCCATTCAATATTATACCTTGAGGTTTTTCGTACAGGGCCTCCTGAAAATTTTTTCCGAGTATATATTAAAGAGTAGCGGTGACAGTACGCAATCCTGTCGCACCCCTCTCATAATTTGAATCTCTTCTGAGAGTTCACCATCTACCCTTATTTGTACGTTTTGCTGACAATAAAGATTAGTTATTATTTTGATGTCTGGTTTCTCCAAGCCTATATAGTGCCAAGTATATCAAAAGTTTATTGTGCTGAACCCTATCGAATGCTTTCTCGTAATCAAAGAAACATGCGTGTAGACTATATAAAGCTTCTCGCGTTCCAAACCCATTTCTAAAACCAAATTAAGAGTCGCTTGATATTTCTTCATGATTTTCAGGAATATCTTTAGGACATGACTCATAAGGCTTATTATTCGATATAAACTGCAGCGTTTGGCGTTCTTTTTCTTACTGAGTGTGACGAATGTGGAAGTCAGCCAATCTCGGGGTATATACCCAGTCTTATGTATTATATTTAACAGCTTGACTATGATCTATAGTGATTGATCTTCTAGCAATTTTAATATTTCTTCAGGAATCTCGTCTGGACCTGGGGCTTTCGCGTTCTACGCCATATGTACGGTACGTTCCACTTCTGCTCTGGTTATGTCGATTCTGTCATTCTCATGAAGTTCTTTAATGTATTTTTATCATTCATTTAATTTGCTGCTTGTATCGAGAATGATATTACCATCACTGTTTAGTAGCATTCCTGTCTCTTTGTTCTTATAGAGTCCTGCTGCTTCCTTTAGCTTCTTGTGCATGTTGAGCGTGTCGTACTTAGCTTCCACGTTCTCAATCTCCTGGCACATTTGGAAAAGCCATCTTCCTTAGCTAGTCTGTATTTAGTTTTTATAGTGCGTTGGAAGTTTTCATTTGTTTTTGCATGTTTTCACGATGGTTTCTTTAATTTTTTTTTAGCCTGCCGTGTGATTGTAATACTTTGTTTTTTTTTGTTTAGTATTTGGATCATTTCTTTTCTGGTTTCCACATATCTTCGAGATGTATGTGAGATGTATCAAACTCATTGTGATTATTAGATTAAGCCTTAGTTTTCTAAAGATATAAACGGATGGATGCTACTACAGTGTTGTGATCAGAGTTTAAGCCCGCACCGTCTTGGCCGACTTTATTTATGCTATTTCGAAAAAGTTTTCCGATCATGATATAGTCGATTTGATTGCGCACTATTCTGTTTGCATTCTCTGCGTTTGATTTTCATGTGTATAAAAGACGTGGGGGCAATTTAAAATATGTGTTTGATACAACTAGATCTTTTTCCAAACAGAACTGTACCAATCCATCACCTCGTTCATTTAGTGTTCCGATACCATATCTGCCAACTATATTACCATCCTGCACGTTTCCGATTTAAGCTTTAAAGTCGCCCATTTTTATAGTAATTTCGGATTTTTTGACAAATTTTAAGGCAGACTTGTTCATAAAACGATTCTTTATATTCATCCTTATTGTCACAAGTAGGTGCATAAACCTAAATGATATTTACGTTGAACGGTCGGGCATTCAGTTGTAGTAGAAGTACTCTATCCGATATGGGAGCAAATGTCTTAACTTTTTTTCCTATTTCTTCGCTGACTATAATAGCCTTCCCATTAAAATGATTATTGCTTAAATTGTTTTTATTTTTTAAATATTTTAGTTGGTTTATTAAATATCTTGATTTACAGGAGCTGGTGAAAAAATCATTTTGCACTGAAAACTTTGGTGTATTAGTAACACAAGACCGCCTGAGTCGAGAAAATACCAGAGCAATGAAAATTATGAAGGATACTATCAAGAAAGTTGCCGATAAATACAAAATTGGTTTATTATAGACCGAACAGTAAAAGAATGGCAATGCAAATATTATACTATATTGAAAGAAAATGCCAAAAATATGCTAATTTAGGAAAAGAATATTGCCAAAAGATTCAGGCTTACGAAAAAAGGGTTACATCAGAAAATTGACTCCAGAAGAGGCCAAAGTTAAAGGCCCGCGAACGTGGTAACTTCCTCATTTTGCAGTTTCAAATCCGAACAAGAAGAAAATGCGTTTAGTATTTAATGCAGCTGCAAAGTCTAATGGGGTGAGTCTGAATGATGTACTTTTATCAGGACCAGATTTACTGCAGTCTTTGGTAGCGATCCTGTGGAAATTCAGACAACACAAGTTCGGATTTTGTGGAGATGTGAGGGAAATGTTTCATCAAGTAAGAATAAGTGAAGAAGACAGACAAGCACAACGTTTTCTTTGGCTGGATTCCAAAGATACTGAAGATAAAGCCATTGAAACAATCACTTCGATTTGTGACATAATGAAGTCAGCAGGATTTTAAGTAGTAAATTGGTTAATAAATTTACCAAAGATTCGAGAAAAGAGATTAAATGATCTTTTTGATGCGAAACAAATAGACGACGGTTCCTACATTCATAGGATTATGGTGGGACACAAAAAATGACGAGCTTCAATTCAAATTGAATATCAGAGAAGATAATTCCACAGCAATAATTACGAAGAGAATAATACTCAAAACTGTCAAGGCCCTGTATGATCCTTTAGGTGTGATAGCTAGCTTCACCATTAAAGCCAAGATTTTGATGCAAGACGTTTGGCGATCAGGAATAGACTGGGATAAAGAACTTAAAGAATATCAAATGATAACTTGGAAAAAATGGTTACAGAATTTACTAAAAATATGTACAATCAGAATACCACGATGTTATAGTTTGAAAATACCGACTGCGATGAAAATTGAACTTTATACATTTTGCGACAGCAGTGAGAAAGCCTTTCTAGCAGTTTCCTATCTCAAAACGGTGGTAGCAGCTGAAGAAGTAGACGTTTCGCTGGTTTTATCAAAGGCACGAGTTGCACCACTAAAGCCACTCTTCATACCAAGATTAGAACTTCAAGGAGCTGTAATGGCAAGCCGATTGTCTCGATCCATAATAACGAAACTGGAAATACCTATCCAACGGCAGTTTTTTGGTCGGACTCCAAATGTCTTCTCAATTGAATAAGAATCGATGGTAGACAATACAAACAATTTGTCTCGCATCAAATAGATGAAATTCAAGAAAGAACAAACATTGAAGACTGGAGATGGATTACTGCTGACTTGAATCCAGCTGACGACGCCATCAGAACGAACTGTCATTCACATAAGATAATATCGGACGTCTGGATACATGGACCTGCCTTTTTAAAAAAATCAGAAGAGTTTTGGCCAAAAGAAGATCATAATGCTAAGTTAATAGAACTAGATGATACCGAAATAAAAGCTAAGTATGCTAACATTTGCTTAGTAATATCTGAACAGAGAAAACCTATTCCCAAAATTACAAGGTACACAATTTATTAAACAATAATAATATCCATGGTTACGTATGGTTCAGTAGTCTGGTGGACCAAAAGGGGTTACAACAGACAGCTAGAGCAAAGATTACTGGCCTTCAGCGGCTGGCATGCCTGGCCATAACTGGAGCCATATCCAGCACACCAACGGCAGCGATGGAACATCTCCTAAATCTACTTCCACTAGATATTTTCTTAGAGAGGGAGGCCAGGAGGCTCACAGACTGAATACGTAATGTACACAGATGGCTCAAAAACCCCAGATGGAGTTGGGGCCGGTGTTTTCAGCAGGAAACCAAGGATTGAAATATCTACCAGTCTTGGCAGGTATGCTACAATCTTTCAGGCTGAAGTCTTCGCTATCGAATTGTGTGCAAGAGAGTTGACCAACAGACCTCTAGCAAACAAAAACATAAGTATAATATCAGACAGTCAGGCTGCTTTAAAAGCACTGAGCTCCAACAAGATAAATTCTAAACTTGAAATTGCATTGAATCATTAGAGTACCTTGTTGCAAACAACAGAGTGACCCTACTGTGGGTACCTGGGCACCAGAAGATGAAGGAAAACAAAAAAGCCACCCTTACAAAACAGGGGGCCAAATCTGCGTTCACTGGACCAGAACCGGTTTTTGGAGTCACCACAAGTGCTGCCAAAACAATTATTTTGGGCTGGGCGGGGAAAAAAATACTCACGTACTGGTCCGATTTACCATAGTTAACACACTCGAAGGCATTTCTACCTAAACCCCTTGAGAAAAACAACTAAGCAGATCCTAAAATTGAGCAGAAATGACCTGCCAATTCTAACGGGACTGCTTACAGGACACTGTCATCTAAGATACCACCTCGGAAGGATAGGTCTGAACCAACAAACGGACTGTCGGTTTTGCTGCAAAGACAAAACTGCTAAACAACATATACTATGTTCATGCCCCATCCTGGAACCTAGAACCTACCGATTTCAAATATATCTCACCCTATACAACCATGAACTTCGTGAGAAGGGCTGGATTGTGCGGTGAACTGTAACCTTTAGGGGTGAGCCACAATAGACCTACTAATGGTCGCGCTGGAGGGGCGACCACACCCCACTCACATGATACCTAACCTAACCTAGTATACATAAATTGTATTGTTAAATTTATAAATAAATGTGATGATAAATTTAAGTAAAACGTTACAATATCATGTGACTATTGTATTTTTAACCCTTAGATTATTTCCATGTGTAACCGTTTTAAAACATACCCGTAAAATGGTAAAGTATAGCAAAATTCCAAGTATTTTTTCATTAATTTTCTAATAGTAGTTGCATTTGGTATTCTTTTAAATTGTTCCAACAATTTAACTTCGGCCGAATGTTTCGAGCTAATCGGCAACCACGTCCACGTGGAACTTTTTCTTATGTGTAAAGGAAGAAATTTATCTTGTTTTTCTCTGAAGAATCGAATGGTATGCTCTTGAGGATTATACGGGCCCAATTCAATTCGAGCTTGTATTCCTCCCAGCATAATGTAATGGACATCTTCGCACGGATATCTTCCTTCTAATATATTGTGACGTGCTTCTTCGTATAATAATTCTAGTATTTTTTGATCTCTGCAAAACGGAAGAAAAATGCTTTAGAACAATAAATTTTTCCAACCCGATTAAAATAAAACATTTATAATAATATTTAACAGGAATTTCTGAAACTTTGAAAAAAGATGTGCGCGGAAGCATATTACAAATAACATACTTGTTACACTGATTACCGTATAAGATTTCTTTACTTTATTACATAGGAGAAAATCAATATGTACGAATCGGAAGTTGTAATGGAAATTATACTTAACTTTGATAATAGTTGACTAGTTTAATAATAATACATACATACGTTTCCCGTAGAGGTAGGCAGAAACCACTTCCTTTTACTTGCTATGGTTCTTACACACAACTTTTGCTTCCTCTATTTTCATCAGTGCTCTCATACATGCTCTTCGGTTGTTGGTACTCTTGACCTGGCCTTTCTTCAAAACAATGTTGATCTGATCGAGATATGTTCTCCGAGGTAGACCTCTACCGACTTGTCCATTCAAACTCGCCTTATAAATTTGTTTCTTCAATCTTCCTTCTCCATCCTTTCAACGTGTCCAAACCATCTAAGCATTCCTTTATCTATCTTTGTAACCACATCTTCTTTTACACTACAGCGTTCTCGTATCTCACTATTTTTTACTTTATCCAATCGAGTCACTCCGGCTATACTTCTCAGACTACTCATCTTCGCAGCATTAATCCTATTTTCATGCTTCTTTTGCCAAACCCAACATTCACTACCATACATAAGTGTAATTTTTTTTACATACAATTTGTACTTATTTTTCATACTTTTGTTAAAAAATCTTTTTCTACCCAGATTGAATCCAACATTTATTATTGCTACCAGTTTTTTGGGTTATCAAAAAAATTTAATGAGACTTAGCAACGCACTCAAGGATGCAACTGTTCTGGTCCCGTTTTTCAAGACGTTTGTAGAGTAACGTGTCCATAGCCTATACATATTCTGTAGTTCGTACAGTTTGCGAATCTTGCTGTTTCAGAAATTCTTGCTACACAACAATATTTTTGAAGTGCAACTTCTATACGCGCGCTGGGAATAAAAATTAAATCGTCACACGAAAATGTTTAATGCTACCTCTACACTCTCGTGCAAGGAACTCTGGACGAGGTACTTACCGAAGTTTACTAAGGCAAATGTTATCATCCACATTCTCGTGTCTACTCGCGAGAAACTCAGTTATACGTTGGTCTTCAATATAGATGTCGTTGAAGTAGCTGCTGCTTCAGCTCTCTATGCATATACATATTACAACTTATTAAATAATTACTACACAAAAAAAATACTAAATACTAAAATACTAAAGCCCTGGAAAAAAAAAGGAGATAATGAATGACGTTTTTAACTCAAAACAAACACAACACTGCTCGAAATGCGGCAAGAATGTAGTGAATCTTCTCATACTCGTGCCTCGCCGACGTTGACTCTGGTACAAAAAACCGACACGAAAGCGAGCACCGGCAGAACGAGGCGATGAAGCTCGAGGCGAAGTAAGCAGACCCACTACACTCTTGTCTTTGGCCCATTGCGGATAACTTCAGCGAGAATGTAGAGGTAGCATAACGATTCTAACGCGCATGCGCGAGAAGAAGCGAAGCATAGCAACGCGATGTGTATTTGTGTAGTCCTCATGTCTTAAAATGACAATTGCAAAAATAACGTGCATGGGCGTTCTGTTGTAGAGGAGTGAAGACACGTAGCATAGAAATACAAAGCAACGCGACGTCTATTTGTTTGATTCACGTGTTTATCAAAATGATAATTGCAAAATATTTTAATATTTTAGCCATTTAATCGTTAAAAGTTTCACTTCTAATATGCGCACATAGTGTACACATCTTTTTTTATATGTATATGTTACCGGTAACGAGTAAAGTCAGGCATTGTATAGAATGCCTAGACATTAGGGTGGATCAAAAATACATTTTAATTTGGACACTGCTTGGTGTGGAATGGATGCTCTGTGATAAGATGTTACGAGAAACAAAATTTCAAATTTTTCTGGGTGTCTCATGATATGTCCGAAATATTCAAGTTTTCGTTATTTTACAATATTGACTACTTCAGTATCTTTATGCAATTTGGTTGCATGCAATTTAAAACTTCATGATCTGTTAAAGCTTTTGTCACTAGAGGTTCAGTGAGTTTAATATTTTGCCAATCCACCAAGCCAATTTAATATTTTGCCTCAAAATTAAATTTTGGCAAAGTAAATATTCTTACAGAGTTTGAAACTTTCCCTGTTGTTAAATTTTTTGTTGTTCCATCCAAACGGTCGAAGAGATGCCTCAGTGGAAGTTCGTTAGCGTGCAGGAGACAAATAAACCATTGCAGTGGTGTTTTCATTTGCGCTTCCAAAAGCCGTATTAGACCACCTTTGTGACCGGTATTCGTCACAGTATCGTCACAGCCAATTGCAATTATTTTTTGTAAATCTATTAAGTTCTCGGCAAAAAAGTGTTCGAAACCATATTTTTTTTTTGCACTGTTAATATTTTTTTTCAATTTTTGCCAAAACATTCTTATTGTCACAGAGCACCGACTTTGCAGCAAGCAAATAAGATTAGCAAATATTGTTTTTTTTTTAGTATACAATCAATCCACCCTACAAGACATACCTATATTCTGCTGGGAAAGTATTAAACCATTTATCAATTTTACCAAAAATTCTGGATTGCCCACTGCGTTATACAGTTATAAATTATATGACATATTCTGGGGTCAAAAATAGATTGGTTAAACCTCACTTACCAATACACAAAAGTGCACACAAAAAAAGTTACAGGAAAATTTAGTTCAAAATTTAAATTAATTTTTTTTACATTACTCTTGGACGCTTTAACATTAATTTATAAAAAATTATACGAAATACTTTTTTTTACTAAAAATAGTCGCAAAAAGCGTACACCTATCGTGTGGGCCACGGACGGCCCGCACTGCGACTATTAGAAGGGGGAGGGATTATAGAAAGGAGATGATTGTGGACCCGCTTTTTGAAAAATTGCAGGTCATAGTTTTCTGAAAAAACTGATTTTGGAAGCCTGTTCCATTTCGTAGCAGCCCTGTAAAAAAATAACTCTTGATGGAGATTGGTCCTTGTAGTGTCAATCTTGAGAGTAAATGGGTGAGACTGATCGGCATGTTCTAGTGGGTGAAGGGTATCTGTGAGAGTTGAGCTGTTTATCAACCGAATGGCCCTTTTCTGAATGGAATCTAGGAGACGAAGAGAATGCCCTGGTGCTGAACCCCAAATGTGCGAGCAATACTCTAGTAAAGGTCGGATTTGAGCCTTGTACGTCGTCAACAGTTGATCAGGAGTAAAAAACTTACTAGCTTTCCACAGAAAACCTATGCTCTGGCTTGCTGACTTTGCGATGTTAGCAACATAGTCATGCCAAGACATATTATTAGACACCGTGACTCCCAAAATCGAGATGGAGGGACTTGATTCAAGTATTTTTCCGGACATTGTGATGGAATGATTTGAGGAATTAACTTTCTTGGAAAACTAGTATACGATAACCAATAATTTGGAAATAGTCGCATTTAATTATTTTTATTAACTATAGATTTTCAGAGGGGATCAACGCCCCATTTACCCCAAATTTTTTTTAGGTTTATAATTTAACAAAATATGGAATGCCATTGAAATCAAACGTCTTTTTTCAAATTTTTTTGTCCCTTTGTATTTTTTATTACATATTACTGTCAGAGTATTTGTTGTTTATTTTGTTGACAATTCTTTAACAAAATTATATCATTACTTATCCATAAGTAAAAAAGTTTTTCTTCTTAATAACTTAAAATGGATAATTACATTTAATTGGAAATGGCAGATATGCACTTAGTTTTAGGAAAATATTGGTAGGAATTGTTGACCTGGAGTCAGAGTTTAGTACATGAAGGTATGAGGAAAAAGTATTACGTCTTCTCTGTTCCAAAGAGAAAAGTATTACTGATGCAAGGAAGAAATTAAAATCTTGCCTGAAAGTTTAAAAAAAAAGTGAAAAGTTTCTCCCAGCACCTGGAGAAATGACTGCACATGTTCTCATAACTGATGTCGATAAAGGACAAGGAGATCCAAGGAATATCGTAGAAGTGGTAATGAGTGTAACAGATGACGCTTTTTATAAACTGGTTACCACTAACAGAGTTTTAAAACAGTTTTGTTTATTATATTAATTTTCAGATTGCCAGGTTTTTCTGGCCTTTCGAGTTGAAGACGTTTTCAACGGAGAAACTGTTGCTAAAGTCCAATCATTAGTAAACAAGGCTTCGTAAAGTGCTTCTGCAAGTGTCTAATTAAAAAGTAAAATTTTGTAAAAAAACAAAAACAGTTTAACTTAAAATATCACAAATCTCTATTCTGTTGTTACAAGTAGCTTCAAGTTTGTAAGTCTAAGAAGTAATATTGTAAGTTCTTAGGTCATAAAATAAATACTTTTTTATTTATAAAATAAAACAGTATGTACTAATTTACTGTCATTTAATATTTTACCTGATGAACAGCTGTCATTACATAAAATACATAATGCCTAGAAAAAATATGCGATATAGTGTACAGATTATTCAATTTCAAAATGCTTAGGCATTATGGATTTTATACTTTGCCGGAAACATATACAATGAATGTACCTATTGTGCTATAATGTATATTGTGCTATAATTAAAAAAAAGGTTAATTAGTTAGTTGTACTAATACTTGCTTGATTTTCTCTTCCAAATGGAGAGGAAAGAATATGTTTCTCTGAAATACCAAACGAGGTTCATCCCGTTGTTGTCTATTGGAAGAAGTGTGACTGTACTGTCCCAACAAATGTCTCCAACATTTTCTTATACAATATGGTTTGTGTGTAGGCTTTAATTGTAACTCTGTGTAAAAAAAAATGAAATCTTGAGTTATTTTAAAATGCTGTATTCTCTGCAAGAACGAATGGAATTAATATTTATTTACGGTCATCAAAACAAGCGCACATTTTCCCGTAGGGGTAGGCACTTGCTAAACATCTTTTGCTTCTTTTACTTTCATCAGTGCTCTCATACATGCTCGTTGGTTGTTGGTACTCTTGACCTGACCTGAACGATATACGTTCGCCGAGGTTGACCTCTACCGTCTTGTCCATTCACACTCGCTTTATAAATCTGTTTCGTCAATCATCTTTTAGCCATCTTCTTTACGTGTCCAAATCATCTAAGAATTCCTTTATCTATCTTTGTAACCACATTTTCTTTCACATCACGGCGTTCCCTTATCTCACTATTCTTAACTTTATTTATTAGAATCACTCCAGCTATACTTATCAGAGTACTAATTTCCGCAGCATTAATCTTTTTTTTAAGCTATTTTTGCCAAACCTAACATTCACTACCATACATAAGTGTAAGGACCAGCACTCCTCTATGAACAGCAATTTGTGCCTTTTTTGACACGTTCTGTCTGCTCATAAAGGTATCCAGGGCCCCATTCTTTTATTTCACTGCCAACACCCTTCGCTCAATGTCACAGTCACAGTTTCCGTCTCTCATAATCTTTGAATCCAAGTATACATACTCATTCCCTTGTTCCACTTTTTCTTCTTCAATCAGCACCTCGCATCAGCACCTCGCAACCATTGGTTTCGTCTTGCTAATATTAACTTTCATCTTTTTAATTTTTAGGGCATCATGCCTACAACTCCTCTTCAGATAATGCTATCTGATCATTAAAGAACGGAGGCAATTGCGACGATCAAATCATTCATTCTTAATCCATATGCACCATCTTTCAAATCGTCTATGTATAAGGTAAACAGCCCTGTCTAACACTTTTTTCGATGTTAAACGAGTCCGTGTTATCTTCGTTTATCCTAACACAAGCAATGGAATCTTCGTAACATGATTTTAGTGCTCATATTAAACTACTGCCTACCCCATACATAGACAATATCGATCACAATTCATTCCTTACCACCCTGTAACAGGCTTTTTCTAAGTTTACTAAATCGCAGTAGACCTTTTGACTTATAGCCAAGAGTTTTTTGACTATGCTTCGTAAATAAAGACCTGATCCATACATCTTCTTTATCTTTTAAATCCTGCTTGCACCTCCCATATCTTCTCATCAGTTTCATTCGCCACTCTTTTAATCAATGCCTTTGCATACAATTTGCCGACGATGCTAAGTAAACTAATACCTCGGTAGCTATGTAACGCGAAACGATAATGGCCTTGCACCAGTCTTCTTGCATGCTACAGAGTGAAATAATTTGTGACCCAAAAACTACCCCTTAACAACCAACCAAAGGTTTGTTGTGTATTGTGTGTTATTTGAGTAGGTATACAATAAATCAATTTTTTAAAGAACCACTAAAAATTCATGAAAAAAAACCCTATAGATTATATTAAGTAGGTGTAGAATAATACATTTTCATTAAAAAATCTCCAGCAATGGTTTTTTTCAATTTTTTTTTACTTTGGAGGATTGTTGGTGTCTACCACCAGGAAACAATGCGGGAAAGGAAAGTAAACCTCACCACACTACCTTTAAGTAGAAATGGCTAACCACATCCAATTTCTCCAGGCGAACATCCAACATGCTATAGCGGTTTCATATGTCCTCAGCAGGAGGTTCGCCAAGGACCAACTCGATGTGACACTAATCCAGGAACCCTGGACTTCCAATACAGGCAGAATAAGCAGCCTAGGAAACTGTTTCGGTAAGTTAATAGCGTGTACTCTAGGTAGTAAGCCAAGAGCATGCATACTCATCAGAAAAAACAATAACTATTTTATGTTAACAGAGTTTTGCACCCCTGATGTGGTTGCAGCACAGCTTTCGATCTCAGGAGGAGATAGTGTAGATGTAGTCGTCTGCTCTGCTTACTTTCCTGGAGACCAAAAAGAACACCCTCTTCCAGCAGCAGTGCAAGATCTAGTCGCCTTCTGCAAGAGGAACAACAGGCAACTGATCATTGGATGCGACGCAAATTCCCACCATCTAGATTGGGGTAGCAGCGAGATCAATGAAAGAGGTGCGTACTTATATAATTAAATAATAGGGGAAGGGCTAGCGGTGAACAACGTAGGCTCGGAACCAACCTTCGTGAACAGAATTAGCGGAGAAGTTCTAGACATAACTATCAGTACACAGTTTATAAGTACCAAAATAGTTAACTGGCAGGTATCTACCGAGCCCTCATGCTCAGATCATAGACACATACGATTTGACATGAGGATAGGACAACGTCCGATAGTGCAATTTCGAGATCCAAAATGCACAGATTGGAAAGGGTACTGTGAATCCCACCAACAGTACCTAGGTAACGGTAATAGCACTATACAAAATAGAGCCAAAATAGAAGCGACGAATAAGCATATCGCATCCGCCCTTCTAACGGCCTATAAGGAAAACTGCCCATCAAAGGAGAAGAGTGACCATAGGAGTACACCCTGGTGGAGCAGAAACTTAGACAAGCAAAGAAAAAAAGTTCGACTTCTCTTCAATCGAGCTAAAGAAACAGGTTGCAGGGAAATCTATCGCACAACTCTAACGACTTATAACAAAGAAATAAGAAAAGTCAAAAGAGAATCCTGAAAGAGGTTTTGTCAGAGTATGTCAGATTTACCTGCCAGCACAAGAATCCACAAGGCTCTCGCCAGAGATCCGACGCAAGAGATTGGATCGATAAAACGACCAGATGGCTTTTTTACGGACTCTGGTAGGCAAACGTTAGAGACTCTCTTGCAGACCCACTTTGCCGGCAGTCTGCTTCTGAGGTACCAGGAGCAAATTCCACTCTCAATGGGATCGACATCACGACCCAAAAGGGAGGACTGGAGAAATGTTTCAAAAGTGGCCACCCCAACATCGGTACAATGGGCTGTGAACTATTTCTCCCCATACAAGTCTCCAGGGGAGGATGGTGTTTTACCTGCCCTCATTCAGGAGGGCAGCAAAATTTTTACGTAAAACGGGTACGGTGAACCCTACCTAAATCCTTCCGGCCGATTAGCCTAACCTCATTTTTAATGAAAACTCTGGAAAGAATTATTGATGGACATATTAGAATCTTCGGGAACATCTCTTAAACCCCCATCAATATGCCTACCAAACAGGCAAATCTACGGATTTAGCTCTAAACAATCTAGGAGGAAAGATCGGCCATTCCCTTAAACATAAGGAAATTGCGCTGTCAGCTTTTCTAGATATAGAAGGAGCGTTTAATAACGCTTTAACACAGCACTTTATACATCAATTAGGGATAGAGTGAGTAAAATCTGTAACTGGATCAAAAACATGATTGAAAACAGATATATAATATCATCACTGCATGGAGAGTCGGTTAGGTTCAGGGCGGCGAAGGGGTGTCCACAAGGCGGGATACTTTCCCCCCTAATGTGGTCACTTCTAGTCGACTCTCTGCTGAGCGAGCTTTCAATCCAGGGAGTAGATTTTCAATGCTATGCGGATGATCTGGTTATAATAGTTAGAGGGAAATTTGAAGCGACGATCTCAAACGTCCTCCAAGAAGCCCTTAACACAGTATACAGATGGTGCGAGAGGAAACAGATGTCTGTCAACCCCCGGAAAACTGTAATTATTTCTTTTACAAAACGGAAAAAGCTAGATAAGCTTCGGCAGCCTGTCCTATACGGAGAGAGCATTCCATTTGCGGCGGAAGTGAAATACCTGGGTGTAGTTCTGGATAAAAGACTCACCTGGAACGCCCATTTGGAAAAAACAATAAACAAAGCCAGGTTTTTTCTCTGGAATCTCAGAAGGATATGTGGCAAATCTTGGGGAATGAACCCCAAACAGATTTACTGGATTTATCAAACAATGATAATATCTATGGTCACGTATGGTTCAGTAGTCTGGTGGACCAAAGGGTTACAACAGACAGATAGACCAAAGCTTGCTGGCCTTCAGCGACTGGCACGCCTGGCCATATCTGGAGCTATGTTCAGCATACCAAAGGCAGCGATGTAACACCTCCTACATCTTCCTTCCTTAGATATTCTCTTAGAGAGGGAGGCCAGAATAGTCTCCTACAGATTCCTGTCTTTGGAAAAGCTAATTAATGGAGAGCAACTCGGGAATCACTCCGAGATACTGAGTGAAACAAAAAACCACTAAATTCTCGGGATGGTTCCTGACTTTCTAGCCACAAAAATACACGTAGAAAAGTCGTTCAAAGTCCTCTTTCCAAAAGAGAGAAATGGGTGAGGTGACAAATGGCTCACCGAGATTAAAGTCGGGCGTCCAAAATTAAAGTCGGGCGTCAGAGATTAAAGTCTGGTGCCCGAGATTAAATTCGGACCACCAAGATTAAAGTCGGACCACCAAGATTAAAGTCGAGCGTCCGAGATTAAAGTCGGACCACCGAGATTAAAGTCGGACCCCCGAGATTAAAGTCGGTATTCAGAAAAAAATTGCTTGTGGCCCTTCTACGCCTTCGTACCTACATACTAAGTGCTAAAAGAATTTTAATAACAAATGTAAAAACTTTGTGGGAGGTAATTTTTCTTGAGGGATGAAATAGGTCAACCAGCTTTTTAGATGATAGTGCCAAATTGTGTTAAATGTGTGCCTATACTAAATATTAAATTTATGAAAAAATATTAAATGGCGGGGGATGGGGCAGCTTAACGAAGCCATAATTTTTTCAAATATTATTGCTGTAGTTCTGACCGTATCTCGATCAGATCAAAATTGTTTTAAAGAAAGGCTAGGTCAAAAGTATCAGCAACCAACGAGCATGTATAAAAGTGCTGATGAAAGTAAAAGAAGTGGAAGATGTGTGTAGCAACCGTGGCAAGTGGAAAGAAGTGGTCTCTGCCTACCCTTACGGGAAAAAGGCGTAACTATAAACTGCATGCATGTTGTTCTGATACGAAACTCGTCTTTTTCAAAGCCATTTTTTAGTATTTCACTAACCCATTTGGATAATTTGTACATTAAATATTCTAACAACTAACAATTGGTCTAAACGGCATATTGTCTATGTGTATTTTTAAAAGTTAATTGGTACATTTCCTGTTTTGTTTTGGATACTACTTTAATTTTTTTTAACTGAAATATTTTAACCCATTGCCATATTAAAAGCGGTAAAAAACAAATATTAATTACTTATTTGGCTTAAATAATACACTAAACAGGAAGCATCAAATACAGTTAAAGTATAAATATTTATACAGGGTGTACGAAAAAGATAGGTCATAAATTGAACTACATATTCTGAGGTCAAAAATAACTTGATTAAACATAACTTACCTTAATGAAAATGTGCACATAAAAGGTTATAGCCCTTGGAAAGTACAAAATGAAAACCGATTTTTTCCAATATTTCATGATCTGTTTAACATTTTGTAATGAAAATGGATACATGGGTTTCTTATTGTAAGAGCATCTTTTTCATATCGAACATGGAAATCTGTACAGCCCGTAAAAATGTTACGGGGGTTTTGAACCTCTAAAACCCCCCAAACTTTTCTATGCGTTACAATTAAGTTTTGTAACAACATTGGTTTATTACATTATTTTTGAAATTTTGTCGCTTTTTTAACATTTTTTCGAAAAGCCATTTTTTATCGAGATACGAGATATCTTTTTTATTATCCTTTAAAAATTCTTTAGTTGTCTGTTCAACACTTGTATTTTCTACGGATAAATAACAAACACTTGCTTTAACAATTACATTCTGTGAATTAAAGCTTTCGATTATTGTGATTTTTAAGAGTGTTAAGAAAAATTAAACTTTTTGTTACAATGGTTTACACCTTTGCAGAAATGGTAGATATGCATTTAATTCTGGGTAAGTTTGGTCAGGCTAAAACAAAGTTTCAGATTCTTCTTTTTCCCAAGTACCATGTCCTTTCAAAACGTTGGTGACCATCATGGCTATTCTTATCTTATCAAATGCCAGTCTAAACAACGTGCTAGAACTCACGTCAAACCAGTCTCGGAGATTCTTCATCCATGATGTCTTTCTTCTACCTTGAGCTCGTCTACCCGCTGACAATAATCTCGGTGTTCTTCTGTACTCTCGCGAGTATCTCGGAATTGAGAACTTTTTCTGTCCACGCTACTTTTAGTATTCGCCTGTAGGTCCACATCTCAAATGTTTCATGTCTTTGTTTTTTTTTTTATGAAAATAGTCGCAAAAAGGGTAGACCTATTGTGTGGGCCGCATACGGCCCGCACTGCGACTATTAGAAGGGGAAGAGATTATAGAAAGGAAATGATTGTGGACACGCTTTTTAAAAAGTTGTAGGTCATAGTTCTCTGGAAAAACTGATTTTGGAAGCTTATTCCATTCCGTAGCAGCCCTGTAAAAGAAGGATTCTTGATGAAGATTGGTCCTAGTAGTGTCAATCTTGAGAGTAAATGGGTGAGACTGATCAGCGTGCCTTGTTCTTCGGCCGAATGTGGCCAATGGTGGTACAAGAGTTTTTATTTCTCTGGAGCATCTGCCATGGAAATATCTGTAGAGCAATGACTGGTCTGAAACTCTTCTTCTATGTTCTAGAGGGTGAAGGGTATCTGTGAGATTTGAGCTGTTTATCAAACGAATGGCTCTTTTCTGAATGGAATCTAGAAGACAAAGAGAATGCCTTGGTGCTGAACCCCAAATGTGCGAGCAATACTTCAGTAGAGGTCGGATTTGAGCCTTATACGTCATCAATAGTTGATCAGGAGTAAAACACTTTCTGGCTTTCCGCAGAAAACCTAGCCTCTGGCTTGCCGACTTTGCGATGTTAGCAACATGGTCATACCAAGACAAATTATTGGACACCGTGACTTCCAAAATCGAGATGGAGGGACTTGGTTCAAGGGTATTTCCGGACATTGTGATGGGATGATTTGAGGAATTCACTTTCTTGGAAAACGTGGCATTTTGTGTTTTTTGGGCGTTGAACTGAACAAGATTGTTGGTTCCCCACTCGACGATTGCTTTAAGATCTCTATTGATGGAATCAACCTGTTCCTGTCTGAGTCTATTTGTATCATTCACCGAAAGTGATCGATAGGATGTGAAAGTTGAGACAAGTGTGCTATCGTCTGCGAAACTGTAAATGGGGTTCGTGGTGGTTTTCAAGAGGTCGTTGATGTGTAAAAGAAATAAGGTGGGGGACAGAATGGAACCCTGGGTGACCCCGGCATTAGTTTTAAACGCATCAGAAGAAATACCGTCAACTGTCACATGTAAGGAGCGATCTTGCATGAAGCTCAAGAGCCATTGGCGCAGTTTGGTTGGGAGACCGTAGGCAGATAATTTACTTAACAATGCCTGGTGCCAAACGCGGTCAAAGGCTTTAGATATATTCAAGGCTATTGCACGGGATTCACCAAACTTTTCAATAGTGTTTGTCCAGAGCTGAGTGACATAAGCCAGCAAATCTCCAGTAGACCGAAGTTGTCGAAATCCATATTGTCTGTCATGGATTATCTCAAATTTCTCCAGATATTTGATAAGTTCTGTGTTAATCGCTTTTTCCATAACTTTGGATATTACTGAGAGCAATGCAATAGGGCGATAATTTGCAGGAATAGTCTTCTTTCCTTTTTTCGGAATCGGTTGGACTTTAGCGTTTTTCCATGTGGACGGAAATACTCCTTTGCTGTATGATAACTTGAAGAGTCTACAGAGAACTGGGGTGAGCTCTTGAGCACAGGTCTTCAGGACAATTGTCGGAATTCCATCTGGTCTTACTGCCTTATTAGAGTCAAGATTTCGTAGGATTTTCCTGATAGTGCGATGGCGGATAGTGACCTCAGGCATTGATTTATTCTAGGTATCGTTGGGTGTTGTTTTCCATTGGTATGGAGGGTTGAGTTAGAGCTGAACATTTCGGCCAGCAGATCTGCTTTTTCTTTGGAAGATACGGCTGTCGTGCCGTCGGACCTCTCGAGTGGTGGTAAAGAAGAAGTTGTAAAATTCTTATTTATGGCTTTAGCCAAAGACCAGAAGGTCTTTGATCCAGGAGGGGCATTGACAAGCTTGTTGCATATTCTCGTGTCGTAGGATTCTTTAGCAAGATCAATCGTTCTTTTGCAGGCGTTCCTCGCGTGGACTAAGGCTTCTCGGTTGGCAATTGTCGGGACTTCGCACCAGAGTCGATGTGCTTGATTTTTATCACGCACCGCACGGTTGCATTCTTGGTTGAACCAGGGTTTGGGGTTGAAGATCCGTCTTGTACCATGAGGAATGTATGAGTCCATACCTAGCCTTATGATTTCGGTTACAGATTCTGCACATGTTGATGGGTCTTGTAAGCGAAAGCAGACATCTTTCCATGGAAATGATATGTAAAAGTCCCTCAGTTCATTCCATTTGGCTGATCTATAATGCCAGACAATAGAGGTACCAGGCGTGATTTTGGGCGGGGTTGTTTGTTTGGACGTGACTGAGATGAGTTTATGATCAGATTTACCGAGCAGAGCGGTTATAGAGACTCGGTACTGGTCGGGATGTGTCGTGAAGAAGAGATCGAGAATGTTGGTTTGATGATTGGGGTTATCGGGTATGCGGGTAGATTCTTCAACTAGCTGGGTCACGTTGTGGCTTATCGCAAAGTTCTCAGCTTTTAGACCGGCGTTGTCGGTGCGGTTGGATCTCAGCCAGTTCGCGTTGTGAACATTGAAATCACCCAAAAATATAACCTCTGTGTTGGGGTCGTTAGTTTGCAACAGCTCCAGCGTGTCGGAAAGATGTTGAAAGAGGTTGACGTAAGGAGGGTTCGTAGGAGAAAGATACAGGCAGCAGATAAATTTTGTTGATTTTTGTAAGGTTAACTTGAACCACATGACCTCTAGGCCGTCATTTGGTTCTAAGTTCTCCTGTCTACAACAGGAAATATCACTGCGAGTGTAAACACAAAGGCCGGTCTTAAATTTAAATCTTGTTTCGAGTTCGAACCCGGGACACAAAAGATTCGTTTTGTTGGAGGAGGGTTTAATTTGTGTCTCTGTTAGAGCCAGTAAATGAGGCCTGTTAGTTTGCAGGTGGTGGTGTACTGAATTAATGTTAGAGTTCAGGCCTCGAATGTTGGAACATGTGTTTTGTTGGACTTTTCATGATTTGGTTTAATGGTTTGATTTAAAAGAAAAATATGAAGAAAGAAAAAAAAAAAAAGGGCAGAAGTAAGAGGAAGAAAAAAAAATAAAATAAAATAAATAAATAAAAAGGGGAGCAGATATATGGACTAGCTTCTACAAAATTTCTGCATCCAGGACGGTCAGCTGACCTTGATGGAATGTTGCCTCAGCAATGCCCCTTGAATACACGAGCTCGGATCCCCTTCAGTCACGAACTGGCAGAACAGGAGTATCGGGATTATACACCAATTGATATGGCAGCCTTCCAGGACGTTGCCAATGGGTTGGGTCCACTGTACTACTTGGCGGCCAGCCTGCGGAACTGTTTCAATGCTGTACCCTCAGCCCCAGAGAGGCCTGACTGATGCCTGGATGCTTCCATTCGAATATAAACCAGAACACATTTCACCCGAGCGACCGGAAACTCTGACCAAGTGCCGAAACATGACTAGTCATTTTACGGCACCTATAATCAGAGCGGTGGTGTTTCACCGGGCGATGGAGGGTGAACCATCTACCACCAGTGTTGTTAAGTGTTCAGGCTTCTACGCCGTATAGGAGGGTAGAGAACACATAGCATTTTAGAAGACGGATCCTCAGGAGCAACCCTAAATTTCTACAGCATAAGACTTTACTCATCTTCCTAAAAACAGTACGAGCCTGTTCAATTCGTGACCTTATTTTAGATTGGCTATCAGCGTTACTTGTCAGAATACTGCCAAGATATTTTATTTGATTAACTTGCTGTATCGTTTTGCTTCTAACTGTAATGTTAGTTACGATGTTAGGTTGTTTGCTGATCACTAACACTTTTGTCTTTTTGATGTTTAAGTCAAGACCAGCCGTAGCACATTCTGAAACATTTCTGTCAAGGATATCCTGCAGATCTTCCTGATTGGACGCCAAGAGCACCGTGTCATCTGCGTACCGTAAATTGTTAATGACCTCACCGTTGACAATAATGCCTGCTGTTATTTCGGAAAGTGCTTCTCTAAAAATTCATTAAAGTAAACATTTAAAAGAAGAGGAGACAAGATGCAATCCTGTCTTACTCCTTTTTAGATATCGATTGTATTTAAATCAGCTCCTTCAACCTTTACAATAGATGTTTGATTTTAATATAGATTAGAGATAACACGAATATCTCTTCCATCCAGTTCAATATCTCTAAGGGTCTCTATTAGTATGTTGCGTCGGACACGATCAAAAGCCTTTTGAAAGTTTATAAAGCAGGCATATAGGTCAATTGACATATCACGACTTCTCTGAGCAACAACATTTATGCCAAACAAAGTTTCAGATAATTATATGTAATTCTGGTAATCACAGGTGAATGCCAAGGAAATAGTGCAGCAGCTGTAAGGCGTTATGCGGAAAAATATCCCAAACGGAATACACCGGACAGACGATTTTTTCTTACGATTGAACGTCGTTTACGGGAGACGGGTACTTTGAGATCTCAACTTGCTGGAAATAATGGTCGTCCAAAAATGGATACAAACGATAAGGAGATTTTAGAATTAGTAAAAGAAAACCCTGGAAGAAGTATAAGGGTAAGAGCTGCTTAATTAGATGTTGGTGACAAGATGGTTTGGACAAGATTAAAGGAACAGCAGCTTCATTCCTATCAGTTAACAATCGTTTAAGAATCGTAAAAAAAGCGACTCATTACCAAAGGATCTTTAAAGTCAATGTTTGAGCAGGCATTATTAATTATTATTTAATAGGACCAGAATAACGAAAAAGAGGCCGTATCTGGATAAAAAATGGCTGTTTAAAAAAGTGCTTAAAGCCAAAAAAAATTTAAAAATAATTTATTAAACCAATTAAACCATTACTAATTTAATTGTAACGCATAGAAAAGTTTAGGGGGTTTTAGGGGTTTAAAACCACCATAAAATGTATATGGGCTGTACAGATTTCGTGTTTTTTTATGAAAAAGATGCTCTTACCATCAGAAAGCCGTGTATTCATTTTATATTACAAAATATTAAACAAATCATAAAATATTGGAAAAATCGATTGTTATTTCGTACTTTTCAAGTGCTGTAACTTTTTTTGTGTTCACATTGCATTAAAGTTTAATCGAGTTTTTTTTATCCCAAAATATGTGGTATAATTTATGACCTTTTTTTGTTACACCCTGTATATAAAGTGGAAATTCTTACCTAGAAGTGGACTAATCATCCATAATGAAAACATCTGCAACAATATTTGTTTACCCAATCCCAATTCTTCGATATTAATGATTTTTTCGCAAATTTGTTCACTCGTTGCAGTATCTACATTTTCAATTTCTAGTATCACAGCAATGCGGTTGTGTAAATATACGCAAACAGATGTAACATGTCCTTGACTGTATTCTCCAAAATGTCTCATTGATAATTTGCTAGTTGGAGTACTTGTTACATCTGAAAAGTAAATGTAAAACATTTTTAAAATAAACCAAGTTTGTGGGTAATGTACAATTATTTTTTGTTAAATAAAAACAAATAATTTTAGAATTTCTATTCTTAAATTTAAATCGTGTTATTTTCAGAACAATCTAAAGAACAACGATGGAAGAAATTTAATACTATATAAGTATTTAGTTTTAAGATTTTAGCATACTTAAATTAATAGTTAATCAATAGTAATCAGTTTTAATACCTCAAACGACGAACAGCGTTAAAAAAAAACAAAAAAAATACCGGAGAGGGTTGACAAATGACAAATATCTGTATCGTAAAAATGGGTTCTGTTTGGTACAAATATTGACATGTTTCAGCATTTCTTTAATTTTAATAAATACTGCCAAATATCGGGGTGGAATGTTTTCTGTGGCCCATTCAGTATATACAGTGATTTCATTTCAATACCAGCCTGTCCAGACAACTTTTAATTTTGTAAGAAAAAAAAATCCAATTTAAAATTGTTTTTGTGCTATTTTTACTTGACACCCCTTTAACATTCCCCACCCCTTCTTTAAAATATCAAAAAGCAACCCTTACTTTGTGAAACATCAAATGAAAACCCAAAAAAAATGCAAATCAGCCATATAAACAACAATTTATATTCTATCGATTTATTTTGCTAATTACAACAAATTTTGTGAAATAACATGAGACCATAACAAACACGACCTACGCCATTGTTGGATAGGTAGATGTCTAATTAGGTATCAATTAACTTACTTCTGAATACGTGTCACCTTTTTTGACGTTTTTGTCATTTTGTTTCTTTGTTTCAAAAATATTAATAGTATATTTAGTAAGTTATTCGTGACGTTAAATTAGCCATTATTTGTAGGTGTAGCATTTTGAATTATATTAAAATGGTGTATTCTCTGCAAGAACGAATAAAAATAATATTTATTTACAGTCATCAAAACAAGTGAGCTCAGGGAACAGCTCACGTTTTTAATGAAAGACATCCGATAGAAGTATAGGCAACCAGACCATCATAGAGTTAGTACGGAAATAATAATCCCAGAGTTCTCTACAAAACTGCACAAATTGTACTAGGTCATTTTGCTAACGATCCTTTTTTTTCCATTCCAAATATTTCCGTTGGTTCCATACACAAAGTGTTAAAATTGCATAATATTTTTCCTTATAAAATACAAATTCATCATCAGCTTAGTGAAGACGACTGTAACCGCAGAATTGAATTTTGTGAAACACTGTTCCAAAAAATACAAAATATTTGTTTCAGTGATGAATTAACGTTTTATTTAAATGGCTTTGTTAAAAAACACAATTGTAGGTACTGGGATAACGAAAATCCCTACGTGTTTCGACAGGATAAAACTTATTTTTCAGCGAAGATCAATTTATTGGCTGCTATTAAGGAAATAAGATAATTGGACCACTTTTAATTGACTTAAACCTAACGGGATAATTGTACCTACAATTATTAGAAAATAAAATTAATCCACTTATTACCCAGTCACTAGAAAGGCAAGTTGATGAACATGGAAATATGGTGCTAGATGAACAGAATATTGTATACCTTCAACAGGACGGAGCTACAGCACATTAAACACTAGCTGTAAGACAATGGCTGGACGAACGATTTTCAAGACATTGGATTGGCAGAAGGGATTTTTATAGAATAATCGGCAAGATATCCATATCAAACCTTTCTTGACTTTTTCTGTAGGGCGCACTTTGAAGAGTTACTGTAAATACATTTAAGGAGCAGTTTGTATTTAACTTTATTTTAGTTTTTATTGTAATTTCGCTATGTTTAATGTTATCTGTAAAAAAATTCGATAGAATAAATTGTTGTTTTTTTGGCTGATTTGCATTTTTCTTGTGTTTTTATTTAATGTATCACAAGGTGGGGGTGCTATTTAATATTTTAAGGAAGGGGTGGGTGATGTTAAAGTGGTGCCACTTGAAAACAGCAGAATAAACATTTTTAAACCTTGCACTTGATTTGAAATTCGACGTGTTTTTGGTTTTTTTACATTTACGCAAAATCAAAAGTTATTTGGACAGGGGTTTTAAAACAAAAGCACCGTATCATTATCTTTAAAGGTAAGATCAAATGATAAAAAAGGGGATTTAGGAAGAAAATTATAGTTTTAAAAAATTCGACAACCGATAGGCATACAAAACTTCTTAGATCTTGAACAAGTTTTTATATTGTTAATTTTAAAATGTGTTTCGTTATTAAAATTTTTAAACTTTTTAATTTTTTCACACTAGTTTAATTTAAATTAAATTAATCAAAAACCAAGATGGTAGTATGGTAAAAGGAGAGGAATGCGTATTAAAGAGATGGAAGGAATACTTCGAAAGTTTATTTGAGAGAAAAGATACACAAGTACAGGCCCCATTCGGAGACATGAGTGAAAAATGCAATGAAAGTGAAATCAGTACGACAGAAATTGTGGAAGCGTTGAACAGTATGAAATTGGGTAAAGCTGCTGGGTACGACAGGATAACGGTTGAAATGCTAAAGGCTGGAAAAAACGTGGTAGCTAGTCTGCTGTACCGCCATTTTAACTTTTGTTGGAGAAGTGGTAGCGTACCAGACGACTAGTGCAAGGCCGTTATCGTGCCAAGGGAAAAGGTTCGCAGCAGGACTGTAAGAACTACCGAGGTATTAGCATAGTCGGCAAATTGTATGCAAAGATATTGATTAAAAGAGTAACGAATGAAACTGAAAAGATGATATGGGATGTGCAAGCAGGATTTAGAAGAGAAAGGAGATGTATGGATTAGGTCTTTTCATTTCGAGGTATAGTCGAAAAATTCTTGGCTAAAAGTCAGAAGGTCTATTGCTCTTTTATAGACTTGGAAAAGGCCTATGACAGAGTGGTGAGAAGTAAATTGTGTTCAAAATTGTCAATGTATGGGGTGAGTGATAACTTAATAAGAGCACTGAAATTACTTTATGAGGATTCCACTGCTTGTGTCAGGATAAACGGAGCTTGCACGGTGTGGTTTAACATCAAAAAAGGTGTGAGACAGGGATGTGTGGCTTCGCCATGGCTGTTTAACTTATACATAGACAATTGTTTAAAAGACTTGAAAAAGAGTGCTTATGGATTGAAAATGCATGATTTGATCGTCAAATGCCTTCTTTACGCCGATGATCAAGTCATATTGGCGTCATCTGAAGAGAAGTTGCAGGCGATGGTTGAAAATCAAAGGGATAAAAATAAATGTAAGCAAAACGAAAATAATGGTTGTTGAAAGAGAAGAAAGCATGACAAACTGTGGAGTTTCGATTGAGGGAGAAAGAGTGGAACAAGTAAGTGAATTTGTGTACTTGGGTTCAAAGTTTACGAGAGATGCAAAGTATGACAGTGACATTAAGCGAAGGGTGTTGGCAGGAAAACAAATGAATGGGGCACTGCATAGCTTTATGGATAGCCAGAAAATGTCAAAAAAGGCACGACTGGCTGTGCATAGAGGTGTGTTGGTTCCTACACTTATGTATGGTAGTGAATGTTAGGTTTGGCAGAAGAAGCATGAAAATATGATTAATGCTGCGGAGATAAGTAGTCTGAGAAGTATAGCCGGAATGACTCGGTTGGATAAAGTAAAAAATAGTGAGATAAGAGAACGCGGTGTAAAAGAAGATGTGGTTACAAAGATAGATAAAGGAAAATGGTTTGGACACGTAGAAAGGATGGATGAAGAAAGATTGACGAAACAAATTTATAAGGCGAGTGTAAATGGACAAGTCGGTAGAGGTCGACCTCGGAGAACATATCTTGATCTGATCAGCATTGTTTTGAAGAAAGGCCAGGTCAAGAGTGCCAACAACCGACAAGCATATATGAGAGCACCGATGAAAGTAGAGGAAACAAAAGATGTGTGTAAAAACCGTAGCAAGTGGAAGGAAGTGGTCTCTGCCTACCCCTATGGGAAAAAGACGTGACTTTATGTATGTATGTAAAATTACGAAAGCTATATTTTTATTATCTATCAAATAAAATAAGGTTTTAAAATATAAGTGAAAAAAACATTAAAAACTAAATCTTAATTATATTTTATAGAAATTGCCCCTTTTAATTTTTAACAAGAAATAATTCTTTCACCAGAATTGAGAGCTGTATAATGAAAAGTAGGTAACTACAAATAAAATGAATAAGCGTCTAAGGAAATACAAGTTGAATGTAACTCATTCAATGTAAATTTATTGTAAAATAAACCTAATTGTATGCTGCTTTCCAACGTTTTTATTTTTGAGTTTAATATTTCTTTTCAATAATTTTTATTTAATTTTATGCTGTACAAATTGTTGGGTATATTTATTTTTGTAATATTAAGTTTTTAACCAATCAATAATTAATATTTAATTCTTAAATATATAAATAAAATACGGTACTAGTTTTTGCTATTAATTTGATTAATGTATTTTCTTATCATACCTATAAGTTGTTAACTATAAAACAAATAATAAATGTAAATATTCAACTAACCTTCTACACGTAACATTTTTTTCAACAAGAAGTTATGTTAATTTTAAAAAACAAATATTCTACTTAATGTTTATCAACCACCACCTCCATGACTCTTTAGGAATGCGCAGCGCAGATCAATAACAAGTAGTGCCATGCACAAGTTCTATTAACATCACCCAGGAAGTATGTAATAAAAACGTATACTAAATATATTGCAATTTTATTGTGAATTTTATAAAAACAATAATTTAAAATAAATGAATGTTTGCTGTTTACTACACAGAAAAAATTATTGAAAAATTCATGGTAGTTGCAATTTGTAGTTGCGCATGATTAGAAAGTACGATTCGGTGCTTTCGGGGTTGCATAATAATAACTTGTTTTTTTATTTTATGTTCTGGTTCCCACGAAAATGGATATCCTGTAATGCTCAGAGAACATCGTAAGAACCAAGGAAAAAAAGGGGTGCGTGGAAACACACGCGTCAAAAGTGAAACTTTTTAGTTTGTAAATCAGGACGTTATTTTGTGGGATTCATTGAGGTTGCCGAAGGGTACAGTCAAATCAAAAAGTTGTTGCTCAATTTTTATTCTGATAAAAGTTTATTAAGAAAGCGAAGGGAGAATTTTATGTTAATAATAATCTTAACTTTACATCTATTACACAAAAATAATATTTTTTATTCAATTTTCTGCAACATCAATTTCCAAGGATACAATGGGTTTATGATAAGAAACATAAGATATAAAACAACACGAATAAAACAAACTTAATTTGTAACTGATAGAAACCACTGTTTGTTTGTAAAACACTTTAGGTTAGAGTCTAATATGTACTACCGGTCCCGCTAATATGGCGACATGTACAGTTTGTTACAGCGTAAGCGCTACTTTACCAAAAATACGCCACGTGCGTTCGTTCGCAGCAGCAAGAGGCCCCTTCCTATATTTCCAATACCTCTCCCCACACGCGCCCCAAGACTATATACGCACGACTAGAGAGCAACTCGCCCCTCCCACTTCCGTTCGGTTTTTTACCGTTACGCAAGTTTGGGCAATATTTCGATTAACTCCCAGCGCCGAGCGCGCCTAAAGAAGTTTCACTTCAAAAAAGTTAGGAATTGATGTTCTTCTCAAATTTTTGGAGGTTGTATGCACAACTATTTTGAGGCGTACGACAGGGACAAGTGACTTGTTGATCTCTCCAAAATTCTACGCCACTGGCGGAATTGCAATTTTACTACAATTTTTCGATTTTCAATACTTTTTACGTATATATTGTACTCTTTATCCATGACGATAAGGTTATTATTTTTCGAGATAGATATTTTGGGTTAAACATGAAGATGCACAATTATTTTGATATCAATGTGTATTATGTCGGTGTTTTGGGTCATTTCATTGCATTTATTACGCGAATGAAACTTTAATCTTTATGAACAAAAAGATATAATTTTATTTATCGAAATTTTTTCAACGAATAGATGCATTAAACAATTAAAAAGAAATTGTGGTTTTGAAAATGGTATAATCTAAATAAAAAAACAATGTTATTAAGAATAAAATATTAAAAAGCAACCAAACAAAATTTAGAAACCTTTTATAACAAATGTTTAATGTGACCCCCGTTTACATCAATAAGTTTATTTATGCTTACGCCCTGAAATACCATAAAAGCAATATTCTAAATAAAATGAAGAAATGATTTAAATCGCATTTTTTTATCTGATTTTGATAATGTAAATGCATCTATTCGCTGAAAAAATTTCTATAAATAAAATTACGGTTTTTGTTAATAAGATTAAAGTCTTATTCGCGTAATAAATGCAATCAAATGACCCAAAACACTGACATAATTCTAGGATTGGCGGGCCTAACCACATAAGTTAAGAATTTATATATTTTTATTATTATTGCAGTATGTTTAATTCTCATCCACTCGTATCTGGACCAAACCACATAAGTCACTTTTATGTCTGGTTATAATGAAACACTCGTTTTTTTCAATATTATTTATTAATTCCCAGTAAAAACCGATAGAGGTGTGTTGGTTCCTATACTTATGTATGGTAGTGAATGTTGGGTTTGGCAAAAGAAGCATGAAAATAGGATTAATGCTGCGAAAATGAGTAGTCTGAGAAGTATAGTCGGAGTGACTCGATTGAATAAAGTAAAGAATAGTGAAATAAGAGAACGCTGTGGTGTAAAAGAAGATGTGGCTACAAAGATAGATAAAGGAATGCTTAGATGGTTTGAACACGTAGAAAGTATGGATGAAGGAAGATTGACGAAACAAATTTATATGGCGAGTGTGAATGGACAAGTCGGTAGAGGTAGACCTCGGAGAACATATCTCGATCAGATCAACATTATTTTGAAGAAAGGCCAGATCAAGAGTACCAACAACCGACGAACATGTATGAGAGCACCGATGAAAGTATAGGAAGCAAAAGAAGTGTGTAAGAACCGTAGCGGAAGTGGAAGGAAGTGGTCTCTGCCTACCCTTATGGGAAAAAGGCGTGACTTTATGTATGTATGTAAAAACCGACTAAACCACATAATTTGAGTTATGTGAAAAGGAACATCACAAGTTTTTTTGGATATAATAATGTAATGCTGACTTATGGTATTTGTAATTTTGTTATTTAAGATTTGTATTCGAAGAGACAGCGCTTTCAGTATTATTCTTGTCACCACAAAAAAACTGTTGGGCAAATATAAATTTTGATTGGTTTAGATTATTTAAAAAAAAGACAATAAAATATTAATTATTTGTGTTGTGTGTTAAAAAGTTTTATCGCGAGTTTATAGAATTATACATAATAAAAAATGAGTTTGACTAGAGGAAAAAAATTCATTAATCTTGCACTAGGGATTTAAGAAACGGAGAGACATTGAAATGGTAAGTTTAATGTATTATTTTAAACAGTGTTTTACTTTGCATCACCAGCTTTATACTCTTGTATTTTATTTACTTTTCAAATTTTCATACCGGGTGAGAATAAAATTATACATTATTTTTTTTTAGAGATACGCACTTGCCTATTCTATCTACATTAAAACTTAATACACCGTGGTACCATTGTTTTTTTAAGCAATGGTGGTACCGATGCTCATAAAGACGCTTACCCTGAACAAGAATTTTATGTTTGCGTTGCTATTTAGCTTCTTTTTTTTAAAGTGTGACCTACTTTATTATATTCACAAAATGAAATAAAAAAATAGAACACAATGTGCTGACGGCAGCTGTTCGCCGGAGAACAAATAAGTGAGTTCGAATTGTTTATGGCTCTAAGATTGAAAATTCAAATTCAAAAGGGCGCCACTCAATTTGAATAATTGCTATACTATATTTGGAGAATTGAGAAAACCAAATACCTACCTTCAACAAATTAGATATCTTAAATATCCGGGTTGGGCAAATAGGAGAATAAAAACCATATCACATATAAGAATATAATAAAAACACCAAAATGGACAAAGCAAAAATATGTCATGGACCAGAGTAACAGATCATATCAGTAATAGTTAAATCAATTAAATAATATATATATATATATATATATATATATATATATATATATAATATATAACACAATATATTATAACATTACATATATATTATAATATATTACCATATATAATACATATAACAATATTAACTAATATATCATATCAAGATACATACATTTATATACCGGGTGTTATACCTCTCAAAGTAACCAAAATGAGGTATATTGGTAAGAAATAAACCTAAGACTAAATCCGCTGTCACATAGTACTATGTGAGAGCTTCACAAGAGCTCTTTAGATTATAGTTTATAAAATTATCACGGTGGTATGATATGTGATATCAATAATTAGTTATAAACAAAAATGATGGTATGATAAATACTAATATGAATAATTAGTTATAAATAAATCTCAAAAAGTAAGAGAATACTGAAGGTGTAAAAAAACCTGGTGTTAAGGTCCAATGGTCCATATATGTAGCCTCTATCCAAGGTTCACTTGATGTAGTTGAAGACAGCAAAAACGAAGACAGGAGGAAGACAGGAAGCAGACAGGAAACAGACAGGAAACAGCTCAGCAAAACGAAGAGAAGATAAGAAGAAGGCTCAACCTCTCAGGTCAGCCAGGGGTCGATGATGCAGCTCAGCTGTACCCTAACACCCTTCTGAGAAGGGAGGTAAAACTAGAAGATAGCCAAAACAGCAAACAGGACTAACAGGACATCAGGACAAAAATGGCGGCGTTCCTACCGCATTGCACTCTCCCGGTGGTCGGCACAAATCCCCATATAAAGGCTCCAAAAACCACAAACGATGGGTGCGACTTGAACTGGGCCCCACCGGTATTTACGTAGATTCCCCAAAAGGGTTAATTTCCGGTTAAACACACCGAAAAAAGAATCTCAAAACCGAGTCAAGCGCACCTCATCATGGCCACACAGAAAAGACCCCCAGTTCGCCGCTCGAGGACGGATACCATCTCCCATTTCCAAAAATTGCCAAAAAAACTGCACATCCTGTATGAAATCAGCGCCAGTTTTGAATTCCTAGCCTCTTATTGGTCAGAACCATAAATGCTATCCCGTTTGGCAGAACGAAATCCAACGAAAGTAATAAAAAAAGACCATTCTTCTTCTTTCTTTTCTGCTACGGGCACGAACATTAACGGCTAACCGACTTGAGACCGAAGATCGATGACAGAAGTTCTATGAAAGAAGATCAATGACAACCCAAACAATGACATCGACGTCTAGAAAATAAATATAACCTATTAGAATCCATAAGATTATATTATGAAAAATAGAGAAAAAACCCAGTAAATACCCAGAGATCTCATTCAGAATCAACAAAATCCTGGGACAACCTTCAATAGCCTAGAATTCATCACACTAGAGAACACAACGGTATGTAACCTGCTTACATGTGAATGGATGTTTTTATTGACTCTATTATCTTCAATTTCAGGCCTAGGATCAGACAGGTAGCCAGAAATCATAAGATTCCTGCAGCTTAATTACATCACTTTCAACAGCCCTTAGAATGTCAGAAGCAAGAGTATTACCTAGTGTTGGAAACCTGTGAAGTTACTAGCATTCAACTATATGTGATGTTTGTTTTGAAATAGTGGTTTTGATAGATGTTTTATTCAGGAATTTGATATCAAAACTGAATGTTCTCTGTAAGTGCAATGCCCAATAAATAAAAAATTTATTATATAAAAAAACAAAATTAACAGGTAGCAATTTCAAATGCTACAAAAGATGGAGATGGCCAAAACAAGAAAGCTGATGCATCTGATTTGATGATTGCTCATTCAATACCATCGACTTCTACTGGGTATTATACAGACTCCAAAACATATTAGGATTTTTAAGAAGAAGAAGAAGAAAAAGGAATTAATTTTTTCAGTGATGACTCTGTAGAAGATCCAAGTTATTAACTAAAAAATTAAAGCGTAATACTGAACAAAGCTACAAAACTCTAAAAGGCAAACTAATTTCTTCTCGGGTCATAAAAAAGCTAACAACTTGTAGAATGAAATGTGAAGAACGGATATCTATTACTGAGATACAAGCTCTATTTGAAGAATATTGGCATTTAGGTGCTTATTCAAAGTGATCAGCTTATATGGCCTCAATAATAGAAATTGAAGACAAAGCAAGTATACGAGTACGCATATCAGATCCAGATAAACATAAATTTAGAACAAAAACATATAAATATTTTATACCAATTGACGGAAAATCAAAACCAGTTTGTCGCGGTAGTTTGTTGAAAATATTGGATGAAAGTGAAAACTTCATAACAACAGTAGCTTTAAAGAAGATATTATCCATTGCTGGTTCACAAACTGATGATATGCGGGGAAAGGACTGTAGGTATTGTTACGAGCCCGTTCCTGTTGACCCTTTTCTGTCGCGACAAAGCGTCGGCCACAACTGGGACTGCCGGCGCGGAGACCAAAGAAAAGTTCCCGCAAGTTCTCGACCGTTCGAAAATACCGTCGAGAATAAGGTCGAAGTGATTTTCAGGTATAAAAAAAAGGGGACATCGAGCAGAAAGTCAGTATTGGTTTAAAAAGTGTTTATGAATAAATAAATGTAAATAGTTTTATAGAGTTGTAAAAGTTGTATAGCTAAGTGTATATCTAAGTGATTTATAAAAGTAGAATTTATTGTATTGGAATAAACATTATTTTGTTACTGTATCGAGAGTTTTTAATCGCCGAACCCACGGAAGAACTAAAAATCGCAACATTGGTGTCAGAAGTGAAATTGTTTTTTTTTCAACAAAAAGATTTATGGTGAATACAAGAAATACGCCATACGACGAGATAAAGGAAGTTATAAAATTTAAGAAAAATCAATTTGGGGAGTAGGAATGTCGCCACGACTACAAAAAAAAAATTTAAAGAAGAAAAACGACGACAAGAAAAAAAATTGGAAGAAAAACGACGACAAGAAGACCTCAAAAAAATTTTAGAAGAACAGAAGAAAGCAAGAGAATAACAGAAGAAAGAAAGAGAAGAACAAAAGAGACTCCTAGAACAACAGGAAGAACAAAGAAAAGTGGATACCCAGAAACTCCTAGAACAGCAAGAAAAGTTCTTCGAACAAGTAGTGCGGAAAACGTAAGAACAAATTGTTGAATTAAAAAAGATGTCAAAAAGATAGACGTCGAGTGGAGAAAAAAAGTAAAAGACATCAAGTAAGAGATCGACGTTGTTATAAAAGACCTGCAAAGCCAAATTGCCTTACTTAAAATTCAAGATCGTGGAGACAGGGTTGCCACATTGGGAATTTCAGTAAAACCACCAACTTTCAATGGACAATCATCCTGGTCTATGTATCGCAGACAGTTCGACGCTGCAGCCTCGTCCAATGGGTGAAACGATGAAGAAAAGGCTACTGCACTCATAGTGGCCTTGAGAGGACAAGCTTTGGAAATGCTGCAGACAATCCCTGTCGACCAAAAAGGCAAATATGAAGATCTAGTGGCTGCACTGGAGTTAAGGTATGGCATCCACACCGAGAACAGCTATACCGGGCGCAGATGAAAACACGGGTGCAGAAATCTGGCGAAAGTCTGCAAGAGTTCGATGCGGATGCGAGAAGGCTGATCCAGATAGCGTACCCACAGGCACCGGAAGACTTCAGGGAGCAACTGGCTGTCCAGCTATTTATCAATACACTTAGGGATCCAGAGATCCAGAACTCTACGATTGACGAACTTCAATAGAAGTGGTGAAGCTTTGGTACGATCATTGGAAGTAAAGGCAGCCAAAAATTCGAGCAGTGTCAATCAAAGAACCAGATCATCAAAGGGACGCAGTCAATGGGCGCTTCAAAAATTTTTTGGAAAAAATCAGGTCCATGATAAATGGTATGGGCAATCAGCGGAAAAAAACCTGTTACAGGTGTGGAAAAACTGGACACTTCATAAAGGATTGCAGAATAAGAGAACCACCACGATCAAACTCACCTGCGAGGACACAACCACGTTTCCACTCACCTATGAGGACCAGGTCATCTAGCGAGTCCTCAGAACGGCACCAGGAAAACTGGGATTAGTTAGCATATCGGGGCGCATACTGGCTAGCAATAACGAAGCCCCCACGGTCATTCATGTCAACAGGATAAGAAGAACAATGGATAGTCTCACCATCAGAGGAAAATTGAACCAAGAAGACATTGTATGCACCATGACACCGGTGCATCAGTTTCACTGGTACGCAGCGACATCCTTCGACCAAAATGTGTAAAACCTGCCTCTTCCAACCCTGTTCTTCGAACAGTTACTGGAGATAATGCACCAATAAGAGAAGAGGCCGAAGTCACACTCACTCTTGGACGGCTTAACATCGTGGATACAGTATATGTCGCAGATATAGAAGACGAATTCATTCTCGGAATGGACTTAATCAGCGAGTATGGTTTCTCATTTGACGGTGAATAAAGAACCATGAGATTTGGAGAAGAATTCATTTTGACGACCCCAGCTGAAAGAATGGAACCTATTAAGTTGCGAATGGCAAAGTCTGTAAAAATTCCAGGAGTTTCCGAGAAGATAGTCTATGCCCTAGGTGCCAAGTTGGGGTAGTTCAGCCTTGCAGAGGATCCCCAAACCATTAACTGATCGCACGAGTCTTAGTTAGGACAAAACAGCCTATTCCTGTAGGAGTTGCTAACGTATACCCCGAGAGAATAACGCTTAAAGAAGGTGACATCATTGGAGCCTGTGAACCTGTGACTTCGATAACAAGATGCGACGAGGAAAATTATTAGGATCGAAGAGAAGACTCCTACATCGTATTGGGAAGTCTAGAATCATTCTTAGGACATCTATTGTTAAATAAATATAACGCTGCCAGAAAATTTATCAGATCCGAAAGTGACATCTTTGATTCAACAACAGCAGGACGAACCAACTTGGTCCAACACAGGATTGATACTGGTCAAGCTCATCCGATTCGACAACCACCAAAACAACTACCATTTGCAAAACAGCAAAAGGTGAAAAAACTGTTTAACAAGATGATGGAAGATGGAGTAATTGAAGAATCAGCAAACCCCTAGGTCTGCGCCGGTTGTGATGGTTTCTAAAAAGGATGGATCTACAAGGTTTTGTGTAGACTACAGAAATTTAAATGATGTCACGAAGAAGGACAGCTACCCATTACCCAGGATTGACGACACTTTGACAACATTGGCAGGTTCACGTCGGTTCTTAACATTGGATTTGAAGGGCAGGTATTGGCAAGTAGGCATACATGAAGATGACAAAGCGAAGACTGTTTTTTCAACTGGAAATGAACTCTACCAGTTTATTGTGATGCCCTTTGGACTATGTATTGCCCCAGCAACATTCGAAAGGCTAATGGAACTAATACTACGTGGGCTTACGTGGAAAACTTGCCTGGTATATTTCGACGACGTTTTGGTCATGGGCAAAGCTTTTGAGGAACATCTAGAAAATTTGCGAGAAATATTCCGAAGGTTTAGGAATGCCAACCTTAAGCAGAATCTTAAGAAATGTTCCCTATTTCAAAAAGAAGTGGATTTTCTGGGCCACACGGTATCACCAGCAGGCATCCAAACGAACGAGAAGAAGATCAAGGCGATTCGAGACTGGCCATGACCACAAGATAAACACGAAGTAAGAAGCTTCTTGGGCCTGTGTACATACAATCGGCTTTTGTGGAAGGATTTGCTGATATTGCTGCACCCCTTCACAAGTTGATAGAAGTCCGAGCCAACTTCATCTGGTCTGACGATTGTGAAAGAGAATTCAAGAAACTGAAAGCTGCTCTATAATCCAGTCCAATCTTGGGCATTTCACAACAAAGAGGCCTATTCATACTAGACACTGATGCAAGTAATAAAGGATTTGTAGCCGTACTATCACAAGTGCAGAATGGTAAAGAGAAGGTGATAGAGTACTACAGCAAAATAATGAGCAAACCTAAAAGGAACTACTGCGTCATCAGGAAAGATCTGCTAGCGATCATCAAAGCAGTAGACCACTTCCACAAATATCTTTACGGAAGGAAATTCCTCATAAAGACAGACCATGCAGCCTTGAAGTGGCTACTAAATATGAAGAACCCTGAAGGTCAGGTAGCAAGATGGATCAAAAAATTGAACCAGTACCACTTCAAGATTAAACAAAGGCCAGGACGATTACATAACAACGCAGATGACTTCTCCAGAAGACCTTGTGCGGATAACTGCAAGCACTGTGTGCAAATAAGACAAATAAGAGTGACAAGTAAAGATGAATGGACAGCAGCCCATCTGAGACAAAACCAGGAGAATGATTCCATTATTGTTGGAAGGAAAGTAGAGCCAAGAGACCTACTTGGAAGGACATCTCCGACCGGGCACCAACATTCAAAGCCATGTGGGCACAATGGGATTCCCTTACTGTTGAGAATGGATTGCTAAAACGAGTTTGGAAGTCGACCGATGGCAAGAAAACAACTTTTCAACTAGTCGTGCCCAAGACAAGGTTTAATGATGTCTTGAAGGAGATCCATGGAAGAAAATTAGGTGGTCATCCGAGAGTTAATAAAACTTTGAATAAAATAAGACAAAGGTTTTATTGGGTACAGTGTCGTGACGACGTAGAGAATTGGTGTAGAAGATGCCCAGTTTTTAAAGCGAGTAAAAGTCCTAAAACAAGATCCAGAGGCACAATGTAGGAGCCCCTTTTGAACGAATTGCCATCGACGTAGCTGGGCCATTTCCAATGACGAATGACGGCAACAAATACATATTGGTTGCTATGGATTACTTTAGTAAGTGGGTTAAAGCTTATGCCCTGCCAAACAAGAAAGCATCTACAGTTGCAAAAGTCCTGGTAGACAACATGTTTTCACGATTCCGGGTACCTATGGAGCTACATTCCGATCAAGAAAGAAATTTCAAATCAAACTTATTCAAGACAGTTTGTGAATTAATGGGAATCAACAAAAACAGGACTACTCCATTACATCCACAGTCAGACGGCATGGTTGAAAGGTTTAATCGGAATATGGAAGAACATATGTCCAAAGTAGTAGAAGAACATCAGAAAGTAGGGATCAACGTCTTCCATTATTCCTGATGGCCTATAGAGCAGTTATTCATGATTCTACAAAGCTCACTTCAGCCAGCATAGTCTTTGAAAGGGAACTTCGTTTACCCTGTGATTTGGTGTTCGGGTCACCAAATGCCGAAGAGAAAGAAGCTCAAGATTATGCAGACGAGTTACAGGACAGCCTGTTCAAAATCCATGAAACGGCTAAAAAGAGATTGAGGTTGGCAAGCAATAAAATGAAGGCTGTATAATCCACAACGAAAGAAAGGTGTGTCTCCCAAGTTGACACCATCTTGGAAAGGGCCATACAAGGTAATAAAAAGGATAAATGATGTGGTTTATAGAATTCAACGCATTCCCAGAGCCAAGAGGAAAGTCGTCCACTTAGAGGTTAAAGCCTTACAATGGTGAGGTTCCGCAAGTATTTGATCAGGACGATCAAATTTAAGAGGGGGATATTGTTACGAGCCCGTCCCTGTTGGCCCTTTTCTGTCGCGACAAGTACACTCGTACTTGAAGACGTGTTCAACAACATCGAGTGGACAAAGGAATACATATTAATAGAAAAACATTGAGTCATCTGCGGTATGCTGACGACATAATTATTATCGCTACAAGTTTCGAAGAATTGCAGACCATGATTACTTAACGGAGGCCAATTTATATTTAACGCTGAATCGAGAAAAGACGAGAGTCTTCTAAACGTATCCAAACTGTTCTATCGAAAATTCAGATTGGTAGAGAAGGTACTGGAACATCCTTGTTATTGGCTGTGATGTCAATATACCGCCCAGCTTGTTTACGTACATTCCAGTGGCGTATCGCAAAATCGTTACAATATATTATATTAATAAATTAACAATTTACTACCCATCTCATAAAAAATTTTGAATACCAGTCATCATGATAATCACCTTTGTTCTGTCCAAAACTAAATATTAAAAGACCATTGGTGTTTTTTGCAACTAAAGACCTTTTCTTACTTTTCTTAAAGTTAACTGCACATCCTTAAAATCTACATCGCGTACTTCCTGTAAAACTGCTGTTAAAATCGGTAGTTACATTAGTAATGAAAATTATTTACGATATACTTAATGATTTGTTACAGTTCTTCTTTAGTGAAACCTCCAGAGCGAGACCTTTTTCTAGATGTTTTTGGAAACTAAATATAAAGTTGCTTATTTTATCTACTCCTTAAGCCTTATGCACACTGCGATACATCTTGAATGATATTCCTGTTGTAGCCAATACTCGGTGACAATAAATTTTAAATAGAATTTGCAAACCATATTTTACCCCGTTTTTTATCATTTTAATTACATTGGCTATTACCGATCTCTTTTGTTTCCGCACATTAGTTCTTCTTATCTTTCGGTCTACCCTTAAAAATTTCTACTTTAAATAATAAATACAAGAGCAACAAAAACCACCTTACCCTTAACACAACTAAACTAAACTTAATAATTATAACTTGTCCAAAATTTTGTGTATAAATGCTAGTAAATCCAATCCCTTTACATCTATTTGGGCCTCTTAGGTACCTATCATAAATATTAAAATGTATAAATCTGATTATTAAGAAACCAGCAAATTTCGCTGCATGATACCAACACATATAGGCATACATGTCGAGGCACATTATCAGGAAAGTAGTTTTTTCTAATATATAGTCGACCTACGTATGCCTTAGATTTATACATTTTCATGCTCATTCGCTGACAAAAAAATATTATAGTTTTTTTAAATTATTTATATATTAATACTTCCTTCAGGAGCTATTCCGATTGGTGCTTGTTAAAAGGTATAGATGTCGTGACTATCGTTCTGCGTTCGGCTCTTTATACGTATCTAGTAACTAAGGATTGTTGATTTGTCTCTTCAAAGGGCAAACGTAAGTTTGCAAGACCTACCCTATGCTAATGAGCGGCAACACCCTGAAAACGGTCCATAGGTGGTCACTTCGAGTGAATAAATTTAATAATTCGTTCATTTACTTAACAAGCATCTGCTTATCACCCAAAATGGGATTATACACGTTTATCTATCAGATATAATTCAATGTTCGTCGAGGCATATTGTCAGGAAAGTAGTTGTTTTCTGATATATAGTCGACCTACGTATGCCTATATGTATAGGTATCATGCAGCGAAATTAGCTGGTTTTCAAAATCAGATTTATACATTTTCATGTTATTCGCTGACAAAAATAATATTATAGTTTTATGTAATATTTATATTTAAATAATATCATTAGTAATTAATTACTTAAAATACCTGTAACTATTACAACTTTACCATAAACTAAACAATAGCGCGTTTGAAACTAAATGCTGTGCCACCTATCGGCAAAGGTAGGAAAACCGTTGCGTCTATTATAGTTTCACAAACATTTAAACATCTTTATTTATGTACTTAAAATGGATGTTCACTTTATATTGGTTGCACTTGGTTGTAAAAAATTGTGGTTTTATTATTATATTTCCGGCTCTCATCAGCGTATCGAGATAACATATAATTAAGTAAAATATGTGAAACTCACTAAATTTGATTTATTATAACAAGTTAGAAGTATAAGTACTCATAAGTTTATAACCAAGAAAAAGACTGTCTCTTAATGATTACGCCCCGAGCAAAAATTGTGCTTTTCCAAAAGTCAGCGGCATAAACCTCTCGGATTTCAAAATGGTAAAATCACAAGTCCCATTGAAAAAGCAAAGAATTATCGGAAGGACTCACCGTTATCATCGTAGTCAGCTTCTCCTGGATCCTGCAATCGCTACTGCTTTAAACCAATCAAGGTGATGCACCACAGTATATCCTACACAATTTTCGAGGGTAACGACAGGTTTTATAGTGTGTTTTTACCGAGAAAATACTGTTTGCGGAGTCCGCCCCGTCGATTGTTGTCAAGAGGCGACAGCGCGTCGACTATAATAAAAAAAATGTTTTGTTTTGTAACAACAAACGCCCACTATTTTAGGAAAGAATCTTCTTGTTGGTTCCTCGTTGTCCCAGAAAGGACGTCCCAATTCTCAAATATTTTGTTTCCCTACATAAAAGGAATGTCACCGATCGAGTTTTTAGTTTATAAAATTTTGAAGTTTAGTTTTAAAGTAAATTAAAAAGTGATTTTGTTATAGAAAGTATAGAGTTTTGTAATTATCTCAGTGATTTATCCAGTAAGAATTTATTGTATAGGAAGATTAAAATAAATTTTTTAGTTTTTGTACAGAGTGTTTAAAATAATCGAACACAAGAGTAAATTTTTCAACAATACACTTACTATAAAATTCTTGAACTTAAAAATTCTACTTCCACACACCCGCAATACTTGTTTTTAACATCCATCTATCGTGCTGGTCAAATTGTTAATGTCAATTGTCCTTACAACTCCAGCGCAAAACAGATGGTTAATAGCACGGTGACTTGACTACAAAATGTAAATTGAAAGGAATTATTTTCGTGGAAAACAAGAGAAAGAAAAATAAAGCAAGAGACTACGAGAAGTCCCGACACATTATTTACAATAAACGGTATTTATAATTAAGGTAAGTGTACCAAATAAGGCCCACTTAACGAAACCTTTTTTGCTAGTATTAGAAACGCTAAAAATAAAATCAAAATTACAACCAATGTATTGTTTCATAAGAGAACTACGTCAGCAATGTTTTGATTACAATTTTTTTTGCCAATCTTCCTTAATCCATCCTCCCATCATTCCTTTTTAAATCATTATGCATAATATTAACCATGGGCTACAACTCCTCCTTAGATAATGCTAATACGACCGTAATGGAAGCAATTGACGATTAAATTATTCATTCTTAATTCATAAGCACTTTCTTTTAAATATTTTAAACAATCCGTTTATGTTTAAGCTAAAAGCCATGATGATGCCACACATCTCTGTCTAAGACTTTTTTTATGTTAATCCAGTGCGTGTACGCTCTGTATATCCTGACACAAGCAGTGGAAATATCTTAAAGTGATTTCAGTGCATGTATCAAACTACCACTCAATCTACACATACACAATGTCGACCACAATTCATTTTTTACTACTTTGTCATAGGCCTTTTCCAAATCTACGAAAGCGCAGTAGATCTTTTGACTTTTAGCCAAGAATTTTTCGAATATGCTTCTTAAAGAAAAAACCTAACCCATGCATCCACTTCCTTTCCTAAATTCCATATCTTTTTATCAGTTTTATTCGTCGTTTATTCGCCATCGATGCTGAGTAAACTAATGCCGTGGTAGTTTTCGCAATCATGCTGCGAACCTTTTCCTTCGTAAAGCGGAACAATAATGGCCTTGTACCAGTCTTCTGGTATGCTATCGCTACTCAATCAATGGTTAAAAAGGTGGTACAACAGACTTGCTACCGCGCCCTGTCCAGCCTTATCATTTCAACTGTAATCATGTCATACCCTACAGCCTTACCTAATAACATACTGTTCAACGCTTCCACTATCTGTCGTACTAATTTCACTTTGATTACAACTTTCACTTATGTATCTGAATGGGGCCTGCCCTTTTGTATCCTCTTTCTTAAATAAACTTTCGAAGTATCCATTAAAAATTTAACTTTAAACAATTAATCATGTAATAAAGTGCTAAATTAATATATTCTTATTGATGATTCACAACAATTTAGGTAAATATTTCTTTATATTAATATAGATTTATCTTCTCTTAGTAGAGATGATTCCAAGTTTGCAGCAATCATTAAAAAGAATTATTGGTAAAATATTATAAGATGTAGGTAATCATGGGTGTCATAAAAGATCACAAACATTTATTCTACTTTGTTATTAGTTATATTTTTTAGTTTCAAGTTTTTTAAATATAATAATGTATAATAGACATATTAGTTTAAAAAACATTGATAATTAAGTTAAATATTTGTTAGACAAAAGATATGTAGGGTAAGTTACAACAAAAAGTAAAAAGTCATCATTAAATACAATATATCACTATCAAATTATTTTCATCGGTTAAAAAAAACCAATAGTTCTCAAATATGTAAATGATTTAAATGCAACTTTGTGATTTTATGAGGACTAAGCTAGACAAATAAATGTAGGCCAAAACATTACTTGTTAAAATGCAATTAAAGATTAATTGTTAATACATAAATCTGATTTTTTTAAAAATCAGCTAATTTCATTGAATGATACCTTTACATATAGGCATACGTATCTTGACTTTATATCAGAAAACAACTACTTTCCTGACAATATGCCTCGATGAACATATTTTTTTTATGTTCTGATTCCCACGAAAAGGAAGATCTTGTAATGCTCAGAAAACATCGTAAGAACCAATGGAAAAAGGTAGGAATTGGTGTTCTTCTTAAATTTCTGGCCGTTGTATGCCTTATGGAACACCTCCATAGGCAATGTGTTCCATTGAATTATATCTGATGGATAATCGTGCATAGCCTCTTATTAGAATAACAATGCAGATGCTTGTTATGTCAAAGAAAATTAAATTATTAAATTTACATACTCGAAGTTACCACCTATGGACTGGTTTCGGGTTATTTCGCGCTATGCGTTCAGCTCTTCATATGTACCTAGTAAAACTAAGGATTGTTGATTTTTTTCTTGGAAATGCAAACGCAAGTTTGCAGGGCCTACCCTATGCTAATAAGGGGGAACACCCCGAAACCGGTGCATAGGTGGTCACTTCGAGTAGGTTAATTTAATAATTCTTTATTTAACAAGCATCTGCATTTTTATTCTAACTAGAGACTATGCACGATTATCTATCAGATATAATTCAATGTTCGTCGAGGCATATTGTCTGGAAAGTAGTTGTTTTCTGATATATAGTCGACTCACGTATGCCTATTTGTATAGGTATCATTCAGTAAAATTAGCTATTTTTTTGTATCAGATTTATGTATTTTTATGTTTATTCACTGACAAAACTAATATTATAGTTTTCTATAATATTTATATTTTAATTATACCTAAAAGTAGTGCGTTCCTTAAAAGGAGGTGTAGAATAAATGATTAGGAACAATAAATTCCTATAAGCTTTTTTTCTTAAGTCATTCGTTTTCCCAAAAATTGAAAACACATATTTTAATTTAAATGTAGGTTTGGCATCCATGCGTTGTACTCTATTAAACAAAAAGATCACACAAAAAGTACCACCGATAAATTTACAAACAAAAAACTAGTACACAACATTTATTTTCATACAACAGTCGTAATTTTTGTTAAAATACTTGCGTTTTCGATTCGCGAATATCATGACATGTTATTTACATACGGAGATTTACATACGGCTCAGTATTCCCAATTCTAATGCAGCTGTTCGGCTGTATGCAAAACGTTATCCTCAACGACTATATCCTAATAACCCCGTCGTTGGATTAAAAGAAATGAACATGTTTTATTGTCACCTAGATCTCCAGAATTTAATCTTATGGACTATTATTTTTGGGGGCATCTAAAACCGTTAGTATATGACAACAGAGAGAAAATGGATACAGAAGTTGAATAACGACAACGTATTTTTGATGCTACTAAGACTGTCCGAAATAATTTGAGGGTCTCTTCGAGCACTTGTTGTGAAGTTACTGTTTTAGTGTAATAAAGATTGGATAATTAGTATTTTCATTTCTTTATGTGTCTTTTTTTTCTTCCAATGCGTTTCCACTAATGGATGTTTGCGATAACATTTTCCATTGCTTCTTTATTCCTTGCGGTGTGTATCAACGACTGTGTATCGTGTAGCCCTGTCCACTGCCTGATATTTCGCAGCCAGGACATTTTTTCCTTCCGATCCCTCTTTAATCTTACCTTCGATCAATAGATGCAAAAATTGATATTTCGTGTTTCGCATTATATGCCGTTTTTTTTCTTAATCAATTTAAACAGTTTACGTTGTCTTTTGAACCTTCTTCGTTTGTTAATCTAGCCGTCCAAGGTATCTTCAGGATTCTGCGATACAGTCACATCTCAAAAGCCTTTAATTTGCTAATTGCAGTCACCTTCAATGTCCAACCTTCCATACCGTAAAGAAGCACCGACCAAACGTAGCATTTAATGAATCTGAGTCTTGATTAAGGTCAAAATCTGAACAGGTAAGCCTCAGAAATGCCTGTCGAGCTTGTTCAATGCTACATTTTATATCCTTGTCTGATGTTTAGTCTTCGAAAAGCCAGATACCCAAGTATTTAATTTTGTCTACTCTTTCTATGGGCCTTGCGTTAAATGTTATGGTAAAGTTTTTAAACATATTTAGGTTTCTACAGATGATCATAAACTTTGTTTTTTTGATGGTAATATTTAAGCCCATTGGTTTGCTCTGTTCTTTTACCTTGTTGACCAGTTGTTGTATGTTATCAGCGATTAAGACCGTATCGTCAGCATAGCAGATATTGTAAATCCACACTTCATTAACTTTGACTCCCATTTCCACGTCTTCCAAAGCCTCTTGGAATATTGCTTCTGAATATAAGTTAAATAGAAGTGGAGACAGCACACATCCCTGTTCTACCCCTGTTCTAATCTGTATGGCGTTGGACATATTATTGCCTAATTTGATTTGCGCTGTTTGATTCCAATATAGGTTTTTAATGCATCTAATGTTCTTTTGGTTTATATCAAGCCTATTAAGGAGCTGCATTAATTTGTGGTGTTGAACGCGATCAAATGACTTTTTATAGTCTATGAAACAGACAAACATCCTTTCTCTGATCTTAGCAGTCTTGGACAAGCACTTGTGTTTCAACTATTGCTTCTCGTGTACCTAATCCCTGTCTAAACCCACACCACGAGTCGCCTATGTCTCTTTCACATTTCTTGTAAATTCTCTGGTGTATGATTTTAAGGAATATTTTTAAAGTGTGGATCATCAAGCTAATAAGTCTATGATCTTCACATTTTCTCGCATTGGTCTTCTTAGGCAGAGGGATAAAAGTAGAGCACAACCACAGTTTGGGGTAACGTGTCTCATATATAGTGTTAAATACTTAATGTAGTGCTGTGATGTCTCTTTCATCTAGGAGTTTAAGTATTTCTGAAGGAATTTCATCTGGGCCTGCCGCTTTTTCACAAGGCATACGTAAGTAATACTATTTATTTAATTCTTTTTCCCGTATAATAGATATTCTAAATAGGTATCTACTGAAGTAAATAATTCACTACTTTCTAAAGTCAATTAAAAAAGTTTACAAGAAAGATTGTTTGCTTCGATTCTATGTGACTCACTTGTTTTTACATCGATCATTTCTATTGTTATGATTACCTACGAAGGAAATATTAAACACAGAACTAAATTCATCTGACGTTTCGGTTTATCTAACTAAAACCCATTTTTAAAAATTGATGCTGACTCCGGAACAGAATTCAAAAACAAAGATTTGGAAGATTTTTGCAAACTTCACATAATAGAACTTTATTATACTACATCGAAAAACTCAAATTCAAACTCACCAGTAGAACGATTCCACTCAAGTATAATTGAACATTTTAGATGCCTAAAGGAACAAAACAAAGAATTAAACGTCAACCAACTAGTAAACCACTCAATATTAGCTTATAATAATTCAATACATTCTTCGACGAAATTTACCCTTTTCGAGATAATTAAAGCACACATTAACAACCCCGATTCTTTTGACCTGAACGACCACCTCGTTATATCTTACTATATACAAAACCACAAACTAGCTAGCAAACAACTCTATGAAACGATTAAAGAAAAAAATGAAATGGTAAAAGAGAACTTTTTAGAGAAAGCAAAAAAATCACGTTTTGATCCCGCGGACTACTCAAATCAAGAAGTAGCATATATAAGAACAAAAAATCGTGATAAAAAGGAACCTAAATTCAAAAAATCCGACGTAATCGAAGATAATGGTGTTTTATTGAAAACTAGCAGAGGCACCTATCATAAAAGTATAATCAGAAAACCAAAGATAAACGATGAAAAAACTTTTCAGGAAGAAAATGAAGCTGTCAGCGATCCAGATGGCCCTAACCCTTCAGATAATAGTAACTTTAGGTAATACAAAAGATGTGCGAATAACGACGCTAGAAAATCTTTTATTGCCTATAGACTTAGGAAAAGGTAGAATAGTATATACTAAACACACATTTATCCAACAAATCCTTTATCATATCATGGTCTCAGCGAAAACATGCTAAATAGAACAGAATTCTTGATAAACTCTTTAGAAAGAAAATCGGTAAATTTATATCCACACGTACGTCCAAAAAGAGGATTAATCGATGGATTAGGAAAAATAAACAAATGGCTTTTTGGAAACCTCGACTCCGATGACGGTAACCGTTAGGATAATGGAATTAATACTCCACAGAAGTATACAAATAAAATTACACACGAAGTAAATTTACAAACGACACTTTATAAAAAACTAATTGATCATTATAATAAGTCTCTAAACACATTATGGCAAAATCAACAAAAACTCAATGATAATTTAAAAAGATTTCAGGGTGTAGTAATAGATGAAATAAATGCAATAGGCGGCTATATTACGTTTCAAGGAACAATAAGTCAATTAAATCTCGATTGTCAAACTTTAATATTACTAATAGAAAATCTTGAAAATGCTATACTTTTCTCAAAAATGAACTCTTTGCATAGTTCAATAGTTTCAAGCTATGAAATTGAAGACATGTTGAAACATTTATATAAAATTTATGATAAAAACATGATTCCAAAATTTGATAACATATTAACGTACTATCTTTTCTTTGGAACCCAAGTCACCATGTCCAAATCGAAACTAATCTTTGCAATCCACATCCCTATCCTAAAACCAGAATCCTTAGAATTCCTACGTATATATCCTATAATTCAAAATAATAAAATGTTTACCCCATTAAACCCTTTCTTCGCACGACCCAAACAAGAGTACTAAATACAAAAGAACGAATGCACGAAGCTTGGATAAAGTCTACTACTGTATACAAGATTCAATCCCTAGAGACGACTGTACGATACAACTCCTAAATGGACAACTACCAAATTGATGTCATACCATGGAAGTCGACATTCAAGATTCAATAATTGAGCAAATAACTAAAAATCAAATTTTGATTCCAGCTATAGTCAAGAAAAAATCCAATCAAAGTTTAGAACCAATCAATTTATAAAAATTCAAAACCCAGTACTAATCAGAATCCCAGAATAATGTGAAATCTCCACAAAGGAAGAAAAGTTTTCAAGTAAGGAATATATTTAAGAAGGGAAACCTATAATCCTCCCGAAATTCGAGATCCATTTAATAAAAACAAAAGGAAGATACCGCACTTCAAATATATCAAAAATCAATTTCGTCAGCCTATACGAAATTAACAAAATAGCGACACACCTGGTACCAATCGAACCCAAGAGTGACGTCATGAACCATACCACTATTTCTGTAGGCGTATTAATAATCATAATCTTTACTTATGGACAAGATGCTGCCCAAAATTTCGATGTAAGAAAGAAAAACCAGCAAAAATTTGCTAAAATCTACAAATGGAGCCCTTCAGCAGCAAAAATCACTCCGTTATTTTTGCATCTTAGGGAAGGAGGAGTTACGATATGATAAAACGCTAACTACAACTGATAAAAGGCTTTATCATGGAAAACGGATACACAAGACCCGAAAGTTTCAGGAAAACAGCATCTTATCTTATCCTGTGCAAATAATATAAAAAGCTTAATCTAATTAATTAAGTTGTTGTTGCTGCTTCACTCTCGTCAAATAACTACCTATTGTATTCTTCGTATATTTTGTAACAATTATTTCATGTATTTTGTGAAAAAAAACTTTTTAAAAGAGTGAAATTGATTAGAAAATCTATTTCTGACAAGATTTTTTTCTTTACAGACTCATGTCATGACTCATGATATAATTAAATGGTAGACAAATAGATTATTTTCGTATGGAGGTGCGGCGTTGCCGTTGTTAAGTAAATTTCCGTAAACAATAATAATAAGATATAAATACTAATGTAATTCTTTTTTTGCAAACCGTTGACTTCAGAAAAAAAATGTTATGACTTTTTTACTTTGCATACTGTATTATGTCTTGTGTCTAAAGGAACGCACTATTTTCGGGGACATCCTATATATTAATTGTTAATACGTTTTAAACCCAACCAGCAGCCATCTTTAACAGTTACCAAAGCGGGGGTTTTTTCAAGCTCCAGTGGTATGCAAGTTTTCTCTACCGGAACAATTTCAAATTTAAGCAAAACGCAATAAAAAAAAATTTTTGCTTCCAAAATGGCGAGTCTTGATGCAATGCAACCTCTTGGACCAGAACCAAATGGAACGTAACTATACGGTACGATTTTATGTTTATTTTCGTCGCTAAATCTTTCAGGATCGAAACGTTTTGGATCGGGAAAAAATTGCGGATCGCGGTGAAGACCAAATGTTGGGATAACTAAAACCGTGCCTTTTTCAATGTTTAATGGAAATTCTTCCGGAGTCAAAGGTTGGATGGTATAAGGTTTTGTGCAGATTCTTTCCGCTCCGGCTTGAGAAGGCCACTTCCGAAGAGTTTCTAAAAATAAAAGGTTGTACGAATTATTAACGATGCAATGGAAGTAATGTGAAAATAATTTATTAATCTTAAATAGTTTAACAAAAGGTTACAGCATTTTCACTACCAATAGATTGAAAGTTTTGAAGAGACTGCCTGGTTTTGTTGCAGAGTTGAAATCCGAATATGGGAAACGCTTTCGAAGACATTATCATAAGACAAGTTTATGTGATAGAGCAACCGACTCCTAAAGGAAAAAAACACTCAATTTCCTGGAATGGCAGTAAGATTAGAAGACTTAACCACTGAAAATGAATCGATTGAAGGTGAGAATGATGATCCTAGTGGATATGAGGATACCGATTCTAATTCTGATATGGAAGTCTCTGATGATGAAACGACCATTCTAAAACATTCACCTACGGGCGCAGACCTCGAGCAAGATGTATTCATTGTGGTGTAGTTTCTATACGATGCAGAAACAAAAAAGAAGTGCTCAAAGAAATTTGTAGCAAAAATTGAAAAACTCCATAAGAAATCATACACGATGAGCTGTCTATGGCGGTATAAAGAGTCGAAGAATGTGTTTGTCCTGCTGCTGATATGAACAGGGTAGAAATTGGACAGATTATAAGACTGAAATCACCATCTATAAAAATGGGGCTTCATATTTTCAGTGGTGATGTAGATTTATTGTTACTTGTGTAATATACGTTCCGAACTATTTTTTGTATTTTTTTTTTGGAAGAAATAATTTAAGGAATTAATATTAATGATATGTAATTGTCTTTTTTATGATTTTTTTTTTATGTTCTGGTTCCCACGAAAAGGGATATCCTGTAATGTTCAGAGAACATCGTGGGAACCAAAGGAAAGAAGGTAGGAGTTGGTGTTCTTCTTAAATTTCTGGAGGTTGTATGCCTCGGGGAACACCTCCCTAGGCAATGAGTTCCAAAGCCTCGCAATTCGTTGGATGAATGAGTCTTTGGAAAGTGATGTTCTGCAGGTCTCCAAAGTGACCACGAAGGGGTGTGAAGACTGAACTTGACGGGTTAATCTCGAAGAGACTGCCAAAGGAGGAACGATTGTTGATATTTCAGAAGAGCATCGCCCATGAAAATATCTATAAAATAGAGACAAATCGCCAACTTTTCTACGGTGTTCCAGACAAGTGAGCGAGTTTGTAAGCGAGGCATCACCGACGAGACGAACTGCCCTTTTTTGGACAGAATCCAGTAGCTTCAGGATATGTTTAGGTGCTGCACTCCAAATATGGGAACAGTACTCCAGTACAGGTCGGATCTGTGCCTTATAGATCATAAGCAGCTGACTGGAGGTGAAATAGCTCTTGGCACGAAACAAAAAACCAAGTTTTTGGGATGCACTTTTGGCAATGGACCTCACGTGATTTTCTCAGGAAAGGTTATTGCTGATAGTAATACCAAGCATCGATATGGATGACTTCAGTGGTATGGTTACTCCTGACAAAGTTATGTTAGGCACAGTGAGATCGGCTTTTCTAGAGAAAAGACATGCTTGTGTTTTGTTTGCATTGAATTCTACCAAGTTATTGGATCCCCATTCGAGAATTGTTGCTAAGTCCATATTTATATTGTTAACATTTCTTCCTCGTTCATTTCTGGTTTCACGGGCTGATATAGGGGCCCTGGAAGAGAAAGCGGTATGGAGGGTACTATCATCGGCAAAGCTGTGTACGGGACATGAAGTTGCTTTCAATAGGTCGTTGATGTGAAGTAAAAATAGTGTTGGTGCTAGAATGGATCCTTGCGGAACACCAGCATTTATGAGTAGAGTGTCAGATGAAACTCCATCGACCACTACATGGAGAGACCTGTTTGAGAGAAAACTAGCAAGCAGAGAACACAGCTGAGGGGGCAAGCCATAAGATGGAAGCTTGGCGAGGAGTCCCTGGTGCCAAACTCGATCAAACGCCTTGGAGATATCTAATGCCACAGCTAAAGTTTCTCCATACTTTTCAATAGATAGCTGCCATATATGTGAGACGTATGCGAGCAGGTCACCAGTTGATCTCTGATGGCGGAAGCCATATTGCCTATCATTGATAATTCCTGAGTCTTCCAGATATTTCATGAGCTCGATGTTGATGGCTTTTTCCATGACCTTTGAAATAATAGATAGCAGTGCGATAGGTCTGTAGTTGCTAGGTAGGGTCTTTTTGCCTTTTTTAGGGACTGGCTGTACTCTTGCAATTTTCCAATTGGACGGAAATACTCCCAAATTGTAAGAGTGGTTGAACAACTTGCAAAGAACAGGTGTTAGTTCGGGGGCACATTTCTTAAGAACAATCGGCGGGATTCCGTCAGATCCACAGGCTTTGTTGGTGTTGAGACCCAGCAAAATCTTTCTGATAGTACGTTGGCGAAAGGTGATCTCGGGCATGTGACTGTCAATAGGTGTAATGTTCGAGGGTTGTTTTCCCGAAGAATCCAGAGTGGAATTTCCAGCAAATAGGTGCGCAAAGATATTGGCTTTTTCCTGGGCAGTCGTTGCTAGTGTTCCATCTTCATTGGTTAGGGGAGGAAAAGAGCTGGAAGTGAAGTTTCTTCCCACAGCTTTGGCGAAAGACCAAAATGAACGGGATCCGTTAGGACATTCAACAAGTTTTGATCTTATTTTGGCATTATGAGCATCTTTTGAACATTCTATTGTCAGCTCTAGAGCAGTTTCTGTTAAACCAGGTCTTATCGGATGATGTTCTTCTTTCGGTATTCGGTATGTAAGTTTGCATCCCCAACATGATGATTTCAGAAATTGTCTCAGCACATCGTGTTGGATCTACTGAGGAGAAACAAACTCTCTTCCATGGAAACGCTGAGAAAAACATACGAAGACCCTCCCAGTCGGCCGAATTGTAATGCCACATGAGACGGGGTGGTATTGTGCTGCTCGATGGTAAATGGAAAGAGCATGTTGTGGAGATGAGGGTGTGATCAGAGTTTCCAAGTGGGGCACAAACTTCTATTCTATACGGGTCAGGATTGGTGGTGAGGAAAAGATCTAGTGTATTGGCAGCCTGGTTGTTGACATCAGGGATGCGGGTTGGTAGCTCGACCAGTTGTTCTAGACCATGAGTGATGGCGAAGGCCTCAGCTTGACGACCTGCATCATCAGTTTTGTTAGAGAATTTGAGCCAGGCAGCGTTATGTACATTAAAGTCCCCCATGATTATGGTTTCAGCTGTTGGATGGTTCTCCTGAATGTAGTCCAAATTGAGTGATTGTTTTAAGTTATCCCATTTTTAAGACACTCATAAAAATCAATAACGGAAAAAAATAAATAAACGATTGAAGAAATGCTCAACCTGATAACCAACTAGACCTTTGTACGTGATTCTATTATTATTTACCATAATAATATTCATAAAAATGTCTCAAGTACCATTTTTTCTGGCACTGATAAAATTAAAAATATACTCTAAAGTAAAAAAAAAATTAGAACTAAAACAGCTGCCCTTAAACTTCGTTTAAGAATATTTACCTGAAATTACCATATCCAAATATTTCATTTTAACAAGCGCTTCGTATGTCAATTTTCCATCACATTTGTCATTTGTTTTGTTAATTTCCACTCTTAATTTATCTTGAATATCTTGATTTACAGCCAACTCATGCGCCATGCAACACAATAACGTTGATACTGACTCATAGCCGGCAAAGAAAAATCCAAAACATTGAGCAGTAATATCTTCGTTTGTTATTTGACTGTGATGTTTTCCTTTTTCTAAAAATGCCAAATAATAAGCTATTAACTAAATATTGAACCGATATCATAAGCTCGCGTCTATTCAACTTATCTAAGATTATTTACCAAAAGGAAGTAACTGCAATTGAAATTTGTAAGAATGATTAGGAATGGTTATCAACAATGACAATGTCGCAAACCAATTGATCAGGTTCAACGCTTCAGTCTAAGTACATAGTTGGTTAAATACCATAAGAGTACCTTATGGTAAAACTATGTGAAAACACGAATCCTATAAAAATTGGGAGAGGAGTACGTCAGGTAGATACAATGTCTCTAAAACTGTTTATCACCGTCCTAGAATATGTATTCAAAAAGTTAGATTGGGACCAAAATGGTCTAAAAATAGACGGTAAAGTCTGTGAAACTTACGGTTTTCAGAAGACATTGTCTTACCAGCTGACAACTTGGAAGATACTAGAATAATACTACAGGAACTTCAGGAGGTCTGTAGGTCAAAAAATAAACATTGAAAAAACAAAATTTATGACAAACCTCGTCCCTAGCAACAACCTAATTATTGAAAACTCTGAGGTAGAATTACCAACGCTTTTGCTAAGAAACTAAAAGTAACACAGCGCAAAATAGAGAGATCGATGCTTGGTGTTTGGTTACGTGACCACATTAGAAATGAAGAATTAAGCAGAAGAACAGGCATGACTGATGTGGTCGTACATGTGGCAAAACTCAAATTGAACTGGGCAGGTGTTGAGAATTGATCAACTGACAGCTCACCCAATCCAACCCAACCTTGACCCTATTCTCACTTCATACTATTGTTTTATAAAGAGTCAAAGTTGGTAATTATGCAAATTGATAGTTTCGTACAATTAAGTTGGCAAACCATAAGCATCTTTTAATAACTTTATGTGACAGCCACACACCGAATTGAATAGCGATAGGCAAGACGTGCTCCGAAATTTGTAATCACGTTTGTTATAAACATTGCGCAACAATCCGACGATTGTTTGGCGTTAGTCTTGTTTACAAAAAAGATAAGTGTCATTGTATTGAATAAAAGGTATGTCAATTTTCAGTAAAATTAAAACTGTATTTTTCTTTTCAAAGTTTGTCGTCACATGCTAATTTTTGATTGTAAGTCAATAAATTCAGATAGATAGATAGATAGATACAAATCTACGACAAGGGAGCAGCCATCGCACAGTAAGTCAACGTTGAGCAACGTACACGCAAGTCGTTTTAAGTCAGAAAATCGCCACGAAAAATTGTAAAATCATATTGTTTATTTAAAAATTGTCAGAAATCAGTCGAATTGTAAAATTTTAAACAAAATGGATACTGTAAAGTCTCAGTTGGAAATGTTAAATGAAGACAGTCAGGGCAATGTCAATTTCATTTCATGGCGATTTAAATTAAACTTAGCACTCAAGAATAAAGACCTGTATGATATAGTGACAGGTTTAAAAGTCAGACCAGCAGGTGCTGTGTCAGTGGACGCCGTTTCAGCTTGGATCAAGAAAGATATCGAAGCTCAAACGTTAATAGGTCTAAATGTAAACAGTAAGATTGCGAACAAAATTGCAAATTGTAAAACTGCCAAAGATATGATTGATAAGTTAACTAGTTTATATGGTACAAAGACTGATGTAACTTTAGAAACGTCCCGAATCAAATTTTTCACTTTCCAATTTGATGAGAACAAGTCAGCAGTTGAGAATTGTATGGAGATTTTGGACTTGGCTGAAGAAGTGTCGAATGAGAATGATCGCATGAGGGAAAGTTGGATCATGACGAGAATATTGAGTGTGTTACCGCCAAGGTTGGCACATTTCAGAACTTCCTGGAACAACGTGACCGGAGCAGCAAAGAACCTAGAAACTCTCATCGAACGTCTGAGACTCGAGGACGAGCAGCTGAAGGAAACGACGACAAACGCAGAGGGCAGCACCAACAACGCTCTCATGTCAAGACATCAGAAACGAGGACAGTCGTCACAGAGCAAGCAAAACAAGCCATCGCTCGAATGTTTCAAGTGTGGAAAGAGAGGTCACGTGATCAAGGAGTGCAAAGGCAAAGCGTGTGATAAATACATTGCTTACTGCAAGACCAAGTACCCATGTAACATCTGCAAGAAGCTAGGACATTTCGCAAGGGAATGTGAAGACCGTGAAAAAGAAAACAAGCAACCACTAAAAAAGAAGAAAGCATTTTTGACCACAGCACTCTCAACGGTGGACAGCGACATCTCAAAGGACAGGGCGACTTCATGGTATCGAGACTGTGGAGCAAGCCAGCACATGACGTCTCATCGAGAATGGTTTGTTCAACTTGTCGAACTGGACGAGCCCATCCCGATTGTAATTGGAGACTCAATCCGACTAGATGGCGTCGCAGTCGGCAACATTGAGATGGAGGCTTTTGATGGTCAACAGTGGTATCCAGTGGTACTGGAGGATGTTATTTACGTGCCAAATCTCAACTTTAATTTATTCTCAGTAAGTCAGATGTTGGACAAGGGACATGTACAGAAGGCAAATGGAAAGGAATCAACGTTCTACAATCTTGATGACAGGGAAATTGTGGCAATAGCAAAACGCAAAGGAAATCTCTACAAGATGATGCTCAGGAGAGCAGAAGAGACAAGTTTGATGGTCCAGTCGATCAAAGTTTGGCATGAGCGACTCGCCCATCAAAATGTGAAGTATGTGAAGGACATAATGAAGAGAAAAGGAATAAATTACATTGATGACTGGAACAATTATGTGTGCACAGGGTGCTCATACGCAAGCTTCATCGAACCCCAGACCCAAACAACCCCAAGACAGCCCAGCAGCCATTAGATCTCGTACACGTCGACACCGGCGAGATGAACATTCCATCACTGGGAGGAGCCAAGTACTGGCTGATGTTTAAGGATGACTTCACGCACTACCGAACTTGTTACTTCATGAAGGCGAAGAGTGAGGCTCCAGAGAAGATAGAGAGCTACTTGAGACTTGTAGAAAATCAGCTAGGAAGGCGAGTGAAGAGTCTGAGATCTGATAATGGCACTGAACTGAAAAATGCAAAGACTAAGGAGATGATGGACAAGCTGGGAATCTTTCACACTTTTACGAATGTACACACGCCAGAGCAAAATGGAAGGGTTGAGAGAGAAATGAGAACGATTATCGAGGCAGCCAGGACAGCGATACATGCAGACGGTTTGAACGAGAAGTTGTGGGCAGAGGCAATGAACCATGCAATCTTCACGATCAACCAGACTGGAACCAGCAATGTACCAGGGAAAAGCCCAGCAGAACTGTGGTTCGGAAGGAAAATGAAAATCGAGAAGCTGCGATCTTTTGGATGCGAGTGTTTTGTGCTGACACAAGCACAGAAAAGAGGCAAGATTGATAGAAAATCAGAAAAGGGAATTCTGGTTGGCTATGACATTGATTCACCCTGTTACAGGATTTATATGAGTGACAAAAGAGAAATTGTCTACTCAGATAATGTAATCTTCGACGAGGAAAAGACAAGACTGAAGCATGGTACTGAATTAGAGACACTGGCACCAGAGAGCACACCTGAGAAGCAAGAAGAAAGCAGCAGTGAGACAGAAGAAGAAGAAGATGAGTCGTGGGAAACCGGAGGAAGTGACTACGAGCCAAGCGACAACGAAAACGATACACCACCGCCAGAAGAGGAACCAGAAAGAAGAGTTTTGCGAGATCGTCGAACCTTGCAACAACCACCGAGACTCAGAGACTGCGTCACAGACTTTCGTCGTGGAGGAAAGAGTGCAAAAGTAGCCATGATCGGCGAAACAGAGGACATCCCGGTGAGCGAGGCACTCAAAGATGAAAAGTGGAAACAAGCGATGCAGGAGGAGTACGACTCGCTTATGGAGATGAAAACTTGGGAGCTGGTGGACTGTCCAGAAGGAGTGAAGCCAATCACGTGTCGCTGGGTACTTCGAGAAAAGGCAGACGGAAGACTCAAGGCCAGACTAGTGGCGAGAGGATTCGAGCAGAAAGAGGGAGTGGACTACGGAGAGACATTCAGTCCAGTAGCCCGCCATGCATCCATCCGCCTACTCTTGAGCCACACAGCGTCAGAGAAAATGAAACTTGTGTCGTTTGACGTAAAAACGGCATTTTTGTATGGAAAATTGGAGCAAGTGATCTACATGAACCAGCCTGAAGGGTTCGATGACGGATCAGGAAAAATCTGCAAGCTAGATAAGAGCCTCTACGGATTCAAACAAGCCCCAAGGATGTGGAACGGAAGAGTCACAACGCACTTTGAAGAGAAGTTAGGCCTGATCAGCACAGACGATGACCCGTGTATCTACTATAACAAGGACAAGAGCATCATGCTCTCACTCTTTGTGGATGACGGATTGATAGCTGGAAAGGATGAAGATGAAATCTACAGACTGTTGAGGGAGATAAGCAAGAAATTCCAGATCACATTCAGCAAGAAAGCACAGGACAAGTTGACATACTTGGGCATGGAAATTAAGATCGACAAAGACGGTATCTTCGTGAATTAGCCTCGGTACACGGAGAAGATCTTGAGAAAGATGAAACTCGAACAGTGCAATCCAACGTCCACACCAATTGAATTGGGAATGATCACCAAGAAGACAGACTTCAAGAACGATGAGCCACTTCCGGCGAACAACAACTATCGCGAGGCGATAGGGAGTTTGTTGTACTTAGCAACAATCACCAGGCCAGACATCAGCTTCGCTGTGAACTATCTCAGTCGATTCTGCAACAAGCCCATGAAAAGTCACCAGGGGATGGTGAAACGTGTATTCCAGTACTTGAGGGGAACAATGACAGCAGGAATCCACTTCGGAGGAGACAAAGAACTTGTCGCCTACACTGATTCAGACTTCGGAGGAGATTCTGAAACAGGACAGTCGACGAGTGGAGTGTTGGTGATGAGAGGTGGACCAGTGATCTGGTATTCACAGAAGCAGCGTCTGGTAGCGACCTCAACCGCAGAAGCCGAGTACCGAGCCGCCGTGTCAGTGATCGACGACGTGTGCTGGATCAAAAGAATCGCACTGGAACTTGGCATCCTGAAAGCTGATCAACCGATCACGTTGAAAGTCGACAACATGTCAGCCATACACATGCTACAGAATGCACACGAAGGAAAGACGACCAGAGGAAAGAAGCATATTGCGATTCCACGAAAGTACATCCAGCAGCACATCGGCAACACTGTGACACTGCAACACGTCGAGAGCAGCAAACAGATTGCAGACATTCTCACCAAGCCACTCAACAGAAGAATTTTCGAGATACTTCGCTGTAAGTTGATCAAGGAGGAGTGTTGAGAATTGATCAACTGACAGCTCACCCAACCCAACCCAACCTTGACCCTATTCTCACTTCATACTATTGTTTTATATAGAGTTAAAGTTGGTAATTATGCAAATTGATAGTTTCGTACAATTAAGTTTGCAAGCCATAAGCATCTTTTAATAACTTCATGTGACAGCTACACACCGAATTGAATAGCTATTGGCAAGACGTGCTCCGAAATTTGTAATCACGTTTGTTATAATCATTGCGCAACAATCCGACGATTGTTTGGCGTTAGTCTTGTTTAAAAAAAAGATAAGTGTCATTGTATTGAATAAAAGGTATGTCACTTTTCAGTAAAATTAAAACTGTATTTTTCTTTTCAAAGTTTGTCGTCACATGCTAATTTTTGATTGTAAGTCAATAAATTCAGTTATTGCAAAAAATCTGGACTCAATTTTTCATCAACCAAACCCAAACCCACTGCAAATAAACAACAGCAGGACATGTGGCTCGCATGCAAGATGGCAGGTGGACAAAACGATTACTTCAATGGAGACCCAGATACGATAAAAAAAATAGAGAAAAACCACCAATTTGCTGGATAGACATTACAGAAATTACAAAAAACTTAATTCGGAGCGCTCAAAACAGAAAAGAATGGACTCAACTAGGGGAGGTCTATGTCCAGCAGTGGACGCAGAGGGCTGAATAATGATGTTGGTTCAATAAACATTAAAATCCGTGAATTGACATTACAACTCAAACTGAAGTAGCCAAAATTGCGACCTTTTCTTTTTAAAACGGACCTCTTAATAAAGATATTGCTCAGTTTCTAGTTGTAATAATTTGCAGACTAAGGATTACTTTTAACAGCATCGGTGTTTTCGATAATAAGAAGTTATGGTACTGACCTTTTACGATATTGAAAAGAATCATATACGAGGGGGGTCCGACAAATACTAAGCCTACAAAAGAAAAACGAAAATTTTGGAAAAGTGGTGATTTCTTTTTCAATATAGTCTCCTTTAAGTTCGATACACTTGATCCAACGATCCTTCAACGTTTTCTCGAGGTCTGCAAAGTAAGCCTCCGTGGCGGCGATGACCTCATTTGACTCAATTTTCTGCCCCACGAGTAACTTTTTTAAATTTGAAAACAAAAAGAAGTCGCACGGGGCCAAATCTTGCGATTACGGTGGATGGAGCAGCAGTTCGTAGCCCAATTCGACCAATTTGGTCATGGCGAGGGTGGAGGTGTGAAGAGCACTTTGTTCTTCGCCAAATGGAGCCATTTTTTCTAAAATTCGGCGTCGAATCGATAATTCGATAGCCCAGTACAGCCCTATAAACGTTTTGCCCTTCTCCGGGAGTCGATGTAGATCACACCTTGTGATTTACTGGCCAATGGAAAGACTTTACTGATGCAAGCCCCGCCGCTATTACATGGTTATCTGAACTGGATTTGGACCTGTAGATTTGGTTTCCCCATACCACTAGGCTGCTCACATGCACCTGTTATATGTACTGTTTGTGTCATATTTAATGTGTACTAATGTATTTTACATTACTTGTATTGTCATTTGTACCTACCTTTTATAAGAATTTTGTTTGTAACTTATTATATAGCACTTGTAAAGCCATACGATAAATAAATAAAATAACGCCTTGTGAATCCCAGAAAACGGTGGCCATCACCTTTCCGGCCGATAGGACAATCTTCACCTTCTTCGGAGCACGTTCGCCAGTTGAAGTCCTTGGTCTCTGGTGTGTAGCAGTGGATCTATGTTTCGTCGAAGAGTCACGACGCAGAAACTCATTAGATTGCGCTTAAATAGCGTCATACACTGTTTTGAAGTTGTCTCACGGTTGCGCTTGTTGTTTGGAATAAGCAAGCGTGGTACCCATCGCGCCGACAGCTTTCTCATGCCCAAAATTTCATACAGTTTATGAACCTCCTGGTCTTTTGAGATACCTACTGTCTCAGCTATCTCGTGCACCTTTAATCGGTGGTATGCCAATATGAGATCGTGGCTTTTTTGCTACGTTATCTTCTGTGGTAGCCGTTTTCCAAAAACAAGAATCGAATCACCGACCGATTTTGCTCTCTTTCCATTTTTCTAAAATCCGGGGACACGTCCGCTTCCACACGCGGTCAAAACAAAAGTACAAGTCCGATTCGGCTGAAATTTCGACAGTAGCTGTCTACGAGAATGTACTACACGATAGTAAATTTCTCTTGGGATAGTGGCGCCATCGGGCGGTGAGGCTAAGTACTTATCAAATAAGAGTTTAAAAATAAAAAAGTATCTATGTGCCGATAGCAATGTTTTTCTCATTGCTAAATCTCATCGCAGATGGTTATGAAAATCGTGGATATTAAAATTCGAAAGAACATATTTACCTAATTTTGGTTCTTCCAAAATAGCAAAGCCAGTTTCATTGGAAATGTGATCTTCTTCGATTTTAGTTTCTTGTCTAGTTTGCAGTAATAAGTGAATCATATCAGGTCTTATTATTTTTTTCTCTTTCCTTTCCTTAATACTAGTATTGACGAGATTTCGAAAAAAAGCATCTTCATCCTTATCAGCTAATTTTATATCAAGTAACTGAAAAAATTAAATTTTTAAAAAAATTTCAAACGCAAAAAAAAATCACTACTATATTATATAGTTAAAAAATATCGCAAACGTTTTTGTACATTATAAAAGGCAGTTCTTTAGATAAAAATAAAATATTAAGTCAAGGTATTTTCTATAGATAAATAATAAATGCATAAATAATAACAGGAATGATCAAATAATGATCATTAGGGTATTAATGATACCAGTTCAATAAGAATAGCATAACATACTGCGAGATACTGATTAAAGAAGAAAGAGTGAAACAAGTGTATGAGTTTGTATACTTGGATTCAAAGAGTTTACGAGAGAGAAAAAGTATGCAGAAGGCAGATGGGCGAAAAACAAATGAATGGAACCCTGCATAACTTTATGAGCAGCCAGAACATGTCAAAAAAATGTACGACTGGTGCTGGTCCCTACATTTATGAGTAGTAGTAAATAGTCGTGGATGTACAGCTAAGGAGGGGAATAGTTTGATAAGGGAATGCTGTGGTGTAAAAGAAGATGTGGTAACAAATATATTGAAAGGAATGCTTATATTGTTCGAAAAGTTGACGAAACTGATTTATAAGGCGAGTGTGAATGAGCAAGTCAAAGGAGGTCGACCTAGGCAAAGAAAGGCCAGGTCAAGAGTACCAGCAACCAACGAGCATGTATGAAAGCGCTAATAAAAGTAGGAGGAGCGGGGGACGTGTGTAAGAACCGTAGCAATGAAAAAAAAGTGTTCTTTGCCTACCTCTATGCGAAAAAGGTCTGACTAAATGTATGTATGTATTATTTATACGTACTCTGTATATTCTAGGTGCTAGTAAATAACCAATGAATCTCAACATCTTTCCAAACTTGGTAAGATCCATAACTGTACTAACCATAGCATAAAAGTCGTTGTTCTTATCTTTTAAAGAATCTATTGATATTCCAAAAGCAACTGAAGCAATGACGTCTACGCAAAATCTACCAGAAACTTCTTTAAATTGGACCGGAATAACTTTGGAATTATTTGAAAAATGCTCAGTAAAGTGTTCGGAACATTCTTTAATTAAATGAAACATTCCTTTTATTTTGCTACTTGTAAATGTTGGACTTACTGAGGATCTCATATTTTTCCATTTTTCTCCTAAATAAACGCAACAAATACTATTTTGAAAAATTTAAACTAGTAGTTACTATACGGTTTACGGTACTATATTAAATTTGATGCATACTTCAGCTGGTACATAATTTAAACAGAAATGATATATATTTGTTAATTTTTGGCATATTGCTACTGTGGCTATTTCTTTTTACTATTAGCATAAAATCTCCGGTTTCTATTTCAGTATTACGTTGTTGCAATTTTATGCACATAAATTACTTTTATCTACGACTGCATCATTTTAAAGCTACTACGCCACTCAATTTGGTCCATTTGCGTCAAATTTTATTACTCAACGCATTTTCATTGGAGATGAATTTAAAAACAAAAAAAACTTATAAACGTTTTATTTGAACAAGAAGCTCACAACAAGAATTAGAAACATTTGAAACTGTAGATAAGCTATTTGTTGTAAATAATAATTGTACAATTTTTACAATTTGACACGTTTATTCCCGAAAAAGCTATTTCTGGTTTTGTTGTAGAAATCGGGGGTTTATAATTTATTTACTTAACTTCTATACGAGCGGACTGGAAGAATCACAAATTCGGCTGGTTTTTAAACGTCTTTTATCAACACAAAACTATACACTATTACTATTTTCAAAGAACACAATGCACTTGTACCGATTAGTTAACTGCTACAAGCAATGAAATTAATTAAATGCCGTGAAATAAATAGGAACTGTATGACAGTCGCTCTTAACGACTGTTGAAGCAATACTACTGTTGGTAACAAGCGATCTTAAATCGCCGTGAAAAAAGAAAAATGTATGACAGTTACTCCAAAAACACTTACTCCAAAATAACTTATTGAAATTATTTTTTAAATAGTATACCCTGTATATATTTTCAGTTTTATCATAATCTATTAATGGATTAAAAATAAATGATTTGATCGTCAAATGCCTTCATTACGCCGATAATCAAGTCATATTAGCGTCATCTGATGAGGAGTTGCAGGCGATGGTTAATATTATGCATGATGCCCTGAAAAGGTTTGAAAACAAATGTAAGCAAAACGAAAGTAATGGTTTTTAAAAGAGAAGAAAGCATAACAAACTGTGGAGTTTTGATTAAGGAAGAAAAAGTGGAACAAGTAAATGAATTTGTTTACTTGGGTTCAAAGTTTACAAGAGATAAAAAGTATGACAGTGACATTGAGCGAAGGGTGTTGACAGAAAAACAAATGAATAGGGCACTGCATAGCTTTATGAACAGCTAGAAAATGTCAAAAAAAGGCACGTCTGGCTGTGCATAAAGAAGTGTTGGTTCCTACACCTATGTATGGTAGTGAATGTTGGGTTTGGCAAAAAAGGCATGAAAATAGGATTAATGCTGCGGAGATGAGTAATCTGAGAAGTATAGCCGGAGTGACTCGGTTGGATAAAGTAAAAAATAGTGAGATAAGAGAACGCTGTGGTGTAAAAGAGGATGTGGTTACAAAGATAGATAAAGGAATGCTTAGATGGTTTGGAAATGTAGAAAGGATGGATGAAGATTGACGAAACAAATTTATAAGGCGAGTGTAAATGGACAAGTCGGGTAGTGGTCGACCTCGGCGAACATATCTCGATCAGATCAACATTGTTTTGAACAAAGGCCAGGTCAAGAGTACCAACAACCGACGAGCATGTATGAGAGCATTGATGAAAATAGAGGAAGCAAAAGCATAATAATTTACGGGAACGTTTTTATTACCAAAATAATTAACAGAAACAAATAACTTATTATTTTTATTTAATTATAAGTTCAAATTGTCTTTCTTCTTTTATTTGACAGTATTCAAGTCTATTATAAAAAGCTGATATGGTATTATGCAATTGCTGATTTGTTATTTGACGGGGTATTATTAGTATTCTATTTCTCAGTTTATCCCGATTATTAGGTTTTGTCTTGTACACAATATTTTTTAAATATCCCCAGAGAAAATAGTCTAAATGCAACAAATTGGGAGATCTGGCTGGCTACTCAATTGTGCTGAATTTCTTATTGCAGGAACTATTTAATTTTTTAACAAATCTAAATACTTTAGTCCGTTCAAATTGCCTTCTACAAAGAATGGTCCAATAACAGTGGTGCCTATAATACCTGCCAAAACATTAACTTTCAAAGGCCTTTGTGTTCTATGTTCCCGCATCCATCTTGGATTAGTATCACTTTAATATCTATAGTTGTGGTGACTAACTGTGCCATTTAACATAAACGTGGCTTTATCGGAAAAGACTATCTACCTGTTGCATTATAGTTTAACAAAATTTCATTCTGCGATCATAATCATCTTCAGATAATTCTTTCAATATCGTTACTTTATAAGAATAAAACTTATTCTTTTTAATAATGTTACAGACGGATCCCACACTAACATCATGTTCTAATGCAGTTTTCCAAATGGATGTAAAAGGATTTTCTACATAACTTTGCATAATGTCCAAGGATTTTTCATCATTTGTTACGGTCTTTGGTCGGCCAGTTTTAAAGTGATTTTTAGTTGAACCCACTTCTGCAAAAAGTTTCATAATTCTCCAAACTGCAGTTTTGCTAATTTGGCTGCGATTTGGATACTATCATTAAATAAGTAAGCTACCTCATCATAAGTTCTTTTACGATAATCGTAACCTCTCATCATAAAAATCATTATTCTTTCCTGTTCGGTAAACATACTTAAATTTTAAAAGTAACTAATTACAATAAACACCTTTCACTTATGACAATAAGAAATAATTCATGACATTTAAAAACAATTAATGGTAGAAAAACCTTTTTTATAATTTAATTTCAAACCACTGTACCTTTAGAAATATTAAAGGTAGAATTATGCGGTTTTGACGGTTGTATTTGCAATTTATTACATTATAAAATCTGAAAATATATACAGGATCTACTATTTAAAAAATTATATTGATAAGTTAATTTGTAGTAACGATACACCCTATAATATACTTCTAATCGACTAATGCAGATGGCTTGAATTATTTAAATATACTGTTTGTGTTAAAATTTAAGCTTAAAACATTGCAATGAGAAATGTGGGTATTGAAAAACCGTAAAAATTTTACATGTACATTAAATAAAATTAATAAGTATTACCTTTTATAGAAAATAGATTTTTTCCAAACAGGGGATCTGTATCTTCAGGAATATAAGTTCTTCTATCAGTAAAATAATCGAAATCTTTAATTGTTATTTGCTTAATTAATTCTGGATCTCGTAAAGTTAAAACTAATGAATTAAACTGATAGGTTCCACTGTATCTGAAACAATAATTTATACAGCAATGTTAATACTATTTCTAAGCACTACTAGAGATCCTCTAGTAAGAGTCTAGCACTCTTTCACCATATTACAGTTATTTTAAGATGTAAATATTTGAAACCGGTTATTTTTTATATTTTTACATAATTATCGATTCTTTTTTTTTTAATTTTTTTCATATCATGTAATATAGTGTTAAAACCCGGCCCTGTTTATAAGTCGGCGTCCAAGAATCGACCACAACTAGGGTGTCGGCTTTCGCCTTCGTCTAGCAAACTTTCGAACACCTCGTCTAGTGTATTCGAAATGGTAATGAATTGTTCCGGACTTTCGAGAAACAGGTGGAATAGTCTGGAATTATGATTTAGAAATATAAAAAGAACAGTGGTCGTAAAAAAAAGACAGTTTTAAGTTAAAAGTATTTGAGTTACGTAATTTAAATAGTTGTAAAAGTTGTAATTAGTTGAATATCCAAGTGAATATTTATGTGATTTGTAAAAGTAAAGTTGTGTAAAAGTATTGGAATAAAAATTAATTTATTACTGTATCGAGAGTTTAAAATCACCGAACCCAAGAAAGAAGTAAATTTCGTGACAATAGTTTTTTATTATTATTAAAGGTCCAAAATCTTTTTAGTTTTGTCTATAACTCACAGTAATTGTTTATAATATTCAACAGGAATAGTACTTGTTACTTTTTTAATAAAGTTTATTTAATAGAAAACCACTAGTTGTTGGTGTTTCGTCTTTATCAATTATAATTGCTATCCATGATGCAATATTCATAATATAGGAGCATGTGACATAGTTTGTTATAGGCTTTATTATAATAATTTTTATATAAGTTAATTAATTTTTTATAAAAATGTTTTATTTAATGTAGGTATAGCCGGAGTGACTGGGTTAGATAGAGTAAAGAATAGTATAATAAGGCAACGCCGTGGTGTGAAAAAAGATGTGGGTACAAAGATAGATAAAGGAATGCTTAGATGTTTTGGACACGTATAGGGGATGGATAAAGAAAGATTGACAAAACAGATTTATAAGGCAAGTGTGATTGGGCAAGTCGGTAAAGGTCGACCTCGGCAAACATATCTCGATCAGATCGACATTGTTTTAAAGAAAGACCGGGTCAAGAGCACCAACAACTGATGAGCTAGTATGAGAGCACTGATAAAAGTAAAGGAAGCAAAATATATGTATTAGAACCGTAGTAAGTGGAAGGAAGTGGTCTCTATCTACCCCTACGGGAAAAAGACGTGACTATACAGGGTGCATCATTAATATTGGGAAATAATTTTTTAACCTTGGGTTCAAAATAAGATTTAACCCAATTCACTTGGATAAAATGTGTCTCCTGTCGTGAGATACAGGGTGTTTTATTTAATAATTTAATAATTATTTTTCCTATTACTTTTAAACTGATTGACTATTTGGCAGGAAGTGTATACACTGCAAACCTTACTAAATTATGGTAAATAACTTTTCTGGCTACTACCAGAGGCGTTCGACAGGGGCAAGTCAGAGCTTGACCATTCCTAAATTCTGCGCCCTTGGCGAAATTGTCATTTTAGCACAATATTTCTATTCTCCAATACTTTCTGTGTCAATAACATACTCTACCTTCGTAACGATTAAGTCATTATTGTTCGAGATATTTAAAGTTGAGCATAACGTTGTACAATTTTTATGTGTATTTATCATTGCGGTGTTTTTAGGTCATAGGTTTGCATTTACTACGCAAATAAAACTTTAAAGTTTGATTTTTTTAGATATTACTAATACGTAATTATCAAGTCTTTTTCACATTTTTGATATTTTGAACCTAAGATTCTCTAGTTTAATTATTTCCAATTATTAATTATACACTGTAGGAATCGGGTGTTAGTAAATTCCCTTTTCCTACATGGGGAAAATGTTAACTTAACTTTGATATAATTAGTAAAAGGAAACAATTTGCTGGTTTTCTTTAACGTTTTATTTAACACAAAATATAAAAATACTATGTCTTTCTTTAAACAACACACAAGGCACTACGAGCACTACAAACATTGAATCTTACTAAATGTCATGGAAAAATAGGAACGAATAAATCTTGAAACAAAGGAATGACTCGTCACTCTCGACGGTCGAACGAATAATTCTTATTGCAAGAGACAAGAGACAAGAGGTTTAAACGCCGCGGAAAAAGAAACTGTATGACAGCCGCTCGCTGCGATTGTCGGAACCATACTACTGTTGAATCGAGCCGGTACGTTGAGAAAGGAAACTTTTTACTGCACCGACTCGAGACTGCGCATTGCAAACAAAGGGGAATATAAGGCCAGCTGGCGTACCTTTTAGAGATATCGCGGGTAAGGTGAAGGGGAGCGGCATTTGCCCGGGGCAAAACGGTTTTAAGACATTGGAGTCGTAAAAGAATTAAAATTAAAAAAATAAAATTTAAAAAGAAGTGTTGCGATCTGTGATAACAACAATACACCCTGTATGTATGTATGTTAATGTAGGTAATCGTTTTTAAGTTATGAAACTTGTTAGGCATTAAAAGTAAACTTTAATAGCATTGACTAGGGTTGTTCAACATAAGGGCCGCATGCGGCCTGCTACGATATCTTTAAAAAAAATTACTAACAAACACGCGCACATAAAAATATTAAATCAAGCAGGACGACTGTGGGTATAGTACGGTCATTATGTACTTTTGAACATACAATAATTCCGTTGTCGCTCTTTCTTCTTTTAAACAAAAAAATGTAAAGACAAAAAGTGTAGCAATTTAAACTTTTAATTTTTTTTGAAATGAATATTTTTTTAATTTAACCTTAAAAAGCGGCGAAGTATTTGGTCCTAACCTTGTTTTTCTACAGTCAATATTTAAGATCCCAAGGCATATTTGGCAGCTGCTGGAGAAAGCATTTTGATCGACTTGTTTGGATGTGGTCAAGACGTGAAATCACTTAACAGACTTCGGTTCAAGTACTTTACTAAATCAGTGACAAAAAATAAATTTAACGTCGCAACTCTTCCACCTACTACACATCCACAGGGACATACCTACAGATGCAAATGTGACTTAAACACGAAACAGACGCCACGAGGAGGTCTTTCGAAGATTCGAAAGACGAATACCGAGGAAAATATTCGGTCCGACAAAGGATCCACAGACGCAACAGCTTAGAAGTAAAACAAATGCAGAAATGAGCGAGCTATACGACGAACCAGATCTGTGTAACTTAATAAAGGCTTAACGGCTTGGATGGGCAGGACACGTACGTAGGCAACCCGAAGATAGGTTTACACAAATGGTATGGCAGAAAGCCCCAGAGGGAAAAAGACCATTTGGAAGACCCAGCCAAATCCATCAGGGGCTGTAGCGCTACGGAGTAAGTAAGTAAGTATTTAAAGAACAATATTTATACGACCGAACCCACTTCGTTGGAAAACCTAAGACATGAATACAGTCTAACCCCTGAAATGCTTCAAAACGTAATTTCGAACAGCGACTCTACAATTGTAGAGAAGTCGATGGACACCATTTTAAACATCTAATTCAATAAATTATTAAATTTCAGTAAACTGTTTTGTGTATCATAAATTATAATTTAGTTAATTTTAGTTACATTACACTCAATAAGTTTCCTATTGTTTTTACAAAATTCGTTTTATTGTACCTACTTTTCATGTGACAGAAATATTAACACATTTTCAAAACATAGGTGTTGCGTTTCATTTTTAAAAGGTGTTGCACTTTATATGATGTGTCACACATGGTACATTTCTTAATTTAAATTGAGGGGTTGAGGAATTGGAAGGGAAGGTACTGACAAATGAGAGATATCTGTATTGTAAAAATGTGTCCCCCTTGGAACAAAAATCGACGTGTTTTAGTATTTCCTTAAATTAAATTAATTAAATAAATACTGCCAAATATCGGGGTGAACTGTTTTCTGTGGCCCACTCTGTATATAGATTACATAATTTTTTTAGTATTAAATAATTTTAAAAGGACTTGCATTTATTAAATAAAAAATTAGTTGTTTTAAACTACAAGAACATATACATTTAAGGGGGGGTTTTTGACCTTGCTGAAAATGACGACCGTGAAGTCAGCTTGCCTTAGTCTCAGATTGGTCGGACGTATTAAGTTAGCTATCCAGCGTAGTAATATAACATCTTTAATAGCAATATAGCAATATTAGATGAAGAGTGTGGAACAGCCAAATGAAATAAATTCAATATTTTAATAGTTGTGCATATTTATCAAAAATCCCGAAACGCATAAAGTTAAGATAATGAAATGACATCTGCAAAATTCATACCCCTGAATTTAACCTTTTTTGAGAGGTAGTTATAACCCTCAAATTTTTAAATGGGAAGTAGGAGCTTGTAATATATCATTTAAAAGGTCTCGTCATTGTCTATTTAAAAATGTTGTTTATAAATTTGTGAAGCAGACACACTCGCATTTATGATCGAGTCCTGTCTGCTGGGTTATAATAGGGATAAGTAATCATTCGGTCGGTAGGCCCCGTAAAAATATATGGCATGCATCCTTTGTAACGAGCCGACCGAGCCGGAGATAATGGAAAACTTTACGCAGGTAAAATAGGTGAGATCTGGCAAAGCAGAGTATCATTAGCTTAGCTACTAAAAACATCAGTCGATTAACAGACACCATCGGGTGCACACTGAATCTCCTCCGGCCAATACTTTGTATTATAAATTAAATAATAATTCAAGTAAAAGTATTTATTAATTTAATCACACCCTTACGCATCGGCCTATTTACCACAACCGTTAAGTTCTTAATAATGTTCAAAAAGAACAAAAAAAATTATCTTAATAGAGATCTTTAAAATGATCGCCTTAATATAAAATTTTGTTTTCATTTTTTGCTAATAATTTTACTGTTAATTTATCAATTGTTATTAAAATCGGCAGAGAGGCATTACTTTAGACAAGAAATATTATTTTATGTATTATTTTATATTTTGTTATAGGGGGCGCTATGTGAATGATTCCTGATGATGAAATCGACTAGTAACTTTTTTAACAAAACTTTTTAGTGATTTTAATTAGAAAATATTATGCAAACATATGTAGGGCGAATCTCTGGAACTACTGAAACGATTCTAAAAATATTTTTATCTATTAAAAGCTACACTATCCATAAGTAACATATTATGCTGTATTATTTAATAAATAGTAGTTTAAGGTTTTGTACCATTACTTAAGAGATACAACAAAAGAAAATTTTAATGAGTATAGTTGTTTGCAAAAACATATAAACCAATAAAATAACTATTTACTTACCTCGAGTTTGGAAATTCATTATAAAATCCTATAACTAAATCGGCCACACTTTGACGTTGAAATATAGTCAACCAAGAATTAGAAAAAGACCGGAAGAACCCTTTTTGTTGGATTCCTTTTTTGCTCCAAATTTTTAACGGTGCAACAGTATAATAATAAATCGCAATGGTTAATATAACAGCAAAAATTACCAACCATAATATCATTTTGAATTAAATTTTCGTTGAGTGTGAACTTAAAAATTGCTCTTTAATGCAAAATTTACATTTCACATCACTTCATCGACACACTTATGCTGTTTATAAATATCAACGTTGTTATCTGAATTGATGCTAAAAATAACATTGAAATGATTCACTCATTGATGCACCATTCATAATATTCAGCGTACATTAAATTAAAAAATGATTTAAGAAGGGGTTAACCTTTACAAACATGTCAGAGTAAATTTCCGGTGTAAAGCGGGAAGTAAAAATCGCGCATGATGAATATGGATATGGGTAGGTAGTTAATAAAAAATAGATACACACAGAAAAAAGAAACGCTGCAAAACTGCTATTAATGGAAAAACTCTATTGAACATTATCATACATAACAAAATATTTAGAAATATTCTTCTTCGATAGGTATGAAGAAATGACATTTTTCAAGGTTTTCAGTAATATTCAGTATGCTCACTGAACTTGAAAACTCGAAAACTCACCGGATATATTTGAAAACAAAATATATACATAACTATCTAATTGTACAGAAATACCTCAAATCAATCTCTTATTTCCATATTCTCTCGTATCCATTATCAACTATTTCAGGCAGCAAATATTTCATACTAATTATTGATATAATTTCTCAATAAGTAATTCTGACACTAAATCTTCTTAAGTTTCACTTGGTAGTCTTTTTGGGAATCACTATCAATAATTTTTTTGTAGCAACTACTATCGCTGTCAGCAACCATCCTCTTATAGATTAATCCATGCTCGGCATAAATCCTTTACATATTATGGCAGATTCCATTGCTGATGCAGATCCCAATTTTTATAGCATGTGTGTTATGGTTTGGCTATGGGATGGCGCTTACACATGAGACAGAATTTATTTTTAACCGCCAGATATAATACTTTTTTTGTTCTATATCCTACAATCGCTGCTGCTCCACTCAACGAGTTTTAATTGTGGCGGTATGATCTTTTGGCTCACACCCCATCACACACAACTGTTATAAATGAAATTCCATTAGGAGTTAGGTCACCATTCTCAAATGCTAAAGCCTTTTCCTCTTCAGCGGCTTTAGTCATCTCATCCAAGGCAGATGATTCCCAATAATTGCCCAAACTATCTTGGTATCTGGTATATGCTTTGCCAGACATAACTGGAATATCCAACGATGCTCCAATCTGACTAAGGTGTCCATGTCCAGAGCCAGTACTCATTACACCCAATACTGCATCATTATTTAACAGTTTTTGTTCTGCACAGTTGATATGGAATGTTGGGTTAGACACATGAAACATTGGAAATGGATGTTGGATGCCATACCCGTTTGGTTTCTCCAACAATTACAAGATTATCCAAATTACATCCCAAATGAGGGGCATGATAACCTACCCGTTTCAAGGAATCAATGAAATGTTGCATATCTATCAACCTCCTTCCCTCGAGTTCATATCCATCCATCATTTGGTATGTGTTATTTGGGAATTTCACATTTTCTTCGTTGAAGTTGTTGGTTCCATCACCACTGACAAGTTCTACTCCATGTCCGCATTGTTTGAGCCATCACTTGGGGTAGTTACCGAGCATTTAGTTTCAAAAATATGGATATTGTTGATGTCAATATAATACAGATTCTTGAGATAGGATTTTTGGTTCGAAATATCTAAATATTCTCTATTTTTCGATTGTACCGTGCCTAATACTGACGGAGTTTCTTTCCTGTGGAAATTATTTGAACGAAAAACACCATCTATAATAACATCAGCAAAGTCTAATCCACTATCAAAACAATCAGAAGTGCTTAAAGTTTCGTTAATAGATTATTTAGGAGCTGAAAATTCATAATTTAAGCATAATGAACTTTGTGATAGATTATCCATATCCGTTATATGATCTTGAGGTTCTCCAGAATTAAACACAGAGTGATGATCATATGAGTCCCGTTCATCTAATGTGAAGGAGTTTACTGAGGCAGAAATAGGCTGAAAATAAATTTGGCGTAAAAGATTAATCTTTAATAAGTAAGAATATCAATTCAAATTATTTTTTAGGAAAGGAGTTAAACCTGGTATATCGGACCAGTACGTGAGTATTTTCCTCTCCGCCCAGTCCAAAATAAACCGGTTCTGGTCCAGTGAACGCCGATTCGGCCCTCTGTTTTGCAAGGATGTCGGCTTTTTCGTTTCCCTCCACCCCTTGGTGCCCAGGTACCCACAGTAGGGTCACCCTGTTTGGAAATTATCTTGTTGAAGCTCAGTGCTTTTAAAGCAGCCTGGCTGTCTGATATTATACTTATGTTTTTGTTTGCTAGAGGTCTGTTGGTCAACCCTCTTGCACACAATTAGATAGCGAAGACTTCAGCCCAACACACCACGCCCAACTGGACGCCCACCAAAAAGATGGTATGATAGCTGGTCTTCATCGTCCCAATTGTTTTTGGGCAACCTTTGAGGCAAACACAGGACGTAGTCCTAACGTAAGAAGAAGAAGAAGACTTCAGCCTGAAAGATTGTAGCATACCTGCCAAGACTAGTAGATATTTCAATCTTTGGTTTCCTGCTGAAAACACCGGCCCCAACTCCATCTGGGGTTTTTGAGCCATCTGTGTACATTATGTATTTAGTCTCTGGGAAGAGAATTTCTCCCCTCACCCATTCGTCTCTCTTTGGAAAGAGGATTTTGAATGACTTTTTACGTGTATTCTCGAAAGTTGCGTAATATGAATCCCAACATTTTGGACGAATCAACTGATACAAGGTTGATATATTCTGTAAAGTTCAATTGTTCATCAAAAATTAGTCCTTGACTACGACTACCTGTTGAAGGGGTTCATTATTTATCATGTAGATAGCGTTGAATTTTTTATTTCTTTGAAAAAACTAATAAAACAGCATTTTTTAATATTAAGATGTGAAGTTGATTAGTGTTGCACCAATTACTTAGATTATTTAAATCATCTTGCAATATTTGCTTATCTTTGGTGAAAGAGATTCTCTTAAAAAGCTTTTAATCATCAGCAAATAAGAGGTAATCAGAATGTAAAAGGTGTTGCTGAATATCATTGAGGAATAGGTTGAAATCCAGAGGAGAGCAGTTCGAACTTTGTGGAGTAACAAAGATAGATAAAGGAATGCTTAGATGGTTCGGACATGTATCTCGATCGAATTAAAATCATTTTGAAAAAAGGCCAGGTCAAAGTACCAGCAACCAAGAAACATGTTTGGAAGCTCTAATGGAAGTAGAAAAAGCAAAAGACGTGACTATATGTATGTATATTCTATGTTATTATAATTATTTTTTTTTACCTACAATAACAAATTTAAGAATACTCTCCTAAATTATTAATTTTTTTTAATCCTAACCATAAATCACGATCGGGTTTCATATTAAAAGTACTTTTGGATATTTTAACGGGAATAGTAGTTTTACCTATTGGAAGAATTTCAAAATTTTTAAGTAAATAGAAGCATAATATTTTTATTTCCATGAGCACAAATCTTGATCCCAGACAATTTCTTGGACCAATTCCAAATGGTAAATAGCTGCCTGGCATAATATTTTGCTTATTTTCCTTGTTGAATCTTTCGGGATCAAATCGTTCTGGATTAGGATAGTAACGTGGATCGTGATGAACTGCGTAAATGGGTATCCATACAATAGTACCAATATCCAGAGTTACTGGTTTTTCTTGAATAGAAGCAGGTTCTATAGTAAATGGTTTCGTACATATTCTGTCGACTTCTACAGTAATGAGCCATTTTCTTAGGGTTTCTGTGAATAAATAAATACACTTTATGGTGTTTTAACTGTATTATCTTAAATATTAACTGTATTAACTTAAATATTTGTATCACTTGCAGCATTTACAAAAATAATTACTGTTGATCTACATACCAAAAAAAAGACAAACCAAGGAAAAATGGTTAAAAAATTAAGACCAAACTGCAAAAATAAGTCTTTGCATTGCTTTTACTACAATCATGATAATTAAAGCAATCTGAAACTGATTTAAATGATTGCAATATTCCACTAAAAGTTTTCTCTCATTCCAAACCCAAGCTTCACCTTTTAGAACCTAAATAGCACAAGGCATCTTAAAGACGTCGGTCCGTGCGGGGATGTCCTTAACCCCAACAAGGCGCGTCCCAATGGCTGAAAGGGAATTTCCTGGCTTACGGAAAAAGTGTCTTATATTACAAAATAAACACCCGCTGACCAACTAAGGGCATGATATATCGCAGCGGCTATATCATTACTACTTTTGGGTACGAAGAAGTCTACTTCCTTGCATTAAAACTAGACAGGTTTGTTTTATGCCTGTCAAGCCTGCATATATGGTTACTGTACCTGCTGTAAACATTTATCGCTAACGGAGCCTCGCGACGGTAATACAGAGTTCTGCCGCAGTCGACCATCTTTTCTAGCTACTCGTGGAACCAAATAAGTAACAATGAAGAAAAAAGACAAACTTCTTTGACGAAGGTAATCTAGCAGATGAACAAATGCAAATGAAGGAGTCTACTTCAGACTCTCGATCCAATCAAATCTCGCAAGAAGTTAGGAGGGAACTTTTATATCACCCACTCCCGAGAAAAGTGACCTGACAGGGAATGAGGCAACCAAGAATGAGGCCAGCATGAACCAGAACAAGAGCGTCATACTTGCCAGCGAGACGAAAAAATGTAAGCCCAAAGAGGTAGGCAAATCGTCAGCAATACGTCTTCCAAAACCCCGAAAAAAACCTCTACTGGTAAGGAGAAAAAAGCTCTTCAAGGTAAAGCGCCGACCAAACGTAACCTAAAGCGGACAAGGGAAGTAAACCTTCCCGCCCTTTCTCCACGTAAAAAAATAGCTACTCACATCCAATTTCTTTAGGCGAATTTCCACCAGCCAAAGCGGCGTTATACGTCCAATGCAAAAGGTTCACCAGCGAGCAACGAAGAAATGAATTGTTTTTTAATGAGATTTGATCGATCATCAATGCCGGAAAGAAGGCAAAGCTCCTTATCAGCTTCCAGATAGGAAACGCCAATTAGTCGGCCCTACGTGGCGGGCGCAGGCAACAGTGCTCAAAGCCTCAAGACTCAAGACCATATCAACGTTAAAAGGGAATGGGCAGTCTGATAGTCCAAGGCCATCTGAACGACCGAGAGCACATTCACCATAATTACCGGAGCTTTAAGATCAGTTGTCCGCAAAGACATGGTGCAAAAACCACTAAAAATCAATAGCGAGGAATTTGGTTTTATAGACAGCTACGGTCAAATCGAGCCAATTCTTGAAGAAATCTTTGCAGAGGTCCAGATCGGTTTTATACTGATGAAACATCCCATGTTGGTTGCAGACAAACTGGAAAATTGTGTATTGGGGTTGGGAATTATGGAATAAAATGATTTACTTCTCAATATCAGAATAAAAATTTTGAGATTTTACTAAATAGATATGGTGATGACGATATTCCGACAATTAGAATTCTGGTTGAATAAGATGTCCATATCCCAGGGAAATCTGAGCACTTATTAATGGCAAGAATATAGGAAAACCTGAAGTTTCTAAACCAGGAATAATTAATACCAACTAATACAGAAATGACGGAGTATTTATTGTCCGATAACTTGTAAATATGGACAATCTCGTACCTATGAGGGCTGCAAACATCACAGAGCATAAGATCCTTCAAAAAAAAAATTATTAAGATTATGTAAACCGGTAAGCAGGGTAATAAACTGTAAGAATAAAAAAAAGAGTGGAAAGAAAATCTCAAAGCATTGATTCAATTGTGGTAATAATGATTATGGAGAATTCGAAACACTTCACACCAGATGAAGACATAAGGGTTAAAAAGTTCATAAAGGACCATCTAGATGTTTTCATTGCTAAAGATTGATGATCTATTAAATACTCTGGCAGGCTTAAGATGGTTTTCAATCTTGGATTTAAAAAGCGGTTGTTGGATGGTGAAAGTTCATCCGGAAGGATGAAAGCATTTTCTGCTGAAACGCATAATACCAATTCAAAGTTTTCCATTTGCACTATGCAATGCCCCAGTCACATGAAAGACTGATAAAATCGATTTTAAAAAGCCTTACGTGAAAACATGTTTAGTCTACTTGGATGACGTGATGGTGTTGTGAAATAAATTCGAGGACCATTTAAAGAATTTGGAAGAAGTTTTATCGAGGTTGAAAAATGCTCACTTTAAGCTCAATCCGAAGAAGTCTTCGTTGTTTCAAAAGGAAGTGAATTTCCTAGGTCACATCATATCAAAATATGAATGCAAGACCGACCCAGCAAAAATTGATGCCGTCAAGATACCTTGTCGAGACGACCATGTTTGGAACAACAGTGCAGATATTGCCATAGACCGGAACAGAAAAAATTAACAGTTTTGAAGAAGACCGAGATATAATGCGAGCTACCACTACTATAAGACAGGACGAACCCGATATGTGGACTACGAGAGAAAATGAAGAAGAGTCAGAAAAATTATAACGATCTGAAGTTAGTCCTGAATGGCAGCAAATCCCAAATTTTGTACAGTTTATAAAGGCTACTGGGCCCAGTGGAATTCCCTGTTTTCGTAATGATCTTGAATATCGTAAGTGGGAGAGTTAAGATGGCGTAACTGTTGTATGCCAGTTAGTCTAGTTGATAGTTGATGAATATTAAATTGAAAATAAAGAGAAATAGTTATTAGTGAAAATTTAGTGAAAAATAGATAGTAAGTTGAAATTAATTTATTGAAGTAAATTTTAATTTGTGATTTATAAATAAAAACTTTTATTTTGAGTGTGTACTAAAATAACCCATAGGCTTAACAGTACTATAAGTAACAGAAAGGTTTATAATGTTAAAGTGGGGAACATTTCTATTTAGATTTTATCCAAATTAAAAAAAGATTGATTTACTGAAAATATACAGAAAACGATTAACATAAGTGTTAAAATGTGTTCACGAGCTACGTAAATTGTTATTACAATTTTAAATAATTGTGTTACCTGTTACAACCATTTCCAAATAATTCATTTGAAATAAAGCTTCATAGGTAATGTTTCCTTCACAATTATGCAATGTTTCTATAATTTCTTTTCGAAGTTTATTTTGGACATCTGGATGCAGTGCAAGTTCGTACGATAGATATGAAAGTAATAGTGTTACATTATCAAAACCAGCAAAGTAAAAGACGATGGCTTGAGCCACAATATCTTCATTAGTAAATTTCCAGTCGGTTTCATCTGAAAAATATTCAATTATACAATCGAAATAAACAACTGACATACATCTCAATTCAGATGAAATAAAAAAAATATGTAAACAAGGCAATCAAGATTTTATTTTTTTTTAATTTAAATGTTCTTTTTAAATATTCCAAAAGTGGTTTAATTCATTTTCTACTTATCTTTTTACATTTATTTTACCTAACTTTACTTTTTTCTCAGTTTAAAGTAAAAATTTAACAAAATATTAGCGATATATAATTTAGAGTTAAATCTTTTTGAAATAAAAGCAGTTATTGAGTTTAAAATGCATATTTTGGATAAATCATCTTTACAGTAAAATTACTTTTCAGACTGGCTTAAATGCAAGGAAAATTATATTAATATTTATAGATATTTTAATAAAGAAAAGCAATTTTAAGGATACATTTTTGCTTGTTATTTCCATCAATGCTTCTTATCCTTTAATATTTCCAAAATATTTCAATAGGCAATATGTTGTAATATAATGCCATAAAGTCTGCAAATCTACTAACACCAACACAGTGTTAGACTGGTTTTTAAGCTTAAAAGCGTGCTAATTTTAACTAAGATGAATTAAAATACGTGTAAGAGTTCATTCGATTTAGTTTTAAATCCACACATAAACAATTGCAAAAGTTAATTGCAAATCACTTAAATACTATTATTGAACAAAAAGTTTTGTGATTTGTTTTTTTTTGTCAAATAGTTTGACTTTGTTTTAAGATTAATCAAATACGATATCTACAAAGAATCATACAACAAAAACAAGAATTCTATCATTCGTGCCCAAAAACGAAGCAGCCATAGTAGTGGTCTTCTCACAACAAATACTTGGAAATACTGTATGTTTTATCGGAATATAATATTACGTTTCTTCTCTTTATAGGAGTGAGTTTAATAATACCGCGAGTGTGATAATTCCCCGCATCAGCATAATATCTCAAAAACTATACACTAGTTGTCCGCTCGTAGCTCCAGTTTGTTTAGAGCGGTGACAGGGAAACATTTTGATGTGAAGTTACTATAATTTCTTGTAATTTACTGTATTATTTTGATGGCGATGTTGTTTGCCACCCAACACGTCTTGTTTTGAATGGGGGCGAAAAGTAGACTGCGGATAGTTTTACATTGCTTCTTTTAATGCAAGAGGAGGTTTAAATGATAAAAATGAGGAAATTTACATAATGATGAACAAAAAAAGAATAAATGTTTTTTGTGTGAATGAGACCAAAGCGATTTCGTGATTGTGGATAAAAGATTGAGAAAGAAAGTGATGAAAACTCGCGGTGCCAGCATTGACACAGACCACTTCCTGGTAATGAGCCAAATAAGAGGTCACTTTAAGCAGTAGCGGCATCATGTGCAGGAACCAATAAGAAGTATTCTAAAGGATATACAAGTTAAGAATCTTCAAGAAAGATGAGTTCGTAAGTAAATTGATTAAGAAATTTAACAGTATAGAAAAAGAATTATGGAAGCTATTCAAGAAAGAAATTTTGAATGTTGCTATTAAAGTGTGTGGTGTATGTAAAAGAAGAGATAGATGTAAGTTAAAAATATGTGTGTAGAAGTTTAAAAAGCAGTGTCAGAAAAAATAAAACCTGGTTAGATAGGTTAACTACAAAAGCCAATCAAAGAACAGAAAGGCAACGTTTGGGAGTATAAAAAAGTGTGTCAAAAGAGGTGAGGCAAGAGGAATGCGTTCTTAAGAGATGAGTGGAATACTTTAAAAGTTTATTTGAGAAAGAGGATACACAAGCATAGGCTTCATTCGGAGAGATAAAAGAAAGTTGCAATGAAAGTGAAATTGTATGAAAGATATTATGAAAGCGTTGAACAAAATGAAATTGGGGAAATCTGCAGGGTATAACAGGATTATGGTTAAAATGCTGAAACCTGGACAGGGCGTGGTCAAGTCTGCTGTACTGCCATTTTAACCTTTTCTAGAGGAGCATTAGCGTACCAGAAGAGTGGTACAAGTCAGTTCTCGTTCCGCTTTACAAGAAAAAAGGACTGTAATAAAAGATAGTGATGTCTAAAAATAAAAAAGGACTTTAATAGTACGAATTTAGTACAGAAATAGTGGATTACTACCGTCAGGGGCAGTTACTACGTATCGGTTATTTATTACAGATTACCATTTTAATGAATTAGCGGATTTATACTCACAGCAGGACTCCCCAGAAGAAAGTAGTTCCAGGAGCTTGAGTTTTTTCTGTTAATGATTTTTTTCCTTTCTGTAAGTTTTTCTTAATTTTGTAAACAACTTTTTTAATTTTTTTGTAATAAACTTGTTAATTTATTTTTGCAGCTTTTTTAATTATTTCTAAAAAAAAGGTAATAGGTAATTAGTAGGATTGAAGCCGGTTAAACTTGTTGCTCGTTTACGAGTATTATATTAAATAGATACAGTGGGATTGGTATAAGTGTGTGTGTGTGTTTTTTTATAGAGGTTTGAATAAAAATATTGCATCATCATGACTTGTTGTTTTGCCTGATATATCGGACTCCTTATCCATACCCTCTAAAAACCTTCTTCTGTCATCGATCTTTTTTGCCCTGAGGAATCGCCGTTGGGCATTACTTCTCGGGGACAGCAGTTAATTTTTCTTTATATTGTAAAAATCATGGCCCTTTTTCTTTTTATACGACGAAGTTCTTGAAGGATTTTCGTCGCAAACGAATTTGTCGCATCTCAAGCTACTTTCGAAGAAAACATAGCACCTGGACAGGTTGGGCATTCTGGCAAAGTCGCATGTTTGTATCGGTGAAGATACGCACGAAAGGACCCAGTCCTGAAATCAATTGAGTTAGGTAATAGTTGACCTCGCCATAGCTGCGGTTCAGCCAAACACTCATCTGACGAATTAAACCTGTCATTTGCTGAGGTATTTTACTTTATTTGTCGTTGTGGAATACAATTTTGCCGTTCTTTTGCTAATATTGCAATAGGTTGCATTGTAACGGGAATTATTCCCGACGACTACGATATTGTATTATCAGAGACGGTCCTGTTATGTTAACGAATTATTTCGAATTTTAAAACCGTAGCAGATCATGTTTTTATAAAGTGATAAGAGATAACGGCTGATGCGGTCGAAAATTTGTTGTTAAAATGTACGGATTAACTGACTTTCCTACGTTTCGCCATTCAGACTTCAGACTTTCCGTCGTTTCGACTTTTCTACGCTTTTCTACGTTTCACCATTCAGGCTTCGCACTTTTGAATTTTCAAGGTGGTATCAAAAAATTAGAGAGATTGGGACCAGTACATTAACTTGTTTTTAATAGCCTACCGATCGGTCACCAACGAAACCACTGGCTAGACACCTGCTTGCTTTATGCTCGGACGTTAAATTCGTTTGCCATGTGACCTTGAGTTTGGCTGTAAACCTCCTGAAGAAAATGTGGCAAGCAAATACTACGTCGACAAAGAACTGGACTGGAAGATTGTGAGAAGCATGTTGGAGATATTTTCCAAGACACAGACATTCAAATCACAGTGTGCTGTTTTACCCCGAAAGGCGTTCTCCTGGGGATATGGGAAAAATAGAATAGATCCCAAGTATAGTCTGCCTGTCGTAAAAGGCGACTAAAAGACTCCCAATCCAAAGTGTTATGCGACCCGTGCTGATGGATGCATGGCGGTGGGGGAGCAACGTCGCTAACGGAGCCTACAGGACTTACATACATACATAAAGTCACGCCTTTTTCTTATAGGGGTAGGCAGAGACCACTTCCTTCCACTTGCTACGGTTCGTACACACATCTGGAGGAACAGTTTATGAGCTGTTTTTATATCATCTTATAAACTGAACTTCGCCTTTTGCTTTGGGCCTGATTCACATTATATATGTATTCTTGTTATCTATATATGTAAGCAATAAAGTCGTTTATTATTATTATTATTATTATTATCTTTTGCTTCCTCTACTTTCATCAGTGCTCTCATACATGCTCTTCGGTTGTTGGTACTCTTTACCTGGCCTTTCTTCAAAACAATGTTGATCTGATCGAGATATGTTCTCCGAGGTCGACCTCTACCGATTTGCCCATTCACACTCGCCTTATAAATTTGTTTCGTCAATCTTCCTTCATCCATCCTTTCTACGTGTCCAAACCATCTAAGCATTCCTTTATCTATCTTTGTGACCACATCTTCTTTTACACCACAGCGTTTTCTTATCTCACTATTCTTAACTTTATCCAACCGAGTCACTCCGGCTATAAACTACTCATCTCCGCAGCATTAATCCTATTTTCATGCTTCTTCTGCCAAACCCAACATTCACTACCATACATAAGTGTAGGAACCAACACACCTCTATGCACCGCCAGATGTGCCTTTTTTGACACTTTTTGGCTATTTATAAAGCTATGCAGTGCCCCATTCATTTGTTTTCCTGCCAACACCCTTCGCTCAATGTCACTGTCATACTTTCCATCTCTAGTAAATTCATTAACTTGTTCCACTCTTTCTCCCTCAATCGAAACCCCACAGTTTGTCATGCTTTCTTCTCTTTCAAAAACCATTACTTTCGTTTTGCTCACATTTATTTTCATTCCTTTGATTTTCAGGGAATCATGCATAACATTAACCAGGAAACCGGGCGAAATCCTGTAGTAGACAGCCTTAGTCCTTTGCAGGGGACACTTTAGGGCCGGACCACTCCTTTGTCCATACTCGTTGACTGCAAAGAAGAACTGATAACGCTGGTAGACCGTAATCACGTCAAACTGATACGGGTTCCAGGACGCCAGGAAGTTGCAGGTAATGAGGAAGTGGACGAACTTGCAAGAAAAGGTTCAAAAAAACACAAAAACTACTGGAAAAGTATATCAGGAAACAAACACGGGAAATAATACATCAAAGGACTGTGCCATAAAAGGAAGGCAGAACTGTTACCGATGAATAGGAATCAGCTAAGACTATATAATGGATGCCTGGCCTGCGGGGATCTGGGGTCGGTGAAGCGCTTGCTGTGCTGTTAGGGGGCGCAGTGGGGAATGGACGGTTCTTGGTGACTACATTGTTCCCACCCAGCACAGAATTTGTACAAACTTGTACAAGTTACGAAGGTACTGGATTGGGTGCAGCGTGGTTCTAGGTCCCGGGAATTGCCTGTCTTTTTCGGACTAGTGACTCGCGGCGGCGCAGTGTATGTTTTGCTGTTTTCGGGTCCTTGCCGGGCGGTCTGCTGGTCGGTTCTCCATTGTACAATGATACAAAAACACATAAGCAAGATACAATGGGCCAACAGGCCTTAGTGTCACCGAAGGCAATAGCCAGATGGACCTAAATAGGGGTGGATTTTTTAGTGAGTAGTCCTGACACAGTCAGTGGAGTCTCACAGTAGACCTTGAGCTTTCGGACTCATAACCTCTCCATAAAGGATTTTCTTCACCTCTGCATAAAAAAAAACGTATGCCCTTTAAAAACAATATGTTGTTACTTTTTTTTTAAAGGCTTTGGCAGGGCTGAAGAAACATACTGCTTTCGCCATCAGGAACAAATGCCGAGGAACGCAGCAGGAAGAATTTTTGATCGAGACGAACAGAATTAAGAAGGGAGCAGTGTAACGATTTTGCGATACGCCACTGGAATGTACGTAAGCAAGCTGGGCGGTATACTGACGTCACAGCCAATGACAAGGATGATCCAATACCTTCCCGACCAATCTGGTACTTTCGATAGAACAGTTTGGATACGGCTAGAAGCTTCTCGATACAGCGTAAAATATAAATTGGCGTTTGTTCGCCAGTTAATTAGTCACTTTTTAAAAGTTTATGATTGAGTTCGCTAGTTGACATAAATTGTAAAGTTATAAATAAATGTGTAAATAAATTCGAAACCCGAGTGTTATTAGAGTAAAAACGATACAAATTTAATATTATATTGCTAGCACCGCTAATCAACGCCGCTTCAGAAAGGATAATTGGAATGTCAGAAGAAAAACATTTTGGTAAGTGCATGTTTGACCTACGTTCCTATTTTATTTTTTTAAAATTTACCTTAAATATCACTACACGCAACATTTTGGTCCTTCGGGCCAAAATTCTATAATAGAACCTATAAATGAAATATTTAAACCTGTCTGTAAGAGTGTCGAAAATATCTTACTAAAAATAACTTTTCTTATACAACAATATTTCAACAATATTGCTATAACATTAAAGTCAGAACAGCCACGAGTTGCTTGATTAACAGTGTGTCTACTATTACCTTTATAAAAAGTCTTAACAATCTGAAGCCAAGAATGCCAATCTGTTTTACTAAATTTAACTAAATTATTTTTACTTAATTGAATACTAGAAGTTTCTATTAAGTTAAACTTATTATTTCTTAATATTTTGTTACTGAGCTATCTGAAGGACCTTTAACTTTTGTTGACTTTCCCATTCCTTTGTGTCTGGTTTGGTTGGAGGCCCCTGGTTTATTTATGGCATTTGTGGTTGACGGGAACAAGACCACTGCCTGAAACGTTTTTGAACAATTTGGACACTGAGTTTTAACAATACCACGTCGTCTACAACCAAAAGAATAAACTTTTATGGGTAAAGAACAATCAATACCAATATGTCCCTGTGTGTTACAATTTCGACAAGATTGGATATAAAAGTAGTTTTTTTAAGTTTTCTTAAACTTTGAAAAATAAGCATTTTTCTGAAATGAAGTACTCAGAAGGCTAAGATCTGGCTCTAACAAATAGAGCGACCTTTTTTCGCTAAAAGTTACATTAGAGTCCAGCTATGTGACTCTTCTAAATGTTTACACTCATCAGTTATACTATTCATAATATTATAATAATAACAACATACATACCCGTAGGGGTAGACAGGGACCACTTCCTTCCTCTTGCTGCAGTTCTTACACACATCTTTTGCTTCCTCTAATTTCATCAGGGCTCTCATGCATGCTCGTCGGTTTTTGGTACTCTTGACCTGGTCTTTCTTCAAAACAATGTTGATCTGATCGAGATATGTTCGCCGAGGTCGACCTCTACCGACTTGTCCATTCACACTCACGTTATAAATTTGTTTCGTCAATCTTCCTTCATCCATTCTTTCTACGTGTCCAAACCATCTAAGCATTCCTTTATCTATCTTTGTAACCACATCTTTTACACCACAGCGTTCTCTTATCTCACTATTTTTTACTTTATCCAACCGAGTCACTCCGGCTATACTCTTAAACTACTTATCTCTGTAGCATTAATCCTATTTTTATGCTTCTTCTGCGAAACCCAACATTCACTACCATACATAAGCGTAAGAACCAACACACCTCTATGCACAGCCAGACGTGCCTTTTTGACACTTTATGGCTGCTCATAAAGCTATGCAATGCCTTTATTCATTTGTTTTCCTGCCAACACCCTTTGCTCAATGTCACTGTTATACTTTCTCTCACATTTATACATTTATTTTCATCCCTTTGATTTTCAGGGCATCATGCATAACATTAACCATCGCCTGCAAATCCTCTTCAGATGACGCTAATATGACTTGATCATCGGCGTAAAGAAGGCATTTGACGATCAAATCATTCATTTTCAATCCATACGCACTCTCTTTCAAATCTTTTAAACAATCGTCTATGTATAAGTTAAACAGCCATGGCGAAGCCACACATCCCTGTCTCACACCTTTTTTGATGTTAAACCACTCCGTGCAAGCTCCGTTTATCCTGACACAAGCAGTGGAATCCTCTTAAAGTGATTTCAGTGCTTGTATTAAACTACCGCTCACCCCGTACATAGACAATGTCGACCACAATTCACTCCTCACCACTTTGTCATAGGCCTTTTCCAAGTCTATAAAAGAGCAATAGATCTGACTTCTAGCCAAGAATTTTTTTAACTATACCTCGTAATGAAAAGACCTGATCCATACATCTCCTTCCTCTTCTAAATTTTGCTTGCAAATCCCATATCATCTTCTTAGTTTCATTCGTTACTCTTTTAATCAATATCTTTGCATACAGCTTGCCGACTATGCTGAGTAAACTAATACCTCGGTAGTTCTTACAGTCCTGCTGCGACCCTTTTCCCTTGTAAATCGGCACGATAACGACCTTGCACCAGTCATCTGGTACGCTACCACTCCTCCGACAAAGGTTAAAAAGTTAAAAAGGCGGTACAGTAATAACAATAGCTGAATAAAATAAGAAAGTAAAATTCGGAAAATAATTCGGACTTTAGAACTAACATTGGACTGAATCTCAAGTCTATTAAACAAACCACACATATCATTAATGTATAATGTCATACGTTAATTAGAACATTTACTCTTTTTTTGTTTTTGTTTTAGAAGCCAACATTTCCTTTGTTTTGAAAAATATTTTTTTAAATTCTCTAACGTTAGTAGTTTTCCAGTTAATTTCAAAAAACTTTACTCTTGTTTTAAATTTTGAACTGTTTATAACTTTTGCAATTGTTTATGTGCGGGATTGAAAGTGTCGCACATTTTCTAGATTTGATTACGAATCTAATGAGCCCTACTACGTATTTTAAAGCTGTTTTGAACTAGTTTATCTAAAGCTCAACATAGACTAAACTTGGTAAATATTTTATTGTTTTTTTTAATTATACCTATAAATACTTACCAGCATCGGTTTGGTTTTGAATTGCTTCATTTCTTGCTTCCATTAAAAGATGAATCATATCGTGTCTTATTATTCGTTTTTCGTTTCTTATTTTAATAGTGCCTTCTATAATGTCATGGTAATATTTGCTTTCTTCATCCGATATTATTTTTAAATTTAACAACTTAAAAAAATTGTGTTTTTCTATTAAAATGTATGCAAAAGAACATCAAATTTTAAAAATTGATTATTTTTTATTTACGTGTTAAGTAAATACAATACAATACAAGTTAGCGCAAATATAATGGCCGCTGGCGTTGGTTGCCAATTGTAATTTGATTCATACTTAGGCCATTAGAGTGGATCGTTACATGAATTTTTTTTCTATTCCAAATTGCTTGGATTACAATTGATACTTAACAATCTTTCTTAACTTATAACAAAATAACAAAAAATTGTCATTTAGTATTGCCACCATTAAACAATAAATAGAAATTTGACAAAAAAAGTATTATTTTACTATTCCATCGTCAGCGTTACATCGGAATTGTTTTTTTTTAATATTACCGTGGATTTATTATGTTATAGGACGGATAGTATTTTTCTTGTGATTGTGGTGAACAAGCAATCGATCATTTCTCGATGTTTAATTGTTTAGTACAGTGGTTCTCGGTGGTGCGATGAAAGGTTTTGAGGGAGACGCAAAGCTTAGTTATTTTTAAAACAAATAGTAATATTTACATTTTGGCCGAACGAAAAACATCCAAATTCAGATTTAGCTTTCTGCTAAAACTAGCATATATGGCAGAAATTTTTGAGAAACTAAATATACTGAACAAGTCTTTACAATAAATGAAAGATGCAAACATTTTTCAATGGAATGAAAAAGTCAGTTTTGTAAATAAACTTAGTCTGGTATTAAAAGCGACAAATTTGAGCTATTTCCTAATCTTTAAACCATGCCTAAAGAATCAGACCTCAATACAATCCCATCTAGTAGGAAAACATGCTTTGTTAATCACATAAACATACTCAAATCTCGTGTTACAGGATTTGGGAGGCTTAGCTTGGATACGAGATCCATTCAAAATCCCAGTTAAAAGTGCTCTCTAGGAAAAAATCATTGATCTAAAGTGTGCTGCCTTAAAAACAAAATTTAGGAAATGTTTGCTCATAGTGGATCAGTGTTCAAATATATATATATATATATATATATATATATATATATATATATATATATATATATCAAATAAACTTATCAAAACTGTAAATAAATTATTTACAAAATTGAAAGATAAACTTCCTATATTGGATTATGCTGGAGTTGTCTATAAAATTAATTGTCTTGAATGTGATAAAAACTATATTGGTGAAACATCAAGAAATTTAAAATCAAGAATTGTTTCCCACAAAAGTGACATTAATTCAAGACCAAACGCTTGCGCATTATCACAACATGCAAATAGTACAGGACATTCAATTGATTTTACTAGTATTTCAATTTTAACTAAAGAAAATAATTTATTTAAAAGACGTTTTTTAGAAATGGTCTACATTAAAAAAGAAGAAAAAAAATCAATGAATAAAAAAACTGATTTTCAAAATTTAAATATAATTTATTCCAATATTTTGGATATTGAAATGAAATTGGGTATGAAAAACCATATACTCAATATGTCATCAACAACTTGATTCAACCTTTTACAAAAATAATTTTTATTAACTATTCTGCTACATCCTTTATCCTTTCCATTAAATAACTTAATATTGACTTTTCATTAACCACTGTCAAAAAATTTTTTTTTTCAATTTCTGAATGTTAATTTATATTTAACTCATAAACTGTAAGTATTTTTTTTAAAAATTGTCCATTATTATACCATGATTTTAGTAGAGTAACTGATGAAAAAATAAAAATTAATTTTGAAAGCTTTTACAAAAAAGTTAAAAAAAAGTTTTGATTAAAAATAGCTGCATCCCCAAAAATTTTTACATTTACAATTGTATTCAGCTACAAAAAGAATTGTATATATATATTTATGAAATTTTCATATTTTTATTTAAACACAAAGAGTACTTTAACGATTGCTTTAAAACCTCGAATCTAATCAGGAAAAAATTTCTCATTTATCCGAAACATTCTTTATCAATAACAGAAAAAAACACGAAATACATGTGTGTAAAACTTTTTAACAATCTTTCAAATTAAAATAATAAAATAATAATAAAATTAATTGATAATTTTACATCATTTTAAAAAAAAATGACAGTAGAAAAAGGATGTCCCCAAGTGGAGTTCTATTGCCTTTGCTGTGGTCACGGGTAGTAGACAACCTGATAGTTAAGCTGCACGACTCTGGTTTTACGCCGATGACCTAGTCGTCACCATTAGGAGCAAACATGACGAAGTAATTTCCAATCGCATGCAAGTAGCTCTAAACACAATCAGAAGCTGGTGCGCAAAGGAAGGATTTCATGTCAATCCTAGCAAAACAGTGCTGGTTATATTTACCAGGAGGCGAAAGTACGAACTTAAAGCCCGAACTCTGAATGGAACTCAGCTTACTTTTTCCAAAGAAGTTAAATATTTGGGCGTAATAAACGACCAAAAAACTGACATGAAACAGTCAACTCAACCACATTCTTTCCTGAGCTATAGAGGCAAGCTGGACATGCCGCAGAGTCTTTGGCAAGACATGGGGTCTGAAACCAAAAATTATCTACTGCTCATACCAAACGATCTTTAAACCAATGGTCACAGCGGCAACATTCACGTGCCCTACTGCAGTCGTCCATATCTAAGCCGACATATATTATGCCAGTTAGTTACGACTTCGAAATGCAGTTTGAAGTGGCTATAAACAACCACCAAGTTTTCACAGAGAACGGACCTCAACCAGGAAGGGATGCTGTACACTGATGGATCCAAGATGGATGAAAGGGTTGGAGTGGGCGTTATAGAGCCGAATTTTAGGCTCTCAAAAACCCTTTGGTAACATCTAAACCATCTTTCAAGCAGAATTACATGCCATAGAGATATGTGCCTAGGAGTGCATCAAAAGACACCCGAAGTGCAGAAATCTATATTTTATCAGATAGCCAAGTAGCACTAAAAGCTTTGAAGTCATACACTTGTGAGTCTAAGCTGACTTGAGACTGTAAACTGTCCCTGAGACAACTGGCAGTGAACAATCGGGTTACTCTGATGTGGGTTCCAGGTCATAAGGGAGTTAAAGGCAATGAAGAAGCAGATTGCCTTGCCAAAGAAGGGGAAAATACACAATTTTCCGGCCCAGAACCCTTCTGTGGACTTTCCACTTGAAAGAAGAGGTTCGACGCTGGAAACAGATAAAATGAAATCTCACTGACATAATGTGCCAGGACAAAGACCAGCGAAAAGGCTAGTAAGACTTTAGCCAGGGAAAGCTAAACAGCTTCTTGAGTTGGGAGAAGAAAGACTTGAAACTGGTGACGGGGCTCCTCACTAGACACTGCCCTCTGAGATATCACCTTAAAAAGATGGGCAAAACAGAGAGTGATAGTTGCCGTTACTGCAAGAACTTCGCTGAAACTGTCGAACATTTGCTTTTCGAATTCCCAGCGCTTTTCTGCAAGAGGCTTAAGTTTCTGGAAGGGGCATTCCTAAAGCCCTTCGATGTCAAAAACTTAGCCACCAGGAAACTGATAAACTTTGCTCGAAGTCTCGGAATCCCGGGCCTCGAATAGATTAAGGGTTATGCACAAAAGATCTGATAGGTCGAGGTTGCATAGCCTTCACGACCCCCCCTACAATCCACAATCTACAATCTACATCGATGCTTAACAAAAGATTACAAATAACTTTTCGCAGTCGGCTAAAGGCATTTCTTGCTTTCTCAATACGAGTTCTTATTTTGTATGAGTGGTCCCATGTATTAAGTATGTTGCATCCCAGACAAAATCTGTTTATTCTTTCCAATGGCGTGTTGTTCACCATAAAATAGGCAGTTATGTATGGGTTCTTACTTATAATCATAGTTTTGGTTTTTTACAGTTTAATTTAAGACCATATTCACTGCAGGCCTTGACTAAGGCGTCTATTATCGTCTGAAGTCCCTCAGCACTATCTGCCAGCAGAACGATGTCTGTGTTGTTAATGAGCTCTCCGTTCATGATTACACCATCATTTATTTTGCTTAACGCCTTTTTAAAAAAACTGTCAGAATAGGTGTTAAATAGGGTAGGAGACAGTACGCATCCTTGTCATACACCTCTCTGTACAGCAAAGCATTCTGATCCCATGAAGGCAAATATCCCTCAAGATTAGATGTGACAAGACTTGCACTGTCGGAACTGACTCCATATAATATTAAAAATACATATCCATATTTATTTGTAATTGTGTTTTTAATTAATTAACATTGAACCCATTGTCCCAATAGGACTAAGCTTCGAACATGTAGCGAACTTATATAAGAATTACCAGTAAAATAAAATTTCTTAAGTTTTACTATGTTGTTTAATAGACAATAATGTCAGCTGAAATAGTTACCACTACCCATCTGTGGTAAAAGTGGCATGACAAAATATTACTTTTTAGGTAATTGCTTTTAAAATGTATTTTTCCCAATATTCCTAGCGCAAGTTAATATTTACAGAAATTTTCAATAATGATTGTTACGATATGTCTACTAACTCAAATAACTACAAATACGAGAAATTGGACAAAATGATAAAATAATTATTTTTGTTAATATTTCTTTTTATTACGAAACATGATATCGATATTTCAAGATACAACAAAATGTAAAAACTTTGCTATAACTCTCTTCTCAAAAGTATGTACCCAAGTAATAGAAGGTTTTACAGAAGAAATTGTTAAGGTATGTATTTCAGTAAGTGAACCAACAATATAAATATTAATACAATGTAACACCTAAGCGAGCGTATCTCATTCAGATCAAAATAGGTTTGAAGAAAGGCCAGATCAAGAGTACCAGCAAACGACGACCATTTATGAAAGTGTTGATGAAAGTAGAAAGAGAATTTGCTAAACTTCACCGGTTTCACTAAATAGTTTTTAAATTGTTAAATAAAACTAGAATTTGTGAAATTACTATATAGTATACCCATTTGGGAACAATAATGTTTTTTAATTTTTGGCCAAAATTATCTCCATATTATCCATTTATAATTTTTTTAATTACCTTTAATTCCAATACCTTTTTTAAAAAATATATATTCGATAACCGTTACAAAATATTTACGGTACGCCATTGGTAACCAAATCGGTTTACATAGGCACTCGGATTCAGTTTTGTTATAAAATGAAGTGAGGATATTTGATGTGTCTCTTTGATTAGTAACTATCTCTTTCATTCAAAAAAAGTGACGAAACAAAAATATTTTACCTTATACAACTTTGGGATAAGCATGTATCCATAGAGAGCGAAATTCTTCCAAAAATTAGTAAAATCCGTTAATTCGCATCCTTTTCGGTAAAATTCAGCGTCTCGATTTCGAACAGAATTTACTTTGAATCCAAAAGCACAAGAACCAATAACATCTGTCGCGAACCGACTGTACATATCATGTGTTTGTATTTCTTGAATTGTGTCTGTATTTTGGTTAAAGTAATCAACGAAATTTTCCGCGCTTTCGGTGATTAAGTGAAACATCAATTTCATTTTACTACTGGTGAAGGCAGGACTTAGTACAGGTCTCATTTTTGTCCATTTTTTACCTAAAAATAAAATTTTAATTGGTTTTAAACAGTACTACATTTTTAAATGCTAACTTTGCAGTTGAGGGGCCGGAAACTTTTGTAGAGATAATAAAAAGCTGGGCCACAAGCAGAACACTCAAAAAGTGACTATTCTTTTTTGCTCTTTAGTAAGAGGTCCACAGAGACAAATATGTATATTATAACAACATCTGCCAGGAAATAGAAATGCACTCAAATACTAACCAGAGTAGAGATCTCTTTCAGAAAATTAAAACAATAACCCGAAGCTTTAAACCAAAGTCTTATACTACAACAGATAAGAATGGTGTACTGAAGACGGAATTGGATCAAGTCCTTGATATATGGAAATATTTCCAATTAGTAATAAGACACCCTGTATAGATTGCAATAAAATTAGCCAATCATTAAGTTTAACTATTCAATAGAATTTAATTTGCAGTGATATGAAGGCAATAGAAGAATAAGTAATTAAATGATCTTTAGTAGTTTCCTCAATAACGTATTTTTTAAATGCCAAAGTATATTGCCTAGCCAGAATTAAATTATTTTTCTCTAACATAACATTGTTAGTAGTAATTTCCTTTTTAATTACCCAGTCTTTTAGGCACTGTTTTTTTACTTAGCTGTAAGTAATGGTTATTTTAACCTAGAGTGATAGCTAAGTGTTATCCAAAACCATAATCAAATTGATTTTCAAAAACATCAGAATTCATTTCTTTGTATTAATATTTGCTAACAGATTTAAATTTAAGCAAACCACCTTATACAAATTTTCCACTTGGAGTCCTTAAACCCGTTAATAAATCTTTTAAAAAGGCTTGCTTATGTTTTTAATCGATTTGTCCTGCCAGATTTTTGTAACAGTGTTCTTAATTTTCATATTTCCGTTAAATACTGTCTTCTCCAACAAACTATCTCGTCCTTTTCTATGAGTGCTGATCTTTGATTCTGCTTTTCTCAAGGGAATTTTAGTTTGTGCAAACTTTTCTATAATTTTTCCTCTTTATTTTAAATAAATTTTAGTATTCGTTGTAATCTTCCAAACTATCATCAAATTTTTAATAGATTTATTTTTGTAAACAAAAGATAACATTTCAACATTTTTCTCACACAAATTCAAGAGTAAGATATTTAATACATACATACCTATAGTCACACCTTTTTACCGTATGGTGGCAGAGAACACTCTTATCTCACTATTCTTACTTTATTCAACCAGGTCACTTCAACTATACTTCTCAGACTACTCATCTCTACAGCATTAATCCTATTTTAATGCTTCTTTTACCAACCCCAACATTCACTACCATACATAAGTGTAGGAACCAGCAGTCTTCTATGCACAGCCAGACGTGCCTTTTTTGACACATTCTGGCTGTTCATAAAGCTATACAGTGTCCCATTAATGTTTTCCTGCCAACACACTTTGCTCAATGTCACTGTCATACTTTCTGCCTCTCATAAACTTTGAACCTAAGTATAGTGAGGAACATTTTTCATGAGAGTGGAAAATATTGTAGCATGAGGCGTAAGCCGAATGTGACAATCACTTTCGTATGAGTAATGTACTTTATTTTTCCTACGACCACGCAATAATTTTACCAAATATAATCAATATCTGAGATATTAGTTCACAAAATATTATCTACAATTAAAGACAACATAGTTTATTTTAAAAAGTAACTTATTAAAAACAAGAACTTTTTTCTACTTAGATATTAGGCTTAAAATTCAAGAAGATATAGGTAGATTATTACAATTAGTACTTGGTTGCATTATTATAGAAATTAAAATTGTTATTGCTGCAGTTTGGTAATTGTAGTAATGTGTGTGAAAGATTAGATTCTATATTTTCTCGGATGCTATGAGAAAGTCTATTGCTTTTTATAGAGTGCTTGACGTTGATGGTTGTGGATTTATTTGTGATATTGCAGACTGAATATTTTTTTCAGATGTTGCACCTACAATTTTAAATGCAATATTCATCCTGTTTGTGGTTCGAGATATTCATATACCACTCAGCGACAGCAAAGGACTTTCATCCTTCGTGTCTCTTAAGAGTGGTAATATCTTCACATGTATCTACCAGTATTGTAGCTGATGATCTTCCGAAACAATGACTTGTATATGCTTCCGGATTATCAAATTTCAAAATTTTTGCAATTGAGCTAACGTTTAGAACCTATTTTGTTTATTCCTACTACTTGCTTGGTGCATTTTTCATTTTTGTAGTTAAGAAAAATATCTTTTCATGTGTTGCAGCTCTTAATTCTGCATATTCTTTGAATTTTGGATAAAATAAATCTGTAATATTGAATTTTCTGTCAAATTTAATTTTTGTATTACTAATCTTAGTTATAAGAGCAAAGCCCAGATCTTCTATATCATCCACAGTAACTCTCACTAATTCTTGTTTGCGACATGCTCCCGAAATTCCGAAAATTAAAACAACCTAAAATAGTAAAATAACCAAGCAAGAAAGTATTTCAAACTCACCTTAGTTTACAGAAACTAATCGTCAGAAGCACTTATTATGAATTCATTAATTTGGTGGGTGTTTAAAACGTTTGACTCCTTTGGTTTGTATCCATCATTTTTTTTTTAAAAATGCTTTCATTTTCAGATGTTTAGCATTAGTATGCAAGGACATTTTATGAATATGAATATTTAATTTTTTTTCTATTTCTCCAATTGAGAAATTCTTCATATGCACGTTCACATCTGGCTCTTGATTTTGTTGGTAGGATTTTTATGGAGCATATTTTTGCTGTCTTCATGATTTCTAGTGAAGTACACTCACTACCATTGTCAGTATCCATGATATTGTCTTGCATGTCTAGGATACGTTGGTAGTTAGATATATAAACTGACCTCACAAGTCACAATTATGTATGTACCTAATTCAAAATTGACATTTTAACCTTTATTTACCCGCGCTGTCATTCTGATGCCAAGTGTGATTGCATTTGCTATAATCTATATGTTTACTAAGGGAAGTATACAATTTAGTGAAAATTTCGATATTTGAACGTTATTAAATTCAATATTTTATATTGTTTTTACCATTGTTCTCAATTTTCAATTGTTTATCTGGCTGCTACTCCAAGTAGTCGATGCATCGTGGAGGGTGAAGCTGTTCTTGCAGCAAACCACATTATTGTTTGTGGTGTCAAAGAAAAAAAGGATGATAAGTGGATAATCAGATTGTTTGCAGACCAGTGCTATTGAAAGTGATCCTCATGAAATTAATGGATAACATGACTTCAATGATAATAGGGAATAATCACGTAACGCGAGATGGCGCTGTCAAAGAAAAAATATCGGACTGAGGTGTGAATAACAAATATTCTGTCATTTGATCACTTCTAAAAACCAAAGTTTTTATTGAAGGGAATTTTAGTTATCTCAGAGATTTAAGTTAATTTTTTTTGTTAAACTATTGGATTGATGTATGATTTAAGGTTTGTTTTCGACGTTTTAGTTTTATTACGGAGATTTTAAGCCACAACTTGAGCATCATACGTTATATCCCTTTATCCACTATTAAAGTACATACAGCACGTTAATAACGTATTTCGAAAATGAGTTTTTAAGCCATCCCATTCTTCCGCTATTTACGTGATAGATATCAGTAACATTTGTAACCTTGTAACTGAACTTTGTGATAGTTTAATAATCATTTAAGGTTTTTTTTATTTAAACTGCCTATTCGTCTTTTAAATTTACTATGGAACAAATAATTGAAAACATCAAAGATAGGTTAGGTACAACACAGTATACACCAACTCATTTTAGGCTGGTGTATTCTGTGGGTACAGTACTTGCTGTGACGTTAGCGACTTCTCTTCAATTTCCATATCCGATGTTGCCACAACATTTAATTTTATGAAATTTTTTCATTTCATATTTAAAAAAAAAGTGGTAAAAATGATGAAAACTACAGACTTACTCATATTTTCTAAATGTTACATGTATTTATCATAGACTTTGGAGTTTACGATAAAACTTAAATATAAATGTTCTACAGGCGGCACCATGGTAAAATTAATTTCCTTTATTAAGGGAACGTTATTTCAACTCTAATAACGTAAAGCAATATCGGTTAATAACGTTATCCCTTATTGCGCATGCGATGAATAACGGATAAAGTATATTGCTGTTCAAATAGGTGGCTTAAAATCTCCCTTGTAGCTGGATTCTTGTAAAATGCCAATAAAGACCAGGTGTGTCCAGGTATCAATTTTGGTTGGTTTTCGAAGTTTTTCAGTTCTGTTGTCCCTTGAATTCTTGTTGTAATGACTACGAAAGTCGAAATATCAATTTTGGACACGTTATGTGGGTGAACGTGTTCGACCCATTAAGGAAGGTAAAGAGGTTTTTTAAGGTTAGCCACATCATTTTATGTGGAACTGACGGTCTCAATGAAAAAATTACAAAAAGTTTATGCATGAGTGTTATTTTTTCATTTTCCATGTTTCAAGACGTTAAGCTTTCCTCTGTATATTTGGAAATATTCGGATACACAAGTGTGTGAGTATATTGTCATGGAGTTTGTTTAGAAATAAGAATGATCATGAATTATCAAAAATATGAATAGTTTAAGTTATCTGAATAATTGTAAATTGAATAAAATAAAGGAATATAAAAATGAGATCCTCTACAATCCTCTCATGAAATCACCATTAAGCAAGATGAGGCATGGTTTTGTGAATGTTCTTGTAAAGCAGGTTTAGGAGGATATCAAACTTACCACTGAAAAAATCATTTTTCACAAAGTGCTTGCTGCAAACAAACATAGACTTTGAGAGTGGTTTTCCTATCTTAAGATTTTCTGAGCTGCCTTAGGATTTGAAGGAAATTTATGCAGATATAATCTAATTGCCATATGTAGAACAATGTGGAACAAAGCATATTATTTGCGATTTTATCTTCATATTTCCTTTTTTAATCCTTTGTATTTTCGGATTTTATGTTTTATTATTACCAATTTTTAACAGAATATTATTCAAATATAACACTTTTGATGCATAAATTGCTCAAAATAATATATAAAGTTTACTTTTCACCCATACAAACAAATGGAGTTTAGTTTGTTGTTCACACCTCGAGAAGTTAATACGATCAATAATAGATGTCGCTCACTCCGTGATTTTTCCCTATTATAAGTATAAATTTATTTGATCGACATGCCCCCATAACTACTTTTAGATTCACTAAACCTAAAGCACCTTGGCTAATATGCAACATTAGGTAAATGATGTCCACTAGGGATAAAGCACTGAGAGCAATAAAAAGAAATATAACCGAGGGACGGTTACAATATTATAAAGATATCAGGAACTACGTAAATGTATAAATTCGGAGAGAAAGAAAAAGCATATTTTTGTTATCAGTTAGGCAACACTAAAAACAATAAGAAAATGTGGAAAATAATAAAATCAAATGGAATTTTACCTGAAAAATGCATTAAAATTCCAGATAATTTGATTGACCCAAATGAAGGGAATAACTTTTTTCTTAACTCTATACCGAACATGCAGCCCCCTCAAGAAATAATAACTTTGTACAAGAAAAACCATCTGGTAAAACCTGAGTTTACTTTTCACGAAATAAACGATTTAGTCACTTATAAGATTATTTGTAACATTAAATCCAATGCTAAAGGTTGTGATGATATAAACAATAAATTAATTAAAATGTGCTGACCCTATATCGTACAATGTATCACCCATATAGTTAACTTGTTTAACCCACAGCGTATTTCCAGCGATGTGGGGGAGAGCAGTGGTGAGATTATTACCAAAGAAATCTAATCCAACTGAATATAAAGATCTGCGTGCAATTAGGTTCTTATCAACTTTATCAAAAGTTTTTGAACGAGCAGTTAAAGAACAATTGAGAAAACATCTCTTCAAGTTTTCTTTACTTCCCGAATCACAGTCTGGGTTTTACTGCACATCGTGGACGATATTATCAGGACTACAGATGAGGGACTTTGATCTGTACTTGTGCTTCTTGGTTTCAGTCGAGCTTTCGACACTTTGAATTATGATCTTCTTTTACCAATATTACATTATACGGGTCTATCGAGTAGTGCTATTAAATTACCTGAATGTTATATCAAAAAAAGAGGACAAAAAGTATGCATGAATGATATCAATTTCAGCTATTTAAAAATTACATCAGGTGTGCCAGAGGGTTCTATACTGGGTCCATTGTTGTTCACTATTTATTCATCAAATATGTTACGCTGTCAAGATTCTAGAATATTGTAAAATTCACCTTTATGCCGATGACACTCAAGTCTATTACAGCTTTCCCCCTAACATATAGAAAACGCATGCCTGCTCATGAATAAAGATCTTGAGTCGTTCGTTAAGTCAGCAAGAGACCATTGTTTGTTATTAAACGCCAATAAATCAAACATCATTCTTTTTGGATCGAAAATAAATCACCAGAAAGCAAGTGAATCTCTTATGATTAGAGTTAATAATGTTGCATTACATCCCACAAATGAATCCAGAAGTCTGGAAGTTATAATTGATTCCGACTTTCTATTTGAGAAACATATAAACAAGCAAATACAATTAGCATATTCTTCGATAAAAGTTACCTATGGAAATAGACACGTACTTTAACAGCTCTCTGTGATGCACTGGTTTTATCGAGATTTAATTATTTGGATACTTTATATGGCCCAAGTATGCCCAGTATGCTCAGAAAATACAGAAAGTACAACATTCATGTCTACGGTTATTCACGGAATAAGAAAATATCAAAGATTATCTCATAAGTTTCGTGAAACGGGTTGGAAAATAGACGGAAATTAAATGCTGCAAATTTATATGAAAAATTTTTATTAACCAAAACGCCGCCTTACTTGTACAGAAAAATCACTTTTCGTTCTGACGTTCATAATTTGAACATAAGATTTGAAGGTACTCTTACCCCACTTAGATTCAAAACAAAATTTTTCAAACGTTCATTTAGTTACAACGTATGTCAAGTGATTAACCTGTTACCAAAAGAAATGAAAAATGCAAATATTTCTGTTTTACGAAAAAAGTTTAAACTCTTTATGCTGGAAAACCAACTTTAATTATAACTCACTTTATACATTCTTATTATTAAGTGGTAAACAAAGCAAGTCTCAGCAATGTACGTTTTTTCCTTTCTTGCATTATGTTAATTAAATCAGTCTCATATTCTAATTTTTTTTCTACTTAATTCTATCTTGTCCTAGTTTAGGTAAAAAATTTTGAGGTTGAGTGGAAGAGCAACTCAGTAGCACTAAGTTGGACTTCGCCTTTTGTATTTCAGCTATGTACCATTTTTTTTTGTTTAGTTTAAATCAAATTATATGCTACTAAGGTTGTGATATAATAAAGACGATTATTGTGCGCGTATATTGATGATATAATTCGCTAGTAATTTTTGTAATAAAGTAAAAGACTCTTCACTCCACTCTTTCTCCTATAATCAGCACTTGGCAGTTTGGCATGCTTTCTTCTCTTTTAAAAACCATTACTTTCGTCTTGCTTACATTTTTTTATCCCTTTGATTTTCAAGGAATTATGCATCACACAAACCATGCAACTACTCTTCAGATTTTTTTTTTCAAATAATGAAATCATGGTTACTATAATAATTTTAAATAGTTTTTAAAATAGCAGCACTATCCAAAAAAGGTTATCCAAAGCAGCTGGTCTCGGAAAACTAGCTAAACAATAATATAATAATACTATATATAATATAACAAGATAATACTATTGGAAATTCACTTAAGATTCACTTAAGAATCCATAATAGAAATGTAAATTAAAATCCAATAGTAATTCTGATACAGAGAAATGAAAAAATTTATGCCGTTCCTTCGTTGAGTATGCAAGTATGAAAACTCTTTATACTGATATTAGGGCTATCGGTTATTTCCTTAGGAAAAGTGTTATTTTCATGCATAGTGTAATGCGGGATTATTTAAGCCAATATTAGTATGTATAGGTTCTAAAAAGACATTATGTGTACAAGTATTTTATTCGTGAAGTTGGTATTACATTTAACCTGTTCATGTATAACATGCAAATTTACCTTGTTCGATTTCTAGAATATCCTGAATAAGCAGTATCTTGGTTACACTATATAAGTTGTCAGTTGAGGTTCTGTAATCAAGCCTGAATAAAATTTTCACGACTTTGTTTTGAAGCGTTTTTATTTTTTTGAATAATGTTTGTCCACAAGTACCCCATATAGGAATGACGCTAATATGACTCTTGATCATCGGCGTAAAGAAGGCATTTGACAATCAAATCGTCAAATTTCAATCCATACGTACTTTCTTTCAAATCTTTTAAACAATCGTCTATGTATAAGTTAAAAAGCCATGGCGAAGCCACACATCCCTGTCTACAACCTTTTTACCCCATATATATATATATATATATATATATATATATATATATATATATATATTTATATATATATACGATGTCGACCACAATTTACTCCTCACCACTCTGTTATATGCCTTTTCCAAGTATACAAAAGCGCAGTAGACCTTTTGACTTTTACACAATACTTGTACATGTGTAAATTCCAATATTTTACGAAATTTTTTTCGTTATTTTTAAACGAAACGGTTATGGCTCATAAGAATCTTATCTTTTTTGCTATCGTTCAGATAGCGTGCTATACACGCCAAGCAAACGGACTTTAATGGAAATTATTATTTACACAATATAAATAAATCAGATTTAAAAAAGTATTGACGTAATTTATACAAAAAAAGGTGTTTTAAATTTTGTCCTTGTCCAGGCAACATTTGTCCTGACGCAAGAGTTCATGTTACATATCTTAGCACATCAACAGCAGCAAATTCATTTTTTATTTTATTTTTGAGACCGTCCAAATCTACAGGAGAATTTCGGTAACATTATAATTTCGTCAATCATACCAAAAAATTCCCCAAATTATTTGAAAGTTAGTCTTTTGAAATTAACTATTTTGTTAATTTTTTTTCTCCCAGTCCTTGGTGCAGATGGTGTATATTTGTAAATTTTTAAAATTCGTTGTTTGAAAGATCTAGATATATCGCACTCTTTTTCAATTTGTCGAATAGAATTTTGAGGATCAATAAGGAAAAACTCAAAACATATTACAGTACTATGATAATGACCAATAGCAGGTTTTCTTTTAAATTAATTTCTTTTTTGTGAAAAAATCCACTTATAGGAAAATAAAATAGCTTGTGAAGCGTATCAATTAAGATACACCGGTTATTAGAGTACTTGTTGTGCAGCTATATTTATAAAAAATTTCCGAATCTTTCATATTACCGTCTTTTTTACATAAAAAACATACTTGCGTTAAATTAGTCGTAAAAAGGTGTATTTGTTCCAATTATCTGTTAAAACTTTTAAAATTCTCCGAAGAATTTGTGTAAACCATATTAAATTTTTTTTTAAAAACCCTGACTAAAGCTACAAATTGATAGGTAAGTAAGAACTTTACCTTGTACTGCAAATAAATTTTTTCCCCACAATGGGTCTGCGTTTTCTGGAATATATATCCTGTGGTCTGGAAAGTGATCAAAATGTTTGATAGCAATATTTTTTATTAATTCAAGATCTTTTAAAATTAGAGTTGGATGAGTAAATTGATATAATCCGGAATATCTAAAAGAAAAAAAGAAAAAAACAATTAAATTAAAAATACAACGATAGACATTTGCAACACATTAACACATACATATAGTCACGCCATTTTCCCGTAGGGGTAGGTAAAGACTACTTCCTTTCACTTGCTACGGTTCTTACACACATCTTTCGCCTCTTCTTCATCCATCAGTGCTGTCATATATGCTCATCGGTTATTGGTACTCTTGACCTTTCTTTAAAACAAATATGTTCACCGACGTTGACCATTACCGACTTGCTGATTCACAACCGCCTTATAAATCTGTTTTGTCAATCTTCTTTTATCCATCCTCTCTATTTGTTCAAACCATCTAAGAATTTAGCATTCCTTTACCTTTCTTTATAACCACATCTTCTTTAACACCACAGCGTTCCCTTATCTCACTATTATTATTATTAATCCGGTTTATAGCGTCTTTCGCCTTCCGGTTCCCAGTTGCCAGCCTCTTCGGTCAGTCCAATCTCCTGGGGCTAGATTTCTTTCGGACATCGCTTTCTGAATGCCCCCTATCTATGTTGGTTTTGGTCTACCTCTTTTCCTTAGTTCTGTTGGGGTCCATTTAAGCACTAGTTTGGGTAACCATTCATCTGTCATACGTTCAACATGGCCGTACCATATAAGTTGTCTTTTTTGGATTTCATCTATTATAGTTGTGTCGGTCTTTACAATTTGTCGAATTCGGTCATTTGTAACCCTATCGAGACGTGATATGCCAGCAGATCTTCGCCAGAAATTCATCTCCAGGGCTAGCAATCGGCGTTCTAATGTTTTATTAAGTTGCCACGTTTGACAGCCATATAGAACATTACTTTGAAAGATAGTATTATATATCATATGTTTTTTTTTCCCGAGTTTAGGCATCCTATAACTTTCTTTCCTTTTAATATACGTTGTTGTATTTCCTCCTCAGTACGACCTTTACATGTGATTTTTGTACCCAAATAGGTGTATTCCTTACATATTCCTATTTTTACATTGTCCAGATCCAGATCTGTTGTTTCTGCCCCAATACACAAATATTTCGTCTTGCTCATATTAACCGTTAATCCCCATTCTTCGTATTCTCTAAGAAGTCGTTTTCCCATAAACTCCAGGTCTTCTTTATCTTGGGCCGCGACGACCTGATCATCCGCGAAGTGCAGATTATACAGAGTAGTGTCATCATTTAACTGTATCCCCATTCCATGGCACGCTCGTCTCCACTTCTTTAACACTTCGTTTAAATATATTTTAAATAGTGTGGAGGATAAACTACAACCTTGTCTTAGACCCTTAGTGACGGTGAAACTTTCAGATAGATTATTTCCTAACTTAATTTTGGATGTTAATTGCTGATATAACTGTTTAATAGCTATTATTACAGTGTTATTGATCGTTGATTTCTCTAAGACTTGCCACAGTTTTGTTATCGGGACAGTATCGTACGCTTTTGTAAGGTCTACAAAAAGTAAATGGACTTCCCTATTAGTTGCCACTATTTTCTCACTCATTTGAACAATGCTAAAAATATGGTCCATGCATGAGCGGCCGGCCCGAAACCCTGCTTGTTGTTCGATTTCGTTTGCTTCGTATTCTTGTTCTAGTAAGTTTTTTAAGATTCTCCCATATAGTCGGCTTATCTCACTATTCTTCACTTTATCCATCAGAGTCACTTCGGCTATACTTCTCAGACTACTTATCGCAGCATTCATGCTTTTCCTTTCAAACCCAACATTTACTACCATATATAAGTGTTTTATACATAAAAGCGTTGGAAGAGGCAACAGAAGGTATACAGATAAACGGAGAGTGGATAACAATGTGCAATATGCTGAAAAAATTAAACGCCTTTGAAATGTAAATATACCGCCGTATCCTCAGAATTTCGTAGACTGACCATATAACTAATAGAGAAATGGGAAAGAAGGAGAAATTACACTCACAGTTAATAAGAGAAAACTGGAATACCTCGGGCACATAATGAAACATCAAAAATATCGTCAACTCTTGTTGATTGTTCATGCAAGGATCAACAGTAAAAGAGGAACAGGAAGGAGCAGACACTCTTGGCTATACAATTTACGCCAGTTGTTTGTACTTACATTTATACAGTTATTTAGAATGCCGTCAATAAGATTAAAATTGCCATGTTAATAGCCAACGTCCGCGACGGATAAGGCACGCTAAGAAGAAGAAGAAGATACATAATGTTTCGGAAGTCATCAGATAACCTATTAAATTAATCCTTATTATTCTCCTTCCTTCTTGTCACAACCTCTTTTGCCACACCTTTCAACCTTTTATAACTCATTTCTTGCTTTATTTACATTATCAATCGTTGCCTTTTGCATTTTTTAATTGGCTTATGTAGCCAACCAACCCAACCAGGCTTTCTTCTTTTTTGACATTGCTTTTTAGGAAAATATTTCCGAAAAAATGCAACGACTATAGAACTCTGTCCTTAATATCACATGTAAGCACGATTATGAGGAATATAATCCACAAGAGTTTAAAACCATTTCTGATGCCACATATTGAGTATTAATTAACAATCTGCGATAAGCCGGCGATACGTACATATATACATTAATATGGTCACGCTTTTTCACGTAGTAGTAGGCAGAGGTCACTTTTTTCTATTTGCTACAGTTCTTGCACATTTCTTTCGCTTCTTCTACTTTCATCAGCGCTCTCTTACATGCTTGTCGGTTGTTGGTACTCTTGACCTGGCCTTTCTTCAAAACAATGTCGATCTGATCGAGATACGTTCGATTATCAATTTTCTTTGCGTGTCCAAACCATCTAAGCATTCCTTTATTTATCTTTGTTGCCATATTTTATTTTGCACCACAGCGTTCTCTTATCTCACCATTCCTCATTTTATTCATCAGATTCACTCCGGCAATACTTCTCAGACTACTTATCTCCACAGCATTAATTTTACTTTCATGCCTCTTCTGCCAAACCCAATATTTACTAGGTACCAAAAAAAATAACATCTCTCCTCATACGGTGCTTTCATTTCAAAAGCAGCCAGTCCAAATAACTTTTGATTTTGCGTAAATGTAAGAATAACAAAAAACACGTCGAATTTTAAATCTAGGGAGAGGTTTAAAAATGTTATTTTGCTGTTTCCAAGTGGCATCCCTTTAACATCCCCCAACCCTTCTATAAAATGTCAAAAATCAACCCCTACCTTGTGATGTACATCAAATAAAAATAAAAAAAAATGAGTATCAGCCATATAAACAACAATTTATTGTATATATTTATTTTGCAGATAACATTAAACATAGCGAAATTACAACAAAATCTAAAATGAAGTTACTCGTAATTACAAACAGCTCCTTAAATTTATTTAAAGTAACTGTTTAAAGTGTGCTCCGTTATTTTGTAGGCAATAATATAACCTATTTTCAAATTATTCTCGAACTCTCTGCAAAGTTTCGCTAGTAATAATTTGTTTACATTCTTCAGTTATTCTAAGCTTTAGTTCTTCAAAGTCTTCGCGAGGAGTTTTTTAAACTAATGTTTTTAAATCTTCTTCTTAATGTGCCATCTCCATCAGTGGAGGTTGGATATCACAGTCGCAAATACTTCTCGGTCTTCGACTGCTCTTATAAGTTCTTCTAAGTCCAGGCCAGTCCATTGACGTATGTTTCTCAGCCATGACATTTTCTTTCTTCCGAGGCCACGTTTGCCTTCGATTTTTCCCTTAACAATAAGTTACGTAACGGTATTTAGGGTTTCTCAGAATGTGACCTAGATACGCTGTTTTCCGTATCTTTACGAGTTTAAACAGCTCACGCTCTATCCTCAGCTTGCGAAGAACCTCTTCATTAGTGGTGAGCGATGTCCATATTATTTTGAGCATTCTACGGTATGTCCTCATTTCAAAGGCTTCTAATTTATTGATGGTTTGTGCTTTAAGTGTCTATGTTTCTCCTCCATATAAGAGGGTAGACCAAACGTAGCACTTCGAGAGTCTCAAGCGCAGGCCCAGGTTGAGTCGCTAGTCACAGAGCAGCTTTCTAAGTAGCATAAAGTAATTTCTGGCTTGTTCTATTCTACATCTTATTTCCGCGTCCGGATCCAACTTGCAGTCCATCCAACATCCCAAATATCGAAACCTATCCTCCTGTTCCAGGACCTCGCCGTTTAACTGTATTGGCAGTGAGATATTCTTAGATCTTTTAATGGTCATAACCTTGGTTTTCTTTATGTTTATTTTCATGCCGGATGCTTCGCAAGCCATGTGGACACCATTAAGGAGTCGCTGTAAGCCCAGATCCGTTTCTGCTATCAAGACAGTATCGTCGGCGTATCTGATGCTGTTGATATTCACCCCGTTAACCTTAATTCCGTCCGGAGAGCCCGCCAGAGCTCTGCCAAATATTAGTTCCGAGTAAATATTGAACAGCAGTGGTGACAAAACACGACCCTGTCTGACTCCCCTGTGGATCTCGATTTGTTCAGAAGTCGTTCCTTCAATTTTTATTCTGGCGTTCTGATTCCAGTATAAGTTCTGCAACAGTGTGGTGTCTTTCTCGTCCAGACCTATGTCGCGAAGACAATTCATCAACAGATCATGCTTTACTCTATCAAATGCTTTCTCAAAGTCTATAAAGCAGATGAATAGGTCTTTTTGTTGATCATAGCATTTTTGTGCTAATATCAGCAAGCCAAACAGGGCCTCTCTCGTACCCATTCCGCCCCTGAAGCCAAACTGGTCATCTCCAATATTCTCTTCGCATTTGCGAGAGATGCGGTTGAGGATTTTTCTCAACATTATCTTTAAGGCATGGCTCATCAAGCTTATTAGTCGGAAATCTCTACAATTCTTGGGGTTTGTTTTCTTTGGTAGCGGTATGAAGATGGATTCTAGCCATTCACGAGGTATCGTACCAGTCTCTTAGATACGGTTACACAGGGTGACAAGTAAGTCCTTATTCTCCTCCCTCGCATTTTAGTTTCAAGATTTCAGGGTAGACTGGTCCTGGTCTTTTGTTTGTTTTGAGTTGTTTTATCGCGTATTGTACTTCTAACTTTAGGATCCTCGGTCCCTCTCCCCTCATATTAATCAGTCGAGGCTCTGCTCTAACATCCTTAAATAGATTCTTGATATATTTTTCCCATTCTTCCAGTTCTTTCTTCGTGGAGTCAGTTTCCCATCTGGGTTACGTATGCTGTGGATTGTGGATTTCCTGTTCGTCGATGTAAATTCTTTCACCCTCCTATGAAGGTTGAAAAAGTCGTGGCGACGCTGTAGGTTTTCGATTTCGGAGCATTTACTTTTCATCCAGTTTTCTTTAGCGCATTTTATTTTGTTACGGATGGTTCTGTTGAAAAGCTGTCGTTTACGTTGTTTGTAACTTTCGCTTCCTTTCTCGCGTCCATCAAACTCAAAATTTCCGCTGTGATCCATTCCTGTTTACCTCTTCTCGGGGATGGTTCTAAATTTCTTTCAATGGTCCCGCTCAAGATATCTCTTATGATTTTCCACATGCTGTCCACATTAGTGGCTGGGTCACGAGGTACGTTTGCAAGATGTTCATTTAGTTCTTCAAACACTGTTTGTTTTATGGTGGCATCTCTCAAAAGTCCAATATCTGGTTTTCTTAAGGGTTTTAATTTTTTCGTGCTTTTCCATTTGGGCCGCACTCTAGCAACAACAGGATGGTGGTCCGAACCAATATCGGCCCAGGGATATATCTTAACATTGATGATAGGATTGTGGTATCTTTTGTTGACCATTATGAAGTCAATCTGTTTTCGGACTATTCTCATATTCGTATGCTGTGGTGATGTCCATGTATAAAGTCTGTGAGGGTGGTGTTTGAACCATGTATTTGTTACTGCCATGTTGTATTGTTGGCAGAATTCAATGAGTCTCTCGCCTCTGTTATTTCTGTCACCCAACCCAAACTCTCCAATCAGGTCTGACACTCTTCCCTGACCCAACTTGGCATTGAAGTCTTCCATAATAAAGGTGAGATCCTGTTTTTTAGTCACCTTTACGAGTTCTTCCAACTCTGTGTACCAGGATTCGAGTTCGTTTGCGGGTTTGTCAGCTGTGGAAGCGTAGGTCTGTATGATGTTTATGTTCATTGGTTTTCTCGATAGTTGGATTAGCAGGTTTCTGTCAGAGACTGGTAGAAATTTATAACTGCCCGATTAAATTCCTCGCCCAGTATCACTCCGACTCCATTGCGGCGTTTACGGTCATTGTTACCGGAGTAATATAATGTTTTGTTCAATATTTTAGTTGTTCCTTATCTTGGCCATCTGACCTCGCTTAAGCCCAACAATCGGATGCCCAGGCAGTCCATTTCGTGGCATGCGATTGCAAGTTTTCCCGCTTCAAATAGAGTTTTCACATTCCATGTCGCAATTTGTTTTTAAATAGCCACACAGAAAAAAGTCAAGTGTTGTGAGATCTGGATATCTTGCCGGCCATTTTATAAAACCCCTTCTGCCAATCCAACGTCTCAATCTTGTCTTTCATAAAATTCAATTCTGCGGCCATAGTCGTCTTCACTAAGCTGATGATAAATTTGTATTTTATAAGGAAAAAAAAATATTAAATTTTAACACTTTGTGTATAGAACCAACATAAATATTTGTAAGTTTTAATACATTTGTAATGGAATAGGTAGGATCTATATCAAAATGACCCAGTACTTCAATTTGTGCAGCTTTGTCTAGAACTCTGGAATTATTATTTTTATTACAAACGGATCCAGTTTCTCCAATTTTCCGTACTATGATGGTCTAGAGGACTTTATTTCTATCAGGATGCCTTTCAATAAAAACTCGAGCTGTTTCTCAAATGCACTTGTTTTAATGACAGTAAATAAATATTATTTCTATTCGTTCTTAAAGAGAATACACCATTATAAAATAACTCAAGATGCTACAGGTACAAAAAATGTCTAATTTAACGTTACGAATAACTAACTATTAATATTTTTGAAACAAAAAAACAAAATGACGAAAAATGTCAAAAAAGGTGACAGGTATTTAAAAGTAATTAGACATCTACCTATCCAACAGTGGCGTATGTCGTTTTTGTTTTGGTCTCATGTTATTTCAAAAAATATTTTTTTATTAGCAAAATAAATCAATAGGATGAGTTGTTTTTCATCCAATTTGCATTTTTCTTGCGTTTTCAATTGATGTATCACAAGTTAGGGGTTGCTATTCGACATATTAAAGAAGGGGTGGTGGTGCCACTTGTAAACATCGGAACAAAATGTTTAAACCTCCCATTTGATCTAAAATTTGACATGTTTTTTGTTTCTCTTACATTTACGCAACTTGCTACTTTATCATAATCATCCCCGGATATGATTTTTCTGATAACAATAGATTTAATCTATTGCCAAATATAATATTATTTTAAATATTTTTTGGTTCATTGTTTTGAATTGAACGACTCTTATATTTATTAATTTTATTTAAAATAAAAAAAGTTATTTAAGGTTTCATTATCTACAAGGTTACATTTTGTTGACCCGTTAGTGTTCAGTATCCATCACTCTAGAACTGTTGTATAATTATTATTTAAACATTCTAACAATAATTTTTTTTTAATTGCTTATACAGGGTGATTTATTAAGAATGGAAAATCTCTAAACTGGAGATAATACACACCAAAATATGGCGATTGAGCTTAACATGTCTTATACAAATGTTGCAGGTTTACGAGATACAGGGTATTTAAAGTTGGAATTTTAATTTGAAATTTCTTAATAATTTTGTGATTTATTGTGCACATTTATTGTAATGAGTTATGGCTAAAATAACTAGAAAATCTAAAAGGCAGTTCAATTTTATTTCATGTAACCCTATCGGTTTTTGAGTTATTTGCATTTTAAACATTCAATGAATTTTGTTTATTGTGAATTTATTCCTTTAAATTACTACTATGCGGGGTAACAACAGTAAAGACAACAAATAACAATCAGTAACAGTAATAAAAGAAAAAGTTAAAGTAAATGCTCAAGATGCCTGCCTTCCACTTCAATACACTTTGTAAGGCGTCTCCTAAAAGATCTTTGAAAATTAAATAACATTTGTGGATTATTTTTAATATTGGCAGCTTCTTGAAATTTCTGTCGTAATTCTTCGATGGAATTAATTGTATTTTTGTTAACCATGTCCTTCATTTGTGACTATATTGAGAGAAGTCTAAAGGGTTTAAATCTGGACTTCTGGGTGGCCAAACAAATTCACTGCCACGCCCAATCCACCGGTGAGGAAAATGTTCATTCAGGTATTGCCGTACTGGCAGAGAAAAATGTGGCGGCGCCCCGTCTTGCATAAACCACATGTTCCGCCTTATAGCTAGTGGTACATCTTCTAGTAGTGTGTTTAACTGTTGTTCAAGGAAGTTTAAATAGAGGGGCCCGTTCAGATTAGGAGGTAGTTCAAAAGGACCAATAAAAAAACCAGATATCACACCACACCAAATATTTACCTTGAATTTATGCTGAAAATGTCGTTCCTTTAGAGTATGTGGATTTTTGGAGTCCCATAAATTATTGCTTTTCCAATCAAAAACACCTCGTCTAGTAAAAGTCGCCTCATCGGTGAAAATGAGATTATTAAGAAAATCCGGGTTTTCGTTTTGTTTATCTAGCATAAATTGAGCAAACTGTAGGCGAACTGGTAAATCTTGAGGTAGCAAATTCTGGACAGGAGTATATTGATATGGACGGAGATTATTTTTTTTGAAATTCTCTTGATAGACGATTTGCTTATTCCTGTTGCCGTTCTTAACCGACGAGTACTGAGATCAGGATTTTCCAAAATACAAACTAAAACCTCTTCTTCATCATCGACGTTGATACTTTTTGGAGCACCATTTAAGCTTTTAGGACGAAAACACCCTGTTTCGCCTAGGCGGGTATAAATACGTCTAAACAGTTTGTGATTGGGTTACCTTCGATTTGGGTATGATTCTAAATACCTTCTGGCTGCACCAAGTCCACTATAATTTGACTGAGAAAAAACATAAATCATATCACGCATTTCACTGTTGGAAAATTTATTATGTCGTGGAATTTTCTTATTTTACTACAAATAATACACTCTTACTTAGTGACAGTACCGTGCGGGGATGTCCTTAACCCCAACACGGCGCATCCCAATGGCTGATAGGGAACTTCCGGGCTTACAGGAAAGGTGTCTAATATTAAAGAATAAACACCCGCGGATCAACTAAGGACATTATATAGGGCAGCGGCTTTAACATTACTACCTTTAAGTACAAGGGAGCTTACTTTATTATACTCAAACTAGACAGGTGCGGTTGGTTTGTTCATTCAAAAGGGCAGCGAAATTTTACTACCTCTGCTGGTTAAACTATTCAGAGCGAGTTTGGCGTGGAGTTATATTCCGCTGGGCTGGTCAACGGCAAGAGTTGTCTACATACGTTAAACGGGTACGGTGAACCATTCCCTACCTAATTCCTTCCGGCCGATTAGCCTAACCTCATTCTTAATGAAAACTCTGGAAAGAATTATTGATAGACATATTAGAGAGGGGAATCTAAGCGAACATCCCTTAAACCTCCATCAATATGCCTACCAAACAGGCAATCTACGGATTTAGCTCTAAACAATCTAGTAGGAAAGATCGACCATTCCCTTAAACATAAGGAAATTGCGCTGGCAGCTTTTCTAGATATAGAAGAAGCGTTTAATAACGCCTTACCACAGTCACTCTATACATCCATTAGGGATAGAGGGATAGACAGTAAAATCTGTAACTGGATCAAAAACATGATTAAAAACAGATATATAATATCATCACTGCATAGAGAGTCGGTTAGGTTCAGGGCGGCGAAGGGGTGTCCACAAGGCGGGGTACTTTCCCCCTAATGTGATCACTTCTAGTCGACTCTCTGCTGAGCGAGCTTTCAATCCAGGGAGTAGATTTTCAATGCTATGCGGATGATCTGGTTATAATAGTTAGAGGGAAATTTGAAGCGACGATCTCAAACGTCCTCCAAGAAGCCCTTAACACAGTATACAGATGGTGCGAGAAGGAACAGATGTCTATCAATCCCCGAAAAACTGTAATTATTCCTTTTACAAAGAGGAAAAAGCTAGATAAGCTTCGGCAGCCTGTCCTATACGGAGAGAGCATTCCATTTGCGGCGGAAGTGAAATACCTGGGTGTAGTTCTGGATAAAAGACTCACCTGGAACGCCCACTTGGAAAAAACAATAAACAAAGCCAGGTTTTCTCTCTGGAATTTCAGAAGAGTATGTCGCAAATATTGGGAAATGAACCTCAAACAGATTTACTGGATTTATCAAACAATGATAATATCTATGGTCACGTATGGTTCAGTAGTCTGGTGGACCAAAGGGTTACAACAGACAGCTAGAGCAAAGCTTGCTGGGCTTTAGCGGCTGGCATGCCTGGCCATAACTTGAGCTATGTCCAGCACACCAATGGCAGCGATGTAACACCTCCTACATCTTCCTATCCTAGATATTCTCTTAGAGAGGGAGGCCAGGATAGTCTCCTACAGATTCTTGTCTTCGGAAAAGCAAATTAATGGAGAGCAACTCGGTGATCACTCCGGGATACTGAGTGAAACAAAAAACCACCAAATTCTCGGGATGGTTCCCGACTTGCTAGCCGCACGTAGAAAAGTCATTCAAAGTCCTCTTTCCGAAGAGAGACGAATGGGTGAGGGGACAAATCCTCTTCCCAGGACTAAATACGTAATGTACACAGATGGCTCAAAAACCCCTAATGGAGTTGGGGCCGGTGTTTTCAGCAGGAAACCAAAGATTGAAATATCTACCAGTCTTGGCAGGTATGCTACAATCTTTCAGGCTAAAGTCTTCGCTATCGAATTGTGTGCAAGAGAGTTGACCAACAGACCTCTAGCAAACAAAAACATAAGTATAATATTAGACAGCCAGGCTGCTTTAAAAGCACTGAGCTCCAACAAGATAAATTCTAAACTTGTATGGAATTGCAACGAATCCTAAGAGTACCTTGGTGCGAACAACAGGGTGACCCTAATGTGGGTACCTGGGCACCAGGGGGTGGAAGGAAACGAAAAAGCCGACACCCTTGCAAAACAGGGGGCTGAATCTGCGTTCACTGGACCAGAACCGGTTTTTGGAGTCACCACAAGTGCCGCCAAAACAATTATTTCGGACTGGGCGGAGAGGAAAATACTCACGTACTGGTCCGACATACCAGGGTTAACCCACTCGAAGGCGTTTCTACCGTTTCAACCCTCGAGAAACACAACTAAGCAGATCCTTGAATGGAGCAGAAATGACCTGCGTATTCTAACAGGACTTCTTACGGGACACTGTCGTCTAAGATACCACCTCAGAAAGATAGATCTGAACCAACAAACGGACTGTCGGTTCTGCTGCGTGGAAGACGAAACTGCTGAACATATACTATGTTCATGCCCCGGCCTGGGAAGAATAAGGTTCAACACATTTGGATACACCAACCTAGAACCTACCGATCTTAAAAAAATCTCACCCTATTCAATCATGAACTTCGGAAAAGGGCTGGATTGTGCGGTGAACTGTGACCTCTAGAGGTGAGCCACAAAAGACTACTAAGGGTCGCGGTGGAAGGGCGACCACGCCTCCCACTCACATGATACCTAACCTAACCATACCCTAGTGACAATAAAATTTTCAAATATTTCTTTACACGAAAAACTGATAAGTTCCGACACAAGCCTACTTGAAAAAAAGTCATTGTAATAACGGTAGCTTAGGAGTCTTTACGCTGAATGTTTAAAATGCAAATAACTTAAAAACTGATAGTTACATGAAATAAACAGGAGTACCTTTTTTATTCAAAATTAAACTGCTTTTTAGATTTTTTAGTCATTTTAGCCATAACTTATTAGGCAAAAAAGATATGTTGTTATTTACCTAAGTAACAGGGTGTAACTAACGCCCTGTATGAATAGTGCTAAATTCAGCATAAAATTTGTAATTTCATGCCAAAAAACATAAAGTTACCAATTTTCAAGACGACGCTGCTTTAAATCACAAAATTATTAAAAAATTTCAAATTAAAATTCCAACTTTAAATACGCTGTATTTCGTAAACCTGCAATATTTGTATAAGACATGTTAAGCTCAATCGCCCTATTTCGGTGTGTAGTATCTCCAGTTCAGATATTGCCCATTTTTTATGAATCACCCTGTATATTTAAAGAAATAATTATAAACTGTTTTAACAGAATCGGTAAATTATTTACCGTGTTCCAGGGCATTGATCATAGACCCTTTTCACTAAATCCGCTGTACTCTCCCTTCTCAAGATGTACCAAAATAAATCGCCGAATAACCAAACAGTAGCTCCTTGTGGAACTCCTTTTCTAAACCAGTAATTTTGTTTCCATACTACGTACCAGTAATACGCAATCGCGCAAAAGACTGCTAACAAAATCAAAATGATATAACTTTTTATGGTATCCTGAAAAAAAAATCGCTTATTAATTTTAACACCACTTTTTTTACAAATATTTTACTATAAATTAATTTAATGTTCCATATCGATTTTTAGGAAGTACAGTGTGTGGCGCGAGAAGTTTTAATTAAAAGTAATAGAGGATACAGTTATGTTAAAAATCTGAAATTACGACGCTGCAGGTTTTGGATGACGCTGAGTTGAAATATAATGTCCTGAATGTGGCACTTCCGGTTATACCGGAATTAGACGTCAACTTTTTTTTTATAGAACCTAATATTTTTTTTTTCTAATTCTACATGAAATTTTAGACAAAATGTGTGCACAATGTCCTATACCAAAAATGAAGTATTTTCGAGATATTTCGGTTTTTTTCAAAATTTGAAAAAATCCTAGTCCATATTGAATAACGATATCTCCTCAGATAACAAAACTAGTGACGTGAAATTGTAACCATTAAACAACAAGCGCTTGCCCGTTAACTCCAACTTATTGATATTTCATACCGCGTGTTTTAATCTTAGCCTCTTTAAAAAAAGGGCAACCATAAAGATGTTGCCAACTATAGATCTGTAAGTCTTTTTTCTACTGTTGCCAAATTTTTCGAAAAACTTCTTTTTTATAGAATCTGTAATTTCTGTAACAAATTTAAAATTTTCAATCCAAATCAACATGGTTTTATTAAAAAAAAAAAGGTATACATACTCTCATATTTCAGCTGAACCAACAAATTCTAGACTCTAAGGAGTCTGATGACATTACGTGTGGAATTTTTCTGGACCTTAAAATGGCATTCGGTTGCACTGATAAAGACATCCTTTCATTTAAATTAAAAAAATATGGCAATAGGATAATGTGCTGTCGTGGTTTAGGAGTTACCTTGAGAATCATACTCTAACAGTTATTGTGAGAAAGAGAAAATCCTCAGAAGATCCTGTATAGAAGATCTTGTGTATATATATATATATATATATATATATATATATATATATTTGTGTTTTGTTGTATTTTAAAGTTAAGTTGTCAGAATAAATTTGTCAAGAAAGATTGTCAAAATATCTTTGGACTAAAATTGAGATATTTACTGAAAAAAGGCAAGTTATTTGATCAAGGCGACAACATTTGGTGACCCCGACGTGATCACGACTATGGAGAAAGATAAAAAAGCCAGGCGAGAAGGAGCCGGTCTGAATCGTCATCTTTCAGCAGACTTCGTATGGCCAGATCATTTTGGAACTTCCTCTACTAGAAATATTGAATCCGAACAAAAATCGCTACCTGATCGTCCTATTGCTAGTAGAAAAGCTCCATCGACTTCGACTAAGAAAACCTCAAATTCCAAACATTCTCATGTGAGTTTTGAGAAGAAAAAGTTAGCGATAATGACTGAGAAAAAGAAACAAGAATTGAAACAGAAACAGATACAAATTCAGTTCGAGTTAGAACAGAAGAAAAATGAAATTGAAAATAGCATCCGTCTTCTAGAAATGGAACATGATCTTCAAAATGCTATACTAAAAGAACAAGATGAAGATGGAAGCCACAGCGATGATTCAAAAATAACAGATATCAATAGATCTATTGAAGAAAATGATAAAGAGAGAATAGTTTCGGACTGGATTAACAAAATACCTGAAGAACATGTAGAAATTCACGAACAGGAGGATAAATCAGAGAATAACGACATCAAATTACTTTGTGAAACTTTATCGAATGTTCTCAAATCAGTTGCACTTTCAAATGACAAAAAATCGACAACATTCCTGGCCCGACACACAGTAGATAAGGATTTTCCAAGTTTCGATGGAAACCCGCAAGAATGGCCTCTCTTTCACAAACGATTCAAAAATATATGCAGCCTGTGTAAATACAGCAGTGAAGAGATTATGCTCAAGTTACAAAAAAGTTTGAAAGGTGATGCCAAAGCTGCAGTCGCAGGAATGATGTTGACATCTGAAAACACGGATTTGGTTATTCAAACTTTAGAAATGCGCTTTGGACGACCGGAGTATATCGTTGACGCAATGATATCAAAAATCAAAACTATGCCGTACATTAGAGACATGAACCTAGAGAGATTGATCCAATTCTCAACTGAAGTTAGTAATGTTGTATCGACAATAAAGACGCTGAACACAATGGGACATCTTCAAAATCCTCAGTTATTGAGAGATTTTTTATACAAACTTCCAGAAGTACTCAAATTGAAATGGGGAGAAGTTGTAGTCAGTAGAAATGGTCAAGTCAACCTGGAAGACTTCTCAAAATGGGTAGGAGAAGTAGCAAATGCAGCATGCTACGTAAGCACACCTCGTAGTTACAATTTTGAGAAATTTCAACAGAGTAAATCATCGAAAACAGAAAGAGTATTTAGTACGAAGGATTTGAAGAATGAAAAATGTCATTATTGTGAAAAGAAACACCAAGAAGAATTATGTCCACAGATGAAAATCGATCATGTTGACAAAAGATGGAGTATAGTGACGGAGAAGAAGTTATGTTTTTGATTCCAGTTAAGCTGTATGGCCCAGCAGAGAGTATTACCGTACTTGCCTTATGTCACGAAGCATCAACCGTCACACTATTGGATGCAAAAATCGCGTAAAAACTCGGGTTGTCTGGATATAGGGATACTCTTTGCCTTCAATGGACTAATGATGAGGTATCGACACAAAAGAATTCGCTTCGTATGGATGTTCATATTTCCAAAACGAGTGAAAACGAGAAATGTTTTCTCATGAAAGGAGTTAGCACGATTGACAATTTGTCACTGCCAGAACAAACTGTCATTATGACCGAATGGGAAAAACATCCTCACTTGAAAGGTCTGCCAATTGCTGACATAAGAAATGAAAAACCCGTACTGCTGATTGGGCAAGACAATGTGAACCTAATCATAGCCCGACAAATAAGGAGTGGTCCAGAAAATATGCCTGTAGCTAGTAGGTGTAAATTGGGATGGGCCATACATGGACCTTGTAATACGAGAAAGGACCATGAAGAGACATTTATGGCACACACATTACACATATGTGAACAAAGCAATAACGAATTATTAGAGTTGGTCAAAAGTTCATTCTCTACTGAATCTTTCGGTGTTATGGTTACATCAGATCGGCAGACAAAAGAAAACCAAAGAGCTCTAATGATAATGAACAACATGATTCGGAAAGTTGGTGGAACACATGAAATAGGTCTTCTTTGGCGGAGTGACGATGTACAACTACCTGAAAGTAGATATAGAGCATTGCAAAGATTGCGATGTGTGGAGAAGAAATGTGGGAAAGACGACATACTTGCAAAAGAATATTGTGATAAGATAAGAGATTACGAAGAAAAGGGATATATTCGGAAGTTAACGACAGAGGAAGCGGAAATAGAAAGTCCACGCACCTGGTACTTACCACATTTTCCAGTACATAATCCAAATAAACCTAATAAGATCAGATTGGTGTTTGATGCTTCCGCGAAATCTCATGGCGTCAGCTTGAATGATAACTTAATAGCTGGGCCCGATTTACTCCAGTCATTAGTTGCAATATTATGGAAGTTTCGCCAACGCCGCTATGGATTTTGTGGTGATGTTAAGAAAATGTTCCATAGAGTTGGTATCAGGAAGGAAGACCGGTGTGCTCAACGATTCCTTTGGAGGAATTTGGAAAATAACCGTATTCCAGATACTTACGAAATGCTGGTCATGACATTTGGCGCAACCTGTTCCCCTGTTTGCGCACAATTCGTGAAAAATTGGAATGCTGAAAGAATCGCAACAGATCCAGAAATAAAAAAAGCACTGATTCAGAAATTCTATGTTGACGACTACCTCGATTCAAAAGATACCGAAGAAAAAGCACTGAACACCATTCAGGAAATCTGTAGGACACAAAAAATTGCGAATTTTGAAGTAGTGAATTGGATGACGAATTCGCCACTAATCCGTCAGAAATTATCAGAAAGATTGTTAATAGCAAGTTCCAAGATTATCGACGAATCTTTCATGCACAGAGTGCTAGGGCTTTGGTGGAATCCTGATAAAGATGAATTCTCATTCAAATTGAATAGACATCAAATGGCTATGGATAACCAACCAACCAAAAGGAATATTTTGAAGGCGCTGATGTCTCTATTCGACCCCTTGGAACTCATTGCGTGTTTCACAATCAAAGGGAAGATATTAATGCAAGACATATGGCGCTCCGGAGTAGGGTGGGATGACATACTACCTGAAAAATTATTGATTATTTGGAAAAGATGGATAGAAAACCTTAAAAAGATTACAAAAATAAAAATTCCACGTTGCTATAGCTTGATGATACCTAAAGCAACAGAGATCGAGATCCATGGTTTCTGCGACAGCAGTGAGAAAGCTACAGTAGTTTATATCCGAACAGTCTGTGAAGGAAAAGTCGACACCTCCCTTATAGCGTCAAAAACAAGAAGAAATGGCTCCCTTGAAACCTTTATCAATTCCAAGGCTAGAGTTACAAGCGGCTGTTATGTTGAGTCGATTGGTCTAGTCAATAAAACGTGAAATATGTATCCACAGAACATGATTCGACATGCGTTCTGGATTGGATTCGTGGAGATGGAAGAAACTATAAACAATTCGTTGCACATAGAGTCGGAGAAATCCAAGAGAGGATGAAAGTGGACGACTGGAGATGGGTTCCAACAGAATTCAACACAGCAGATGAGGCAACAAGGGATTCATTCAGTAACAAGGAAGTTATCTCTGAAAATTGGTTTCATGGAACTGAATTCCTGAAACTACCTGAAAATTTTTGGCCCAAAGAGAAGAAGAACAGTGAACCTATAGAAGAATACCTCAAAGAATTGAAATCTACTGAAGCCTGTTTAGTTACCAGGGAATATGAAAATGTACTTCTAGATGTCAAGAGGTTCTCGAAGTGGCTGAGGTTGATAAGATCAACTGCTTGGATTATTAGATTCACAAATATTATGAAGAACAAGATACAAGGAGTGAATTATGTATTTCCGTCAGAACTCACTGTGCCTGAAATAGAAAAAGCTGAGATACACTGGATTCGACAGACACAAGAAGAATGTTTTCTGGAAGATATTCATTGTATAAAAAATGGAAAGCCTCTGAGTCCGCAGAGTAAGTTGCATTCTTTGTGTCCAGAAATCCAACATGAATTGTTAGTTCTTGGAGGAAGAACAAGTTTAGCCGAAGGATTATCGGACAGGACGAAACAACCCATAATCTTAAGCCCGAAATACGATTATGTCAAACTGCTGATCCATCACTATCATGAGAAATTCCGTCACAGAGGAGTGGAACTGGTCTATAAGACAAAAATTCTGGATTATTAATGGACGAGCAGCGGTGAAGTCAGTTTTTTTGAAATGTCAGATCTGTAAAAATGAACGAGCTAAACCCTTACCACCTATAATGGGACAACTTCCTGCAGTCAGATTGAATCGAGAGGTGAGACCGTTCACAAATGTCTGAATGGACTATTTTGGGCCCATTTATGTGACGGTAGGCAGGAGAAGAGAAAAGAGATGGGGAGTAATATTCACATGCTTAGCTGTAAGAGCCGTACATCTCGAAATATCGCATACTCTGAATGGCGATTCGGCAGTGATGGCCATAATGAGGATGGCAGGAAGAAGAGGAAAACCCAAAACAATATTTTGCGACAATGGCACAAACCTCGTTGCAGCTGCCAAAGAACTTAAGGAGTCCTTGAAAAGTTTTGACAAATCTGCAGTTATAAATTCCATGACATCAAGAGGAATCGACTTCAGATTCAACCCACCCACAGCTGCTCATATGGGGGGAACTTGGGAGAGGTTGATTGGCTCTGTTAAGCGTACTATTGGGAAAGTGTTGAATAGCCAATCCCTAAAAGATGAAACTCTACAAACATTTTTTGTGGAAGCGGAAAAAATTGTTAATTCCCGACCATTAACGAAAGTCTCAACAGATCCTAACGATTATGATGCTCTGACACCTAATCACTTTCTATTGGGTTCATGTGATGGTGATGGACCTGTACCACTCATAAATCCGAATTCAATCAACCTGAGACGAGAATGGAGGAAATCGACAATGCTAGCTAATTAATTCTGGGAACGATGGGTTCGAGATTATTTACCAACCTTGACAAAAAGAAGTAAATGGACTAGTGATAGCGAACCAGTCAAGGTAAATGATATAGTTGTACTTGTCAACGACAACGCACCCAGATACGAATGGAAAATGGGCAGAATTACTGCCATTCATCCAGGACCAGATGGTAGGATCCGTGTGGTAGATGTGAAGACAGCTACATCGGAATATAGAAGACCAGTCACTAAGATTTGCCGATTGGAGCTAGAGGAAAATAGTTCCTATAGCAGGGGGGAGAATGTGAGAAAGAGAAAATCCTGTATAGAAGATCTTGTGTATATATATATTTGTTTTGTTGTATTTTGAAGTTAAGTTGTCAGAATAAATTTGTCAAGAAAGATTGTCAAAATATCTTTGGACTAAAATTGAGATATTTACTGAAAAAAGGCAAGTTATTTGATCAAGGCGACAACAGTTATGATCAAGAAAGAAAACAATATTTTTATATTGGACGTTTAAAAAAATAATAAGTGGAGTTCCACAAGGAAGCATACTAGTACTTTTTCTCTTTCTAATCTACTTCAATGATTTATTATTTTACTATAAATTAATTTAATATTGTTCCATAGCGATTTTTAGGAAGTACAGGGTGTGGCGCGAAAAGTTTTGATTAAAAGTAATGGCGGATACAGTTATGTTAAAAATCTAAAATTACGAAGCTGTAGGTTTTGAATGACTCTGAATTCAAATATAATGTTGTCCTGAATATTTTTTTTTTATTAACAATTACCCTTGTGCGGCATTGTGTTAAGATTACAATCTGATCATAAGATCAATCAGCAACTTACAACTAACTTAAATTACTACTCTGTAACTATCTAAGGTCTTACTCAACATCATCCTTAGATATCTAATACATTTTGTACACTTATTAACGTACACTTCAACACGCACATTACTCTGCTTTTGACAATCACTTCACCAACTCGTAAGGTTTAATCCTCTTGAGTCTTCTCGCTATTCCTGCAGTATCAAGGAGCTGGATTACCTCAACATTGGTATGATGATAAAGTCGTAGTTCATGACTCGTGGCAAATTTGACTATAGTTTGGTCAACAGTATCCATATCCAGATCCTTATGGAGGTTACTGTTTCGAATGTACCAGGGTGCATCCACGATGTTCCTTAGTACCTTGTTTTGAAATCTTTGAATGATTTGTAGACTACTTTGACTAGCACATCCCCATAGTTGAATACCATACGACCAAATGGGTGGGTATTTGTTTATATAGCATAAGCTTTTTGTGTACAGACAGAGTGGAGTTTCGTCCGATCAACCAATACATTTTTTTATATTTAATTTGAAGCTGTTCCCTTTTCTTTTTAATATAAGCTTTCCAGCAAAGCTTAGCATCGAGGGTAATACCTAAGTATTTTGCTGTATTTGTGAATGGAATTCGTTTTTCATTTATGTTTATAGGTATATGTTGTTGAGATCTATTGGTAAAGTTTACGTGTTTAGATTTGAATTCATTAATTTTAATCCTCCACTTTTTTGTCCATTTGTCCATTTTATTGATAGATGCCTCTAGTTTTTCTGCCGCTTCTTCATGGCTATTTCCTACTGCTAATATGGCAGTATCGTCTGCATAGGTTGCTAAAGTATCATTTTCTAGTTTAGGCATGTCATTTGTGTACAGAAGGTATAGGAGAGGTCCCAACACACTGCCCTGTGGCACTCCTGCATTAATTTTCTTAAGGTCAGAGTAGGCTTCCTCTTGTTTAATTCTAAAGTGTCTGTCTGAGATGTAGGATTCTAAAATATCAGAGAACTGTATTGGCAAGTACATCTTCATTTTATGTTTTAACCCCTTAGTAGTTAAACAACACCGGTTCAAGCGCAAAGGAGTGGGGGGGAGGAGTGGGGGTAGGAGTGGGGGAAGTGGTGGGGTAGGAGTGGTGGAGTGGGGGAAGTGGTGGGGGTAGGAGTGGTGGAGTGGGGGAAGTGGTGGGGGTAGGAGTGGGGGAGTGGGGGGAAGTGGGGGGTAGGAATGGGGGTAGGAGTGGGGGGTATGAGTGGTGGAGTGGGGGCAGTGGTGGAGTGGGGAGGAGTGGCAGAAGAAGGAGTGGGGGAAGTGGCGGGAGACTGAGTGGGGAGATGACATTGTTGACATATGACATTGTTGACATATGACATTTTTGACATGTGACATTGTTGACATATGACATTGTTGACATGTGACATTGTTGCCATTGTTTACATACGGCATGTTGCCATTGTTGACATATAAAATCATTGTTTACATACGGTATTGTCCCCATCGACTCGATTAAGAGGGTTCCGTAAGCACGTTGAAAAGTGGTGTGACGTAAGCGTTGAAAAAAACTTGGTTTCTCGGAGGTTTGAACCCGAACCCTTTGACTTACTAAACAGTTAGCTATACCATTCAGATAACTTGCATATTAATTTTATCGTGCAAGATTGGATATAAAAATATATATTTGTGACATCATTATGTTAAAAATAACCTTGAACTACCAGATAATAAAAATGAATGAAAATATGTTGATTTAACGTGAGTTACATGCGTCATTTCCGCTGACTTCTATTTGAACCATTTTTGCGACTCAGCAGTTCTAGAAGCTTCCAGAAATTGCTTATCTAAAAAAATATCACACTCGTAATTTCCTTTATTATAAAATAAGCATTATTTATCAAAATTAAAGATATAAAAAGGAGAAAGCCATACGGTTTAGTACCATTTGACTATTTACATTAAACGGTGATAGATTTGTGCGTTCAAGTGCTACAAGAAGAAAAAAGTAAGTTTCAATTATTGTTGTGTTTTGTCTCACAAAATATTCTTATTTGTAAAAATTTTATTAGATGAATTTGGAAAATTTAAACGAAGTTTCTTTCATTACAGCACGGAAACCTATAGTAAAGCTGCAGGAGCTACCAATAGGAGTTCCTCAAGCAATTTATGCTGCGAAAATAACCAAAACAACATATGGTACAAGCGTTCTTCTTGACTTGGTTGATAAAGTCACCTTCCTACTACTGCTACTTATGAGCCGTATATTAGCCATTTCGAGAAAGGGAAATACAGCTTATCATACCGAGGATCTTACGATTGTGGTCGTCTCCATTTGGCTGCGGCATTTGAAATTAAAGAAATTTAATCCGAAACATCCATAGAAAATTAGTAAGCAAATTTTTTTTCTTTTTTAATTATAAAAGTGGTTTATAATGTCGTCCAAAGTTACCGAAACTATTAAAAAGTTACATCAAAATTATTCCGATGATCTTGCTAATGTCTCTTTAAAATTAATTGCCAAACATATTAGAAAATGTGCGCTAGCTTTTAAAAAAATTAAATTTTCTGTTGGAGAAAAACGTAAAATTCATACGAAAATCGCTGAATTAAAACGGATGAGATGTTTAATTAAAGCAATGTCCAACAAGGTAGGTTTAGGGTTAAAACGAGGTAGTAGAGTTAAGTGGGAAGATGTGATTGCTATTTTCGACAGTAGAATTAGAACGGGAGTTATAATAAATTTACAACATAAAGAAATTAAAGATTTTTTAAAAGACTTGTTTCATTTATTTAAAAGTAGAGTTAATAATATTTTAAAAACAATTCCTATGCTAAAAATAAATACAACATTTTGGGGGGATTTTATAAAGCAGCAGTCAAGTGACGAATTATTAGATCGAAAGTTTTTCATTACTCCAAATGCTGTTGTAGATGCAGGATCGGATTTAGCACAGTGGTTTAATGATAATGTAGTCGATGTTATCTAAATAAATTATCAGAATTTTCTGAAAAAAATAGTGGTTGGGCACTTAGTAAAATCGTTTTATTAGAAGTAGCTATAAATAAATATGAGGTCGGCAACGGTTCATCTTTCATTAAATTACCAGATCAAATTTTAAAGAAACATGCTTGCGTAAACGTTCAAAATGCAGACCAAGCATGTTTCTTTTGGAGCATCGTAAGCGCTTTATATCCAGTCACAAAAGACCCACAACGATTAAGTAAGTATCCGCATTATGACACCGTTCTAAATATAAAGGGGTTGGAAATTCCAATTAAATTAAATCAAATTTCAAAGTTCGAGAAACTAAACGAAATTTCAGTTAACATCTATGCTTTAGAATTGATCGAAACAGAGAAGAGATCATTTTACATGGTTATACCTGCGTTTTTAACCAAAAATAAAATGAAACGTCACGTCAATTTGTTACTAATACAAGATCAGTATTTTCGGAAATTAAATGATTATGAAGCGCCACCCATCGACAATGAAAATGCTGAAATCAAATATCATTATGTTTGGATAAAACATTTGTCTAGATTAATTTCAAGTCAACTCAACAAATATGATCATAAAAAATTCTTGTGCGATAGATGTTTAAATTATTTTTCAAGCTGTGATAAATTAAACGAACATGAAAAGGTTTGTCAAAATGTTAATGACTGTAAAATTTCATTTCCTAAATATGATTATGTAGAGTTTAGAAATTTCGTTTATAAACAAAAGTGTCCTTTTTTAATTTATGCAGACTTTGAATCGCAGTTGGTAGATTGTAATGATAAGGTTTCCGAAAAAACTGTCAAATATCAAAAGCATCGGGCTTTTAATGCAGGATACTATTTTAAATGTTCTTACGATGATAGTCTTTCCTATTTCAATAGCTATCAGGGGGATGATTGCATGCAATGGTTCGCCGACCAATTGTCAAATTTAGCCAGTTTTATTCAATCAAAAATCAAAAATATAATCCCAATGGTGGAAAAGCATGATGTCATTAATGCCAAGGTATGTCACATATGTGAAAAGCCTTTTGGTATTAAAGATATTATTGTTCGTGTTCATGATCACTTTACGGCAGCTTTTCGAGGTTGGGCGCATCAAGTATGCAATTTACAATTTCAAAAATTATTTATTGTGCCAATTGCATTTCACAATCTTTCGGGCTACGATAGTCATTTTATTATAAAAGACATTGCCAAGCGTGGACAAGTGACTGTACTTCCCGTTAATATGGAAAAATATATATCATTCACTCAATACGACTCGGAGACTAACATCAAATTTAGATTTATAGATTCTTGTAGATTTATGGGAGCCAGACTTGACGAATTGGTGAGCACTCTAAAAGTCGAAAACTTGCAAAATTTAAAAAAAGAATTCAGCTATTTAAATGAAGAAAATTTTAAATTAATAACAAAAAAAGGTGTTTTCCCCTATGATTATATAAACAACTTGGATAAATTAAATGACATTCAACTACCATCTAAAAAACAATTTTACAATAAACTAAATGACGAGCATATTAGCGAAGAGAAGTATGTTCATGCGCAAAACGTTTGGCAATCGTTCGGGATTAAAAACTTGGGGGAATATAGCGACTTATACCTTCGCACAGATATCCTTCTTTTGGCAGACGTTATGGAAAATTTTAGAGAGACTGCTTTGAAAGTTTATGGTTTAGATCCGGCATGGTATTATACTATGCCTGGGTATACGTGGGACTGCATGTTAAAGTATACTAAATGTAAACTCAAACTTATAAAGGATGTGGATATGATATTGTTCATTGAAGCTGGTATTAGAGGAGGAATATCGGTTTGCAGTAATCGATATACGGAGGCAAACAATGAGTATATGGAAACATACGATTCCACCAAGCTGACAAGTTATCTATTTTACCTTGATGTTAATAATTTGTATGGGTGGGCTATGTCTCAACCTCTGCCATACGATGACTTTCAATGGGTGGAAACAAATATTGACATCTCTCAGATACCTGACGATGCAGAAGAAGGATACATCCTGCAGGTTGATTTAGAATATCCTAAAGAGTTGCACGATTTGCATAAGGACTTTCCCTTTTGTGCTGAACACCGCGTACCACCCGGATCAAAATTACCGAAATTAATGACTACACTACATAATAAAGAAAAATATGTTATACATTACCGAAATTTAAAACAGGCTTTGGCGCATGGTTTAATACTTAAAAAGATACATCGCGTTTTAAAATTTAAACAATCTGCATGGTTGAAGCCCTATATCGAGCTAAACACTCGTTTAAGGACTACAGCTACCAGTTCATTTGCAAAGAATCAGTTTAAACTCGCGAACAACGCGGTGTTTGGCAAAACAATGGAAAATAAACGCTTACATAGGGTAGTAAAGTTAGTAAGTTCATACGAGGGTCGTTACGGGGCAAAAAATTTAATTTCTAGCGCGAGATTTCACAATAGATCAATTTTTGATGAAAATCTAATGGCTATCGAACTAAAAAAGTCTGAATTACTTTTCGATAAACCCCTATAATGTCCATTCTCGACATTTCAAAAACGTGTATGTATGATTTCCACTATAATTTTATGCTCCCCACCCTAGGGGTGAACAATTGTATCATAAACTACACGGACACCGATAGTTTCTTCTACAAAATAATGAATATCAATGTTTACAAAGACATAATCGGTAGGTATATCGAAAAATTTGATACCTCCGATTATAGTGGAAATAATATATACAATATCCCGTTACTTAACAAAAAAATACCGGGTCTTATGAAAGATGAAGCCAACGGCAAAATCATTACGCATTTTGTTGGGTTACGATCAAAAATGTACGCGTTTAAAATTCAGGGAGATAAAAACGTCACTAAAAAGTCTAAGGGGGTAAAATATAATGTTGTCAAAAATAAATTGACATTTGAAGATTACGTAGATTGTCTTAAAACATTTAAACATAAAAATATTACACAGTGCACAATTCGATCCTATAAACATGACGTATTTAGCATAGAACAATCGAAAATTGCTTTAAGCCCTGAGGATGATAAAAGATATTTAATTTCGGGATCATTTAACACGCTACCATGGGGTCATTACAGTATAGAATAATTAGATTTAGAACCGTTTGCGTAGAGATATAAAAAATAATAACTTTACATATTCCTCATTCCTGACATCATTATTTTTATAATTTCATTCTGTTCCACTTTTATAATTAAAAAAAAATAAAAAAAAAAAAAAAAATTTATGTAACCTATTTTTATGTAATCTACTGTGTAAACTAAAATTATGTAATCATATGTGTAAGTTAATAAAAAAAATTGTTTTATTTTTGAGTTTTATTTGAGTGTAAAGAGAGATCGATATTAAAAAAACACATGCATAAATCAACAATTTTATTAAAAAAAAAAAAATACAAATTATTCGTAAAATGAAATTAACTTTGATAGTAAAGATTTTAATTGTTCCTTCAAACTTTGACTTGTGTCAATGTCACTTGATATTCCATATCAGCAATGACATCAGTTATTGAAAGACCAATTGTAATTTTTGCTCTCGAACATTTCCAACAGCTCGTCTCCATCAGATGCTAAATGATGCTGGCGGTGATGGTGTTAACTCGACGTCACTTACATCTAGCATACTAGCACTATTTTGACTCGACATAGCTAGATACAAACTTGAATGAGACTGAAATTAACTTCATGCATATATTTATATCCCTCTCCTTCTTTCCCAGACTTATCCGAACTGTGATTTTTGATGATGGAGATGAAAAGGCCCCCCTGACTGCAGAACTTTGTTCGTGTTTTCCATTCTATACTAAATCGACGTCTTCTATCCAACTGTTATGTTTTTTGTCGAGTCCTAACCACTTGACGTACATTTTCTTTCCCTTTCTCCTCAATACTTTTTCTATGAGGTAAATGTCGGGATTTTTGGTTTTCTGCAATTCCTCCTCATAGAAAGCACCGCTGATTGGCTGACCATGCATGTCTTCGAGTAAGTATGTTACAGGATTGGTTATTTTAACTTTAATGATTTTGAATAACTCTGTCGTCCAATTTGGCGTGTACCCTTTTTCGAAAATATGTTTGGACTTGGATATCCGCACGATATCATCAACTTTGAGCTTACGTGGACCAGCAATTTTTAAATGACTATATCTCTGACGTAAAATCTCTTTCTCGTTAGACTTGTTCACTTCAGTAGGTTTCAATCTAGTCCTACTGTGCTTGGTGTCATTATATTGTTTGGTAATTTTTGACAATACATCAATCCATCTGTATTTTCCATTCAGACTAAAATACTTGTAGAGTTTATTTTTGAGTGTTCTTATCACCCGTTCAGCAATGGCAGCCTTTTTCACAGTGAATGTATTATAGTGGTTTATATTATATTTTTTCATCAAGTTCTGAAATTTAATATTGAAAAATTCTGTTCCTTGATCTGATTGCAGATTTTTTGGTATACGATTAGCTTGGTGCAGTATATCCGCAAAAGATTTAGTGATCTCTTCACCCGTCTTAGTTTTGAGTGGGCGTGTCCATAGGTATTTAGAAAAACAGTCGATAACTACCAAAATCATTTTGAAACCTTTATTTTGATGTGCATAAGGTCTCATTTCGGCCAAGTCAATTTGCCATAAATCATCTAAGCCCTTGATGATAGTTCGTCGTCTAGGGTAAGTCTTGCGGGCTGATGCATGAAGCTCATCAACGAGTTGAATCTTGTCTGTTGAAGCCATACTATCAAAGGGTATTTTTACTATTAAGTCTATTTATTGATCCTTCGATATTTTTCAAGGCATTGATCATTTGATTTTGTAGTGCATCAATGCGATTTGTAGAACTGTTTGCGTGACTACTGATTTTTTCATTAAGTTTCGTATTAAGCTTATCAATTTCAACTTTACTCACTTTTTCATCGAGTACCCCTCGCACTTTTTTAGTATATTTATCAATGGCCAACTTGAAATCAAATTTAATTTGTGATATCACATCATCTACATACTTTTTCGTTGACATATGTTCACTGGCCGTTGGAGGGTTCCTCGAAATGAATTCTTCAAATTTATTTATTTTGTTGTCAATCACATTCAATGCATCAGTTAAATTCTTTATCATAATATCATGTGATACAAATTGTTTTCTCAAATGAGTCAATTCAATACTGTTATTGCTAGCTTCATGTGGAGCATATCTGTGTCCGAACTTGTTCAGACTCATTGTTCAAATGACTCATCATTGTCAGTGTTATTAGTATATATAGCCAGCTTCCCGAAGTTCATTGATTATGGCAACTATTTCATTATCGAGTGAGGTGTTTCCAGCTGCCTTGGAAGCTATCAACAGCTTCAAACGATCAACGAGTTCATTTGGATCATCCCAATAAATATACTCCACCGGTTTTTCATTGTACGTTAATGTCAAACCATTACCAGTCGTTGAACGTCTTCTACCTTTTCGCAACTCCATTATGAGCGGTTTTATGATTTCTGTGTATTTCCATCTCGTAGAACCTTTGAGTCTTCCATCTTTATTAATATAGCGATCACTCAATTTCAATAGCGCCCTGTAAGCTTGCACATCTTCTTCGTTAAAATCCGTAGGATCATCATAGAAGATGAGCTTATACAGTCCTGGGGTTCCTCGTATCTGTTTACCTTCAATCTTAATAAAGCCAGTCCTTTTATCAAAGTCAATTAATTGTGTTCCTAGATACCATTTTGATGTTTGGGGATCATAAGTTGGTCCATACATTGTATCTATTTTTTCACTATATGACCAATGATCTTTGATATATGGATGTGACATGACCGGATATTGATCTAGATATTCATCCATAACATTATCTGAAATATTTTGTTCAGGTATATTTTCGTGAAAAACTTCATCATCATTATCTTGTCCACTTGTGCTCGCACTTATTCTGCCTACTTCTTCCATTGGGAGAAATTGTGTTTGTTCTTGTCCTACTCTTTCCTTTTCTTCTACCTCTTCTTTCTTTAGTTCAGGTGATTCTTCTTTTTTTATACTTCTCAATGCATTATTGATCTTTGAGGATTTAACGATCTCATGTAGTGGCTCCGAAATGGGTTTGAACATTCTGATGAGCGATTCATCTTTTTCCGATCTACCTAGTTTCAATGCCAAGTACTTTTTCCTAATGGAACGGGTGAGCTCTGCAATTTTGCGTTTGCGTGCAGCTATTTGATCGTCTTTGTTTAAATCAGGATCAGAGGGGGAGGCAGCACGTTTAATCAGTTTGCTGCGCTTTTTGTATTTGTGTGTGCCAACACGACTTAACGACATCATGATGGGGAATGATCTGATGGTATATGGTACTTATATTTTTATATATTTATCAAACCCTTGACGATATCTACCATCATTTATATCAAAATCTTTGACAATCACAAAAGTACCATATGCAACATTCCAACATTTCGAACACAAGCGTTTAAAGTCTTCGAAACTCATGTCTGGTGATACGTGTTTATCAAATACGTGCTTCAAATTGATTTCATCTTGTTTGAATAGTACAATCAGGTTACAGTTGTCTCGTATGAGCTGTTTAGGTATTTTCGAGTAGGTCTGACAAAGGTAGGCAGCATCAATATCCTTGTGTCTACACATTGAAAAATATTCCCGGATTTTCTGTTGGGAATCACACGCTACATCATCGAATAGGAATATAAAGTTGGGTTTTGCATCTGATGGACTTATAATATCATCATTATCCTTGAATGGGAAGTAGCCAACCTCTTTAAGTCCATTCAATACCTCTTGGAGTAGTTGATATTTCGGTTGATACAATGACTTGGAGTACACGTAAATATTTTCAAATTTTGCACCATTTGGATTGAAAATTACTGACAACATGACGTTCGTCTTACCACAACCACTTGGTCCACATACTATTGCTCGAAATGAATTGGGCAATAATTTACCATGTTTAGAAAGGGTCGTTGATGATGTATGAAAATCTAAATTTTCAATAGGTAACGACTGTTCTTGTTGAATAACCTTCATCTTGTGACATGATTGACGTTTATGTTATTCTATAAATATAGGTGTTACAGTTCCACTTTTATCATTTTCGATGTCTTCGTACGAGGGAGAAGGTGTTTTGAATTCCCTGATAAACAAGTTACCTTTTGAGCTCCATCTACCCGGAGACGTAAGTCGTATTACTGGACGATGCAAACGATTACTAATATTTCATTTATTTTGCAGCTGGAACTAAACTACAAAAACGATTGGCTCGTGGAGATACTGGCATTAATCCTCTAGACGCTGCTTGCAAACAACACGACATTGCATACTCGCAGCACAAGTCTCTGGAAGATCGTCACAGAGCCGATTCAATATTGGAAAACGCTGCTTGGCAACGAGTGAAATCAACAGACGCCAAGTTTGGTGAGAGAGCTGCAGCCTTATTAGTTACTTCCGGAATGAAAGCGAAACGTAAGCTTGGTATGGGATGCTCATTCCAAAGACATATCGTGGGTAAAATTGGAAAATCTCTGAAGAAGAATCCCCCGACCAATCTAAAGAAGACTGCTTCGATTGCTCTGAAAGCTGCTAGACTCGCCATCAAGCAAGCTGGTGGAAAAAATAAAATCAGAATACCACGCATCATACCTTTCAATGCAAAATCTGGAGGTATTCTACCACTGTTGCCAATTTTTGCAGCCCTTGGTGCTCTCGGTAGCATTGCTGGGGGAAGTGGTGCGATAGCGAAGACAATTATCGATGCGAGGAATGCTAAAAAGAAATTGGAAGAAGATCATCGACACAATAAAGCCATGGAAGCTATTGGTAAAGGACTGTACTTGCGTAAAAACGCCAAAGGAGGTTTTGGTTTATATTTAAAAAAACAAAAAAACTCCCAATGAAGCTACCCAATAGACCGTTGTATGATACCGAGTTGTTAGAGTATGTAAAGTTCTTGAAGATACCACATTTTCGAGGCGTTTTCATGCGAGACAATTTGCCAAGCAGTGGTCCTCGTAAACGTGAAACTGCAATTCTAAATTTAAATGTGTCGAAGAATCAAGGCACTCATTGGGTAGCTTATAGAAAGATAAATGATGTCGTTGAGTATTTTGATTCATTTGGATGTCTGAAGCCACCGAAAGAACTTGTCCGATATCTGGGTAAAATCAAACTATACTACAACAACGATCAGTTTCAAAACTATAATCAAATCAACTGTGGACATCTCTGCTTGAAGTTTTTGTATAATAATGGAAGCCGTTTTAGCATTCCTACATGGTGAGAAGAGGTTGCAAGACTTTTCCGAAGATGAATTGAAGGAATTTTCAATCAAATATTTAATACAACATGCTAGACCATGGGAATTGTTGAATGTTTGGCATAAATTACCAAACGATTATCAGTGTTATTTCGATTTGAGAATTCGTTTACCATGTTTCATTCATTATAACAGGCCAGATGCCCAAACACATGTGGATGGACCTGTCAGTTCACAGTACGATTGTCACGGTTGTAATTATTTTTTGAAATGTAGAGGGGCCGTAATCTATTAATAAATAATATGATGTCAATGATGGTTTTATTATAAATATTTCTGTACCACTCGTAATGTCATCAGTCATGTCTCAGCTGCTCACGCTGACTAGTACTACCAACGAGTTCTCTTTCACCCCTTCCACACCGATCATACTACATCCCAGGAAGAGTTATTACATAGCTGTACTAGGATTTCACACTTACCATTCCATACCAAACATCGACGGTGAAAAATTTTACTACTACGAAAATAATAATCGTTCAGTATTAAAGGAAATCAAGCTGCCAACAGGTTGTTATGAGATTGAAAACATTGAGAGTCATATTCAGATGCATTTGAATAATACAGATTTCTCATTGAAACCAAACAACAACACCTTAGAGTGTGAAATCTATAGTCGATTGCACGCCATCAGTTTCGAAAACGATAATAGTTTTGGAGAATTATTAGGGTTTTCTAAAAGGATCTTGGAGCCTGGTATAGTGCACTCTTCAGATCGACCAGTAAATATTCTTAAAGTATCTAGCTTACATTTCGATTGCAACATTACCGAAGGAGCCTTCTACGGGGACAGACCGGCCCATACTATATTGAGCTTTCCCATTACAGTCGATCCTGGATTCGCAATCAACGAACGTCCCAATACCCCCATCTATTTGCCTGTGAGAAGTAACTTAGCAGAGATCACCAACATCAGTGTTAGAGTGTTGGATCAAGATCTCAGACCTGTGAATTTCCGAGGAGAGAAAAGTACTTTGCATTTGGACTTGAAAGAACGTTAAATGGGTTTGGTAATTCAGCATAAAAGGGGACCACCCACTTCAAACCTATCAGTATCATCGAGGTCTTCCAAGGGACGTGACCAGCTCTCTCCAGAAAATATTATTTTTCTCCAATCTGTTGGATTGAAAGTAAGAGATGTTAAAACGCAAGTACGTTCATTCTGAGCAATCACCGACAACATCTGCAGCATCGTTCAATCAAATAAGGATGAACCCAATTTTCGATATTTACCGTCGACCTCAATATGATGAAACTATCCGGAAGGAAGAGTATCGATCCTACATCCCGTACGTGAAATCATTCGATAATAATGATATGGTGGAGATTAATGTGAATCAAGCAGATGCATTTTTCGCGATGCATGAATCTTTGTTGGAAATTAAAGGAAAATTAGATATTGAAGGAGATGGTAACGTGTCATTGGCTCCCAATTGTGGAGCGTTTCTTTTCGATTCGTGCACTTATATGCAAAGTGCCAGAGAGATAGAAGTGATCAGAGATCCTGGAATTGTTAGTACTGTACGAGGATTCCTTTGCTGTAAACCTGAGGACTCCAAACATTTGGCGACGGCTGGATGGACGTACCCCGAAAAACCGTTCCTGAATGCTGTGGATAAGTCGTTCAGTTTGTTGATACCCCTCAAGCACATTTTTAACGTATTCAATGACTACAGTTCGATTGTCTACGGAAGACAAACAATTCGTCTAGTTCGAGCACGTGATGATAAAGATAGCGTAATTGTCAAGGAACTTAACAATACTGGTGAAACGACTACTACTAAAGTCAAAGTTTTGATAGATAGTATGGTACTGAAGGTCAAGCATATATTTCCCAACGATGAAATCAAACTACAATTGATGCAACCCATCAAGAATGATACACCAATAATGATTCCATTCAGAAAATGGAGTCTCAGCGAATTACCTGCGCTCACAAAAAGTGCAAAGAATGAAATTTGGGCAGTTAAAACCAGCGCCGCAGTGGAACGTCCACGTTACGTTATCGTTTGTTTCCAGAAGAATATACGCAATAAACTCGACAGTGATGTCACTACCTTTGATAACATCAACATATCTAGCATCAGACTATCATTGAATGGAGAATATTGGCCAAACGAAAGAATGCAGTTGGATTTCGATAGAAACGATTATGTCACTGCCTACTACAACTATACCAGTTTCTACTCGAGCTATACACATTCCACACAAGTTCATCCAATTTTGGACTACTCAGCATTCAAAGATCATGCATTATTCGTGATAGATTGCTCGAAGCAGGAAGATAGCATGAAATCATCGACAGTGGATATAAAGCTGGAGATTGAGTCTGCTAAAGGATTTCCTGCTGATACTAAGGCCTATTGCATCATCGTGCATGATTGTCTGCTAGAGTACTTCCCTCTGACGGAGGTTGTGAAAAGCATAATATAAGTGGTCGACTACCGTTCGTGCTCGCCATTTCAACGCTGGTCATCATGAGAATCGCATTCGTTGACATTCAAGGTTTCACGCTCGATGGCGTCTTCCATCCAAAAGAATTGACAATTCAGATTGGTCGTCAAAGATCCAACTTTTTGTTCAAGCCTCCAACACCTTATGCTGATGTGAGCGGAAAAGATAAAAAAACTACACAATACTTGGAAAAATTTGTTCATGGAATATCATATCAGTCTGGAGATATTGACTATAGTGAAATGAATGCCATTTTGGAGAAATATCTACTACATTCAGTTGAGTGCATTTATGTAAGAGGAAATCAGAAAGCTGACTTTTTAAAAACAAAGTGTGCTGAGCTTGCAGTGTATCCAACCATTTACGATGTGACGCTATATGATGACTCATCATTGAATACGGAAAACTTTCAGCCCACCATTACGTATTGTCCTAACCACGCCAATGGAAAATTCATGTGCACCCAACGAAATGTTGATCAATTACATCAATGGTTTACATATGTTGTATTACCCAAGTAGAAAAATATTGTAAATTTTTGTTTCTTCAATAAATATATTATTATTCTTATTATTTAGTTTTATTAAAACACCTCGTATATCTGTTGAATTGTTTATTTTCTCATGTACTACAAGATGATCTATACTTTTTCATAGTTTTTATGAAAAAATTAATTATTGAAATGATTAAAGTTGCTAATATCAAATATAGTATTGAAAACATTTTATCATTTTTTATGTTGACATCTGTTGTCTCCTTGAAAGGTGTAGCTTGCCATTCTCTTTCCTCTTGAGTTCCATTATTAAATAGGAATTTTATTTTGTAGAATGAGTTATTTTCTTTTGGTATCTCCTTGTAAAACACCGGTAGTCGTCCATCATTTACTACTTCATGTTTCATTATTGCCCATGACGATTGACTGCAGTTTTTTCTTGCATCATCGAAGCATATCTTTAGAATTTTGATATCAGTGGGTACGTTTGTATAGAATACATCATTCAAAACGGCTGTCAGAATGATTAATGATAGTCGTGACATTTTTAGAGTTGTTATCTATTTTTGACACAGGTACTTCTGGTGAAGTTCTTCTATTCTGGCAACTGAAAACTTTATCCCACAAACTCAGATTCTCCAAATGCTTCAATACTCTAGTTTTTTCTTTGTAGAAAGTTATATCTCTGCTCAACTGTCGGACATGCTCACCGAATTCTTCTAGTTTCCTTCTGTACTCGTCTGAAGTCATTGTGATACTGATGATTAAATCACCAAAGTTCACGTTCTTATAGCTTTGTTAATACGTCATTTGTCATTATCATTCTTCATACTTCATAATATGACATAGAATAAAAAATTTTAATGCACTCTGTATATTTTACTCGTATACATTGTTCGAAAACTCAGATATCTACCAATGATATTCCTTCACGGCCTCAGAAACTATGATTGACAGCGTTGAAAATGTTCATGCGCCCCCGTATGTATACCTATCTATATTATATCGCAGCGGCCAGCAAGCGCGACCTGAACTAATAACGCATGTCACGTTAAATCAACATATTTTCATTCATTTTTATTATCTGGTAGTTCAAGGTTATTTTTAACATAATGATGTCACAAATATATATTTTTATATCCAATCTTGCACGATAAAATTAATATGCGTAGTAGCTACATGGTATAGCTATCCGTTTAGTAAGTCAAAGGATTAAGGTTCGAACCTCCGAGAAACCAAGTTTTTTTCAACGCTTACGTCACACCACTTTTCAACGTGCTTACGGAACCGTCTTAATCGAGTCGATGGGGACAATACTGTATGTAAACAATGATGTTATATGTCAACAATGGCAACATGCCGTATGTAAACAATGGCAACAATGTCATATGTCAACAATGTCATATGTTAACAATGTCATATGTCAACTATGTCATATGTCAACAATGTCATCTCCCCACTCAGTCTCCCGCCACTTCCCCCACTCCTTTGCGCTTGAACCGGTGTTGTTTAACTACTCCCCTTATGCCAAACTTTGTCGAAAGCCTGTGCCACGTCAAGAAATATTGTGGAACAGACTTTTTTTCTTCTAGCGACTTTTCTATCACATTTGTGATTCGGTGGACCTGATCGACAGTAGAGTGGTTTTCTCTAAACCCAAATTGATGAGATGGGATCAGATTATACTCTTCTATTATGGGTTTTAGCCGTTTAAGCAGCAATTTTTTTAACAGTTTCGACAATACAGGGAGAAGAGAGATAGGCCTGTAAGAGGAAACTTCGTGTGGGGGTTTACCTGGTTTAGGGATCATAATGACCTCTGCTACCTTCCACATCAATGGTACATATTTTAGCCTAAAGGATGTATTGATTAGATGTGTTAGCTTAACTATTGCTTTTCTTGGGAGTTGCCTTAGAACTTCGCTGAATGTGGCACTTCCGGTTATACCGGAAGTAAACGTCAACTTTGTTATTTTAAATAGAAACTAATATTTTTTATTTTATATTCGAATTTTACATGAAATTTTAGATATAATTTGTGCATAATGTCCCATACCAAAAATGAACTATTTTCGAGATATTTCGATTTTTTTCAAAATTTATTCCCTATACCTAAATACAACCACTTTTAAGATATGTCATTATCTTAGTTAAAATATAACACTACTTAATTCTTTCAACATTAGAAAAATGGTAGGCCTTGGCTATCAAAGATTTGATAGTTAGAACGTTAATTGTTGATGTTGTTTTGAAAGTGTTCTTTACCAGTTTGTATTTCATGGTAAATAATGGCAAATGTAGCATTTACTAATGATGACTTTTTAAATATTATTAGATAATATTTACGGCGATTGTAATAGAATTGTTTAACGGACTTGCCGTGTTTTTGCAGAGAAAAATCCAATTCGATCAAATGCAACTGGTATAATACTTCTGGTATAACCGAAAGTGCCACATTTAGGACAACATTATATTTGAACTAAGTGTCATCCAAAACCTACAGCTTCGTAATTTCAGATTTTTAACATAACTGTATCCGCCATTACTTTTAATCAAAACTTTTAGCGCCACACCCTGTATAGTATTCTTGATTTTTAGAACAGAATTCTAATGAGTATGTATTGTAACGGTTTGTTAAAAAGAATTTTTAAGAATTTTTACTCCACCCCAGTCTAATATTTCATATGTAAGATTACGTAATAATTTTTTATTATTCTGGAGGTATCTTATATATTTCTTAGATACTTAAATCTATTAATCCACTTATACCATTTGATAATACAAATATACAGGCTATCAACCCTTTTAACTTTCTGGGCACTCTTGTTGAAACAAAATTTGGAATGACCGAATAAATAAATCATCTTTGTAATAAGCTCCAAAAAACGTATTTTGCTATGTTCCCTTTTAAAAAATATCTTAATGTTTAAGGTCTGATTAACGTCCACTATGCTCTAGCGTTCTCAATAATTTCTTGGGGCCAAGTCACAGAGATAACCAGAGGCGTTACTCTACAAAAGTCTCATTTTTAACTTAAAGTATCAAGATTCCTGTAAAAATAATTTTAAGAAACATCTAAAATTGACTGTGGTCAGTATTTACATATTAAATATATTATGTCACATCCACAAAAGTAAACGTCATCTCAAAAAGTGCTCAGAAATTTACACACACACTACTAGAAATCATTAAAATATTTACATGAAAAAGTTTCATCATATGGAGTACAAATTCGATAGTTGAATTTCGTAGTGTAAAGACGTGTTTCTCGAATTATATCGTTCATCTTCATGGGAACCGTTGACTTCGCTAAACACCTCTCACGGATATCTCTCGATTCCCAGAAGCTCTTGCGTTGTAATTTTTATTTTACCACAAGGAATTTTTAATTTTCACACCATTATTATTTTTGTCGTTGTACCTATAAGCTAAATCTTGTAATAAAATTATTTTTAAAAAAAAGACTGAGATCCGAAAGTTATTTCTGGCGCAGACAGTAAGATACCCGAAATTGTATACGTATCGAACGTATCGGTTTTCGTTTCAACGATTGATCGGGAATCGGAATTGTTGACTTTGTTTTGTGGCGGTGTTTGAAAAGGAGCGGCTCTTTAACAATCAAGAAACCCAGTCCATCGCGGACCCATATCAACCCTCAACGGACAAAATCATCGGGGATTGAAACAAAATCGTCTAATCTCGCAAGGAAGCCATCTGGGAAATTCAAAATCAAGGAACCAGTTGCCTGCCTTATAGGAGGATGCTCAAAGTCTTCGTAATATTAATGTAAGTCGATTAAATTAATGTCAATTAATAATCTATCAAAAATTTTTGAAAATTTAAATTTAAAAACTGAAACTCCTTTAGCTGACTTTCCAGTTTATTTACAAAATAATATTGAAAATTCAATTTTAAGTATGACCAATCAATTTAATCCAGAGTACCTAAAATGCGTACCTGAATTCGATGGCAATCCTAATGATTTAAATAGATATTTATCGGTTTGTGATTCGATAATCAATACATTTTATAAAGCGGAAAATCCAGTAGATTTTCAAAATGTTTACTTGTTAAATTGTCTCATTTCAAAATTATCAGGTAACGCTAAGCTCGTAGCTAATCTTGATGCTTCAGAGAAATAAAAACTCTTGTACCACCACTGGCCACATTCGTCCGAAGAACTCGGCACGCTGATCAGTCTCACCCATTTACTCTCAATATTGACACTACTAGGACCAATCTTCATCAAGAGCCTTGCCTAAATCGAGATTTGGTTATGCTTAAACAAGCTCCAAATAAAAAACCTCAACAATTCTATGATGGGTGTCTAAATATTTTAAACCTTCTCTGTAATTATATCGATGTACATGAAACGACACATGAATCTAAGAATCTGAAAAGTAGTGATTTTTAAAACAGTCTGCAATATGTTTCTTATTATGGATATGTGTTTCATTTAAATATTAATATTTTTTGTTTTTCCACAAATACTCTCGACCGTCTCCCACAGCACTTTGGTGTCATTTTGTGATTTATCCATACAATTTATGACTCTTGATAAGAGTATTCAATGTGTTTTGATAACGTCTACATTGTTCTTTCAAGACTAGTTTATTTGGCTCTTTTCGAAGATTTTTTAATAAGCCATCTCTGGTATTAATGGAGTTTACTATCCCTTGTGTGATCCATTGTTTGCGTAAAATGTTTCTGTGTTTTACCTTAGCCGGTGTATTTAGTAATCAAGTTTTTTAATACTTTCAGGAAACTTGTGAAGCTTTCGTCGACATTATTGGAGAGAGTTTTGGAACAACCACATTGAGCTAATTCTTTTCACAAAGATGTGTAATTAGTGTACTTTAGTATTTTGTTTCTGGTAGAGAAAAGTGGTGTCAATTGTATCAGGTGTTAATTGTAAAAGCTTAAAAATTTACATACATACATATAGTCACGCCTTTTTACCGTAGGGGTAGGCAGAGACAACTTTCTCCACTTGCTCGACAGTTCTTACACACATCTTTTGCTTCCTCTACTTTCATCAGTGCTCTCACATATGCTTGTCGGTTGTTGGTACTGGTACTTTCTTCAAAACAATGTTGATCTGATCGAGATATGTTCGCCGAGATCGACCTCTAATGTCTTGTCTATTCACACTTGCCTTATAAATTTGTCAATCTTCACTCATCCATCCTTTTTACGTGTCCAAACCACCTAAACATTCTTTTATCTGTGTAACCATATCTTTTACACCACAGCGTTCTCTTATCTCACTATTCTTCACTTTATTTAAGCGAGTCACTCCGGCTATACTTCTCAGACTATTCATCTCCACAGCATTAATCCTATTTTCATGCTTCTTCTGCCAAACTCAACATTCACTACCATACATAAACGATGAACCAACACTTCTCTATGCACAGCCAGACGTGCCTTTTTTGAAACTTTCTGGCTGTTCATAAAGCAATGCAGTGTTATGCCTTGGTTGTTAACTTCAACGACAAAAGAAATAAGATCTAAATGGGTGCCAAGTTCAATGGTCAGTCCTAAAATTTATTTATAACGACAAAAAATATTTTATAATAACTTAAAATATTATTTCTTTTAACTCCGCCTGTGCTGTCGACAATGGGTGGATTGAGTAGCTCAACGTCGACTCCACTGCCGGTCCCAAACCCGGATAAAGGAGGAGGGTTGTCGAGTAAGGCCAGCTACCTGCTCCATGTAGAACAAACACGCAGCTCACAGAACCGGAGAAATAGCCTCGGACCCAGGACGGATACCTATGATGATGACCCACGCTATGAAAAGGAAAAAACGAACATGGAAAACCAAACGCAAGATTACCAGAGTGGCCTGCTGGAACGTAACCTCGTGGAACGGAAGAGATCAAGAGGTGCTTATTGAAATGGAGAAACACAAGATCGACATATGCGGAATATCAGAAATAAAGCGAAAAGGAAAGGGGACAGATAAGTTCGACAAATATACTCTAATATACAGCGGCAAAGCTAAGCACGAAAGGGCAAGTTCAGGAGTCGGCATACTACTGCACGAAAAATATACACAGGCCATCGAAGAAATAGATTATATCAATGATAGGATACTTAAAATCTCCCTAAACCTAAATCAAACGACAATACACCTAGTTAGCACATACGCACCAGATATATCCAAGCCCATTGAAGAGTCAGAAAGATTTTACGAGGAACTTCAGAACACCGTAGACAAAATAAATAACAACCATGAAATCATAATTTTCGGAGATCTTAACGCTCGAATAGGAGATAAGGTACTTCCAGGCGTCAAGCAGAAATATAATGAACCGGTTATCAATGAAAACAGAGAGCTACTAATCGATTTCTGCGCCAGAAACGAGCTGGGAATTAATAACACCTACTTTTCGCACAAGGCACAACACAAGTACACATTCAACAACACTAGAGGTCAAAAATCAATGATTGGCTACATTATTACCAACAGAATCATTAAACCGATTCAAGTACTCGACGTAAGGGCACTAACTTCAGCCAATATAGGAACGGATCACAATCTCGTATTATGTAAACTTCTAATTGAACAACCCAGTAGAATCAAAAAGTCGCCCGTATACATTGAAAAATACAACACAGAATCACTGGAATCGGACAGCACGTGTAAACTTTATGAAAACAGGCTAACAGATAAAATAAACGAGCTGGACCTCAACGAATGCGATGTGGAAACCTGTTGGAATAAAATTAAGGAAGCCATTCTTCAGGCCGCTGACGAATCCGTAGGAAAAAGGAAAGTAAATACAAACGCGACAAACTGTACTAAACCTTGGTTTTGCCAAGAAGTGAAAAAACTCGCAGAACTAAAAAGAAGAAGCCACCTAGCATACAAAGGATCCCCAACCCAACAACAACATGCGGAATACATACAAACAAGGAATAGAGTCAACTCACGAATAAAAGCTATCAAAAGGGAACACTGGAATAAATTCACGAGCGACATGGACCACGACATATATGGCGCCCAAAGGAAGGTGTGGAAGATGTTGAAGAACAGAAAGAAACCGGTAAACGAATTCGTCCAAAGTAAAGGAGTCTCTATAGAAAAGTGGGAAGAATACTTCGAAAGACTGTACAGCGCTGATGAAACACGTGAAATTGAATATCAAACGGCGGCCAGCGCAACGGTTTCAAGGGCGGAAGTAAAAGAAAAACTAAGGAAAGCTAAAAACAGAATCGACTTCTCAGAGGTCATCCACTTCTCAGTACAATGTTAATTTTATTATTGTTGTTTTACTCACTCTGTTCGTTTAAACTTATTCTCATCAACAATTTCACTCACTTATTTGCTTTCCTAGTATATCACTCACAAAATTAAAAGTACCCGAAAGTCCCGAATTTTGTGTTTGTTTTTGGAGCGTTTTAATGTCAAAGTGTTTACTCGCCAGGATTAGGAATTTTAAAAATTTATTAAAACACCCTACTATACGAATTATCAATTTTTATAAATTAAATAGTCCATGCGCACCCAAAAGCATGTGATAGAAGGTTTTGGGCTACTAAATTAAAAATTATAAAAAACTTTTGATGTCCCTATTTTTACTCATAATACCTTACAAAAAGTCATTAACACATTTCACTTGTCGAATTCTAAATTCAAATAGTTGAAATTGTCCAAGCGCACCTAGAAGCATGTGATGAAAGCTTGTGGGATACTGTAATAAATTTAAAAAAAAAAATTAACTGTAAATGTCACGACTTTCTTTTATTGTATTTTAAAAAATTTATAAACACACCTCATTCTTTGAATTTTTCATTTTCATAGTCAAAATCGGCCATGCGCCTGAAAACTCGTCATAGTAGGTTGTTTCAATGCGTTAAACCAAATAGTATTTATGCGAGCCGTATTTGAACATACATGAGGGTTGTTTCTTAAAAAATCGTAACTGGATAAATATTTGTACTTGTCCGTGGAAAATTCCGCAGAGTCTTTGTCGTGACACAAAAGTTTACTTAATAAAAATTTTAGATGTTATAAAGTGTTTAACCCCTTGAGAATTTGGGGGAGTTCAACCCCTTGCGAACCAACATTATGATATTTCCACGATTGTTTGCAATAGATTCATAAGAACTTTTGTGTGGTGCAACCTCTGAGTTGAAAGCTAGCACATGCCCTTTTCTTGGAAAACGAAAACTGTACAAAAATTTTGGTTTGGGACGCAAATTTGTAAGAAATGTGTACAAAATTCTGAACTAGTTTTTTTTTAGTGTGCCATAAATGCTGGTGTAGCTTTAAGGACATTATAAAAACATTAAAACGGACATCACCTAACGATACCTGCACCACACCCTCTCCAAAATAAACACAATTTAACTACACAAGTGTTTTTGATTGCGAAAATACCAAAGACACAAAAAACAACGCACAATTGGTAAGATATTGTCCTCCACCACGGGACAATGACCCAAAAAACACAAGCTGGCATGTCCATAAAAGATTTCTTCCCAGTAAAAAAATGACTATGACCGTGACCTTGAACAAACGATGATAAATCGATGATAAATTTATCCATCACTTGGTATATTACTATAAATTATTTGAAAGTTTAGACGAAAAAATTTTGTATGTTAAAAACAAAAAAATTGCACTTATAAACATGTTTAGAACCAATCCTGCGATTAAATGTTGCACTATCTCACTGAATATTTTTATTTACACCATTTAAACTGTAATATGAATGTTCGTTAAAATTTGAATATTATAAAAAATATTACTTAATAAAATGATACACCATAATGTAAAAAAAATGCAATAATTTCGTAAAATATTTCAATAAATTCTTAACAATAGTACCCAAGTATTATTATTTTGGCTTGTAGATTGGAACATTTAAAAGAAATTTTAACTTACCCTGATTAAGGGTGACACTAACTATGTATGCATGTGTGAACAACCTCGCGAATACAATGATTGCAAACAACACAGTTGCTGCATTCCAATAAAAGTTCAAAACTCCTGCCCCCTTCCCGGTCGGTCCGGGCGAACTGATCGCGGCCCAAAACCGGTACCGAGTGGGTACTTATGTGTACCCACTATGCACAAATATAAAAATTTTATTAACACGTGCACACAACATTACACTTTTTATTTTTTATACACTTGTGTATGCATCGTTAAAAAGCGTAGTGTACACGGTGTCTCGCGATAATTTTCGATTTTCTTGGTGATTAATTTTGTATTAAAATGGGTAGTGAACATATTGTGTGGACGGTTGCGAAAATCGGTCTCTAGACGGACTGTCATTTTTTAGATGCCCCAAAGAGCAACAAAGGTTTGTATATGACCACTTTTTTTAATTAAAATATATTTCATTATAAAAGCCTTCAATTGGTAAATTAATAATAAAATAATAATAAAATAATTTGTTTACAAAATATTTTCCCTTATAAAATAAAAGTTTTATAGGTGCCAAATGTGGAAGATTGCTCTAGGCTTTACAGGATCTCATAAATACTCTGATTTTACGCCAGAACAATGTTACATCTGTATTAGAATTTGTGCTTTGCATTTCGATGAAGATAATAGGTAAAAATATGCGTAAAGCTAAAAAAAATTAGGAGAACCCGGCCAAGACAATTAAAATACGACCTCCAACTGCTTAAAAATGATGAAGTTAAAAAGAAATTCCCCTCCACTCTCAACCGAAATATCTCCCGTGAGTCTCATGCAATTCTAGCTAATGTAATACCCGAAGAAAATGCCAATAATATTGATCTTCAGTGGAAAGCTATGAAAGGAGCAATGCTAGACACAGGCAAAATTCTACAAGCTAACAAAGAAGTAAAAAAGCACGAATGGATGACTGACAATATATTAGAGCAATGGGCAAGCGAAGGCAGCTGAAGAACAAGAACGAGAATGAATTCAAAGCAACACATCAGCTGATCCGAAGAAAGATCAAGGAGGCTAAGGAAAATTGGATGAAAGCTCGATGTAAAGAAATGGAAGAGCTACAACAGAAACATGATGAATTTTATATTCACAAGAAAGCCAAAGAAATCACTGGCATACAACGCAAGAAGATACCCTACATTCTAAGGAAAGCTGATGAAAAACTTAATCTAAACCCAGACGAAATTAAAGAGGAATACATCTGTCAAAAATTTGAAGATAATCGGGAGGATAACATAGTATACGAAAATGAAGCTGAACAGAGCCCAAGCATCATACGGTCCGAAGTTGAACAAGCAATCAGGCAACTAAAAACTAGAAAAACTCCGGGGCCAGATTAAATACCAGGAGAGTGGCTCAAATTACTGGACGATGAAAACATTACAGTACTAACTCGTATCTTCAATAATATTTATGAAATCACTCAACTTCAAGTGAGCTGGCAGAAATCCACGTTCATTCCTCCAAAGAAAAGTAATTCCACGTCTTGTAATGATTTTCGACTGATAAGTCTCATAAGCCACCCTCTAAAAGTTCTACTTCGTGTTGTCCAAAACCGTATATACAACAAATGCGAAGAAAGCATGAGTGAAGAACAATTCGGCTTTCAAGGCGGCTTAGGTACCAGAAAAGCGCTATTTTGCATGAATACGCTACTTCAAAGATGTTGGAAGGTAAGAATGCTGGTGTACCTATGTTTTATCGACTACGAAAAGGCTTTTGATCGCATACAGCATAACAAACTCTTACAAACTCTGCAGAATATACCCCTCGATAATAATAATATACGTTTGTTATTTTATCTCCACTGTAATCAATCTGCCACGGTAACACTAGATGGAGAGGAGACCACTCTGATACCTATAAAGAGAGGTGTGAGACAGGGTTGTATTTTGTCTCCTACACTTTTCAACCTCTACACGGATAATATATTTAAAGGTGCAACACAATCTAGTGAAGGAATAAAGATTGGAGGCGAAACCATTAGTAACATTCGATACGCAGATGATACTGTTCTAGCTGAATCATTAAAAGAATTACACTGTATGTTAGACAAGATAAATAAAGAAAGTAATAGATGGGGACTAAAAATCAAAGTCACAAAAACTAAATTTATGGTTGTTAGCAAAATGAATGTTGGCCCGGAAAGAATAAAACTTGATGGCGAGAATATAGAAAGAGTTCAGCACTTTAAATATCTTGAAAGCTGGATCAATCAGTCAATGGATCCAGACAAAAAAATCAAGGCTAGAATAAAAATAGCTAGAAGAGCATTTCTGAAACTCAAGCCGCTACTCTGTGCCAAGCAACTTAACATTCCTGCAAAACATGGTCACATCACCAAAAAATTATTGACCGCATCAGTGCATTCGAGATATAGCTGTACAGAAGGATGCCCAAAATTCCGTGGAAAAAACGAACTACCAACGAGAATGTACTCATCAGAATTAGGGCACGATAGAGAGCTTTTAACTACCATCAAGCGCCGCAAACTGGAATACTTGTGACATCTGATGCGTGGAGCACGTTATAGTCTGCTTTGGCTCATTCTGAATGGCAAGATCGGGGGGGGGGGGAAAATGGATAGGCTGCAAAAAGCTATCCTGTCTTTAAAATCTCCGACAATGGACAGGTTTAACTGCTGAGGAACTTCTCCACGCAGCTCAAGATAGAGATAGATACAAAGAAGTAGTCAATATGGGAGTCGTCAACGCTTTAGAAAGTAAGACACTGTAAGAAGAAGAATGTGTATCGCAGACAGTTCAAAGCCGCAGCCTCGTCTAATGCATGGAACAATGAAGATAGAGCTACTGCATTCATAGTGGCCTTGAGAGGACAAGGTTTGGAAATGCTACAGACAATCCCAGTCGTCCAACAAAGCAAATATGGAGATCTAGTGGCTGCACTGGGGTTAAGGTATGGCGATCAACATAGAGAACAGCTATACCGGACGCAGATTAAAATACAGGTGCAGAGGGTGAAAGTCTGCAAGAGTTCGAAGCAGATGTGAGAAGGCTGATCCAGTTAGCGTACCCACTGGCACCGGAAGACATCAGGGAGCAACTGGCCGTCCAGCTATTTATTGATTGACTTAGAGATACAGAGGACTCTTCGACTGACGTACTTTAATAAAAGTGGTAAACCATTGGTACGATCATTGAAAGTGGAGGCCAAAAGTTCAAGCAGTGTCAATAGAAGAACCCGACCATCAAAGCGACGCACCGGTGTGGAAGAACTGGATACTTCATTAAGGATTTCAGAGTGAGAGTACCACCACGATCAAAATTACCTGCGAGAACACAATCACGTTTCCACTCACCTACGAGGACCAGGTCATCTAATGATTCCTCAGAAAGACACCAGGAAAACTAGGATTAGCCAGCATATCGGGGCGCATGTTGGCTAGCAATAACGAAGCCCCCAGGGTCATTTATGTCAATAAAATTGGAAAAACAATGGATAGTCTCTCCATCAGAGGGAAATGCCTTAAATATGTGTAACCTCATTTTCTGTAAGGGTATTCAAAAAAGGAAGGTAGGTAGCAAATTAAATAATAGAATTTTCCTTTTTCAATTAACATATCATTCAACAAAGTGAAGTGTACCCTCTACTAGTTTTTGGTAGTTAAAAAATTATTAACATATCTGCAGAATACTATGACACACGATCGGCTTTCAACTCTTGCTATTATTTTAATTGAAAATGTCGTAGCTCATTCGTTAGATTATTATAATTTAATTAATGATTTTAGTATTAGAAAAAGCCGCAAACATCATTTATGTATCACTGATTCTTTTAAGACAATAATGCACCTTAGTTTATACCTAATGATTAATAGGTGATTTGTTATCTTTGTGTTTATTAATTTTTGGTAATTTCCAATAAAACTATTTTAAAACTCTAAATTTACTTATTTATTACTTCGCATTTCTCGTCAAGCACCATCATTAAAACTATTACTTCACAAAGACAAGGGCCTCGTAAAGATCTATACCTGCCTGTATTATAGTATTTTTATGGGGTCTATGAAATAACCACTTCAAATCAAAATCAACCATGGTAAATTACTTTTGTAGAAATAATATGTAGTAATGTTTTATTGCCATTTTCTCGAATTGAATTTTCTTTGAATTGTTCACAAAAAATCAAGAATTCTTCTGTTATTGTTATTGGACAATGTATACTTTTCATTCTCAACACTACAAACTTTTCCTTCTCATCAATACATTAAATAGCTGTTACATATGATGATCGAATATGTATATTAAAAAAGTGAAATTTTCAATTGTTATTTTTCATCAAGATTTCCTACCATCCAAAACAAATTTCTATGGTTTTAATGGGTGACTTGAATGTTATTATGCTGCAACATAATTCCATGTTGGAAATTTTTGATACGTATAGCTAACCAACAAGAATTACCGCAGCTTCTGCAACATGTTTGGACCCAATATTTATCAACTGTAAAGAAATATGTTTCAATAGTGGTAACTATAGTCCTTTCAGGTATAAGTGATCACAATAGAATGCCATATTTTGTATATAAATGTTGTTAAGAAATCTAAGCAGAAATTTATTTCTACTCGCGATTTCAAACAATTCAATGCAGATGCCTTCCAACAGGATCTATTGAATATTCATTGTGATAATATCTTTTATAATAATGATAATATTAATCATCTTTTTAATTTGTATGTTCCTTATAAAACAATGAGAGTAAGTAAACCACCTGGTCCCTGGCTTACGGACAACCTCAAATTAATTCTAAAAGAACGTTATAAAGCACTAAACAAATATAGAGGAAACAAAATACCGGAAAACTGGAATCATTATAAGTAATGACGCAATTATGCGTTAGCATCGTTGAGAAAGGAAAAATCGGCGTATTTAACTAAATTACAAAATGAAAAAAACTAAAAAAAAATTATGGAAAGGTTTGAGCAACTGAATATTAAAACCTCTAAATGTAACAGTGAGCTACCTGATACCTACCTTGCTAGAACCGAACGAAATAAATGAATACTTTATAAGTATTTTTGATAATTCGAATAACTGCGTCGACTCATGTGAGCAGTTCTACTCAAATAATAGGTATAGTGATAATAATTTTAATTTATTGTTAATTAATCAAAATAATGTCCTAAAAATAATAAACAACATTAAATCAAATGCCGCTGGAAATAATGGTTTAACACTTCAAATAAACTAGTAATATAAATAATAAACTGTTCCTTGGAATGTGGTTATTTCCCTAAAAATTGGTGCGAGTCGATAATAATTCCAATTCCAAAAACTTCATCACAGTTCATGATTTGAGACCAATTAGCTTACTTTCTGTGATTTCTAAATTACTAGAGAGGGCAGAATATATTCAGGTAAATGACTTTGTAATAACTAACAGCATATTACCTGTCATAGTACAACAACACTGCACTCTTAAACTTATCCGACTATATAATTAGTGCCTTAGATCAGAAACTTGAAGCTGTTCTAATTACCTTGGATTATTCAAAGGCATTCGATTTGATTGATCTCACTTCACTAATCTGCAAATTAACATTGTATGATGGATTTAATACAGCTGCATTCTCCTTTTTCAAATCATATTTATAGAATCGTACACGAGTATGTAGTATGTGTTGATAAAAAATACTCCGACTAAAAAAAATAGTCTCTGGCGTTCCTAGGGATCTATCCTAGGCCCTTTATTATTTTTACTGCATACATCAGAGTTGCCGAAATTTTTAATACTTGTAAAATTCAACTTTATGCGGATGATACACAAATAATCCATTATTTTGAATCTACATTATTCAATATAGCATCTGAATATATAAATAGTGATCTTCAACGTATTGTTGACTATTCTAATAGACACAACTTATCAATAAATCCTTCTAAAACAGTGATCCTTTCATTTGGAAACAAAACTTAAGGTCTAACATAGCGAACAATATGAATATTATACTAAACAACACTCAATTAGTTATCTCTGATGGTGCAAAACATTTGGGATTGACCATATATACTTCTCTCAGGTTCAAGAATCATGTAAATATTTTATTAAGGAACTCACTCGATTACTTTTTGCCAATAAACATATTTTAAATTTCAAAACAAGAAAAAAACTTTCAGAATGCTTAGTTCTATCCTTTCTGAATTATTGTAACATTGTCTACTATCCGTGTCTTGATAAATGCACTCAACATCGACTTCAACGAGTACGTGTTGTAGATTCATGTTTAATCTGAGGAAATATGATCGCATTTCTCAATACATCTTGCAAGTTGAAGTGGCTTAAAATTTCGAATGTATGTAAATACCAATTCCATTTAAGTGTTAAGTGGAGGGATTTGTTACTTGTAACCGAGGCCAACTTTTAATAGATAGAAGGATCTCAAACTATCGTCTATTATACCAATTTTTAAACTAAAACGTCCACAAATATTATAGGTAGAGTAGGTGAGATGATATATGACCGCATGTAACTGAAAATGACTTACCAGTAGAAAGAAAGAGAAAACCACGGTACCATCTTTTTCCTGGCGCAGTAAGCATAATTTTGTTTTGATAATTTAACCTCGATTTGAATAATAATAAATTAAATTTAGAAATACCAAAATACATATAATAAAGAGCCGAAAGTGGAAACGGTTTTAGGTTCAAATCCTGGGAAGAAAAAATTGCTTTGCACATAAATTTTTTATTTGAACAACTATAGAAACGCAGATTAGTTAAAATAAACATTTTCAATTTGAAAGTTAAATTGTTATCAGTATAAATGTATATCAAGTAAAACATTATTTATTTATAATTATTTGACAAAATAAGTTTACAAATGTATTATAACAATTTAATATTATAAAAACCCAAATTATTTAAAATTATTTATTACTTCTATAAAGTGAGAAGAACAAATTTTCAACTATTAAAGAGTAGTTTTTTGCAGATGTGACGGAACATGTGATTTTTTAAACTGTTTTGATGTAAAAACTGTTTTAAGCAAATTTCACATTTAAACGGTTTTTCGCCGGTGTGAATGCGCATGTGAGTTTTTAAATTACCTTGTGATGAAAAATGTTTTAAGCAAATTTCACATTTAAACGGTTTTTCGCCGGTGTGAATGCGTCTATGAATTTTTAAAGCTTTTTGTAATGAAAATTGTTTCAAGCAAATTTCACATTTAAACTGTTTTCGCCAGTGTGAATGCGCATGTGATTTTTTAAACTGTTTTGATGTAAAAACTGTTTTAAGCAAATTTCACATTTAAACGGTTTTTCGCCGGTGTATATGCGCACGTGAGTTTTTAAAGTACTATGTGTTGAAAACTGTTTTAAGCAAATTGCACATTTAAACGGTTTTTCGCCGGTGTGAATGTGCATATGAATTTTTAAAGCTTTTTGTAATAAAAGTTGTTTTAAGCAAATTTCACATTTAAACGGTTTTTCGCCGGTGTGAATGCGCATGTGTGATTTTAAATTACTTTGTAATGAAAACTGTTTTAAGCTAATTTCACATTTAAACGGTTTTTTGCCGGTGTGAATGCGCATGTGAGTTTTTAAAGTACTTTGTGTTGAAAACCGTTTTAAGCAAATTGCACATTTAAACGGTTTTTCGCCGGTGTGAATGCGCATGTAAGTTTTTAAATCACATTGTCGTGAAAAATGTTTTAAGCAAATATCACATTTAAACGGTTTATCGTCGGTGTTACATTTTAAAGGTTTTTTGTTCAATCGTTTTTTAACCAAATGTTGAATCCAATGGCTCAAAAACAAAATCCCTGAAATACCGCCCACAAACGAAACACATCTCCAATTTGTTGTTAAAATGAACTTTTAGGTGATTTTTCCTAGTCGTTGTCTTTGTGAAGCCTGTAAACAAAAAAAAATTTATAATCAAAGCTAACATGCACACTGATAAAAAAATATAATAACTGTATTATAAGTGTCACATCGAAGATGATCCACAAATTTTTTATTGACTTCCAAGATAAATAAAAACTGTCTTTTTCAAGACAATAACAATTTGAGATGACCATATTATTTTTATTTATTTATAAACGGGCAAACCTCTCTTTACAAAATATAAACAATATACAATATGAGAAATAATATAAAAAATATAAAAGATACTAATATATATCACAAGGTATCACAGAGTAGCTACTCCATCTAGAGATTTTTTAAAAGTACACAAGCTCACACCAGTTATACATACACCATTTGAATTAACTAGATTACCCAGTCTCAAAATACGTGATATGCTGCTATTGTAGACATAATTAGTATAGGGAATGCTTTAATTATAGAACCCAATAAAGTATGGTCTGAATGGATATCTGCACCTGGGTAGGTCTTAACCGAATAGATACCAGGATGAAAATAATGTTTCATCAGAGCTGTAAGTTGATATTAATATCAGCAGCAAAAGTCTGTTTTGGCCAATATTAGGTTCAGTTATCTTAGATAAATTGCACACACAACCTTTTGCTATTGCAATTTGTCATAGTTCATCAAATCATACTAGAAAATGGTTTCATTTTTGGGCAAATGACCCTGTTTAGTAATCTCTGGAAAGTTGCTGATACGGTGTGTAATCCAAAAGGCATAACTTTAAATTGGAATTCCCTGGTGCAATAAAGGCCGTTAATGGTTTGCTATCCTCTGTCAATGGTACCTGCCAGTAACCGTTTTTTAAACCTATAGTTGAAATGAATTTAGCGGCTGTTGGTTTTTTCAAGATGTGATTTATGTAGGGTAATAATAGGTATGCATCTTTTTCTGAAATTTCGTTAATTCTTAGGAAATCTACAAAGAACCTGTAACTCCTGTCTTTTTTTTGGACTAGAACGACTGGCGAACTGTATGGACTATTTGACTATTCTATGACTCCATCCTGTAGCATTTTGTCAATCTCTTCATTAATGATTTTTTGCATTGCTGGGTTGCGAGGTTTGTATTTCTGGTTGATCGGTGTATTATGTTTTAGTTTAATTCTGTGTTCTATGAGATGTGTTGTACCTTCAATGTCCTGGAATCTCTGTATTTCTGTTCCTGGTATTTTCTGTAATGTTTCTTTCTCATGTTGATGTAAATCTGCGGTTATATTAAAGTTGGTATCTGTGTCTGGAATGTGTGACAGGTACATATCTGGACTGTGTGACGGGTAGATGTCTGGACTGTAGTTTATTGTGTAGCTGTGCAGTATGTGCGTTTTATTGCCGTTTGCTAGTGTTACATAGACCTCTTCTTGGCATGGTTGTAACCCTAGTTCCTGTACGATTTTACTGATCCTATATCGAGTAAAACATGGATGGTTTTTCCTTCGTTAATAGTCATTGTGGTGTGTGGTCTTTTATCTGGGAACCTGTCTATTGTCTCGTGGACTGTGGGGGTCTGTATTGGAAAACTGGAGTGCCCCTGGGTTGTTCAGTTCCAATGTCGTTTCCCAGCTGTCTTCTGCAAGTACAGTCTCCTATTGTCCCACAATGGCTGCAGAATCGTATTTATTGGGCGTGATCGGTATACTCGGCGGTTATGTCCTATTTTTTCACATCTCCAACAGCATTTGTTCCTATTGAAATTCTGTATCCCTTTAAGTCCTGAGTACGAAGACGTGTGAAATTACCCTGTGACTGGTAACGAGATTTCTGTGCCGTTCGGTCTTGAAGCAGTATTTCTTTTTGGATTTCTTCGTGGTCATTCATTCCGCCATCGTCCTTCATTCCTTTCTTCTTACGTATAAGCTGTTTTTGAGGAGCATGTTAGAATATCCTATCTATGGCTTGGGTTTCGGAAAATATAATACGTTTATCAATAATAATAATATGCTACAAAAGGAACTTCGTTCCGATCGAGTGTGCCGGCGACACTGAAATACTTTTTTCATGTCCAATAATTTTTCATTCTCAGGGCACCAAAAGGTAACCAAATTAAAAATAAAAATTTCAGTCTCTTATGATATGATATAATAGCCCAAAGACGAGACTTGAGAGAAAATGGCAATGATAAACTGACATTTATTTCGTAATAACTCTAAATAAGACTAGAAAAAAACTTATAATGCAGTAATGGGGATTTTAGGATAAGGCATTTTTTGACCAACCCTGCATCTATTACGGTTTACAAAAACCCTGTTAGAGATTTTATTTTTATTATACAGTGTAACACACTTAAGATGAAGACACCCCTGTATTTTAGTCATTTTTGAAAGCAGACATTTGATTTTTGGTACAGACGCTGAATAAGAAGCTACGAAAACAATAAATTTGTCATAATGTAAAAATGAAAAACCTAATATTCATTATGAAAAAATTAAAATTTTGATTATTAGTTGTTACTAAAAATCCAGAGACGATAAAATCGGTCAAAATTAAATGACAATTAATGAAAAACTATTTATTGAACTGAATTCAAACAGAAAATGAAATAAACACTAATATTGGAAGTCAGTTCCAAATATTGTCTCTCTCAACTAGCCCGCTCTCAATTCTGATACATTGATACATTATTATTGGCCACTCTCCAAGTTCTGAAGTACTTATCTCACAAAGTTCTTGTTGATTTCGTGGCCTAGACTTGTAAACCTTATTCTTGACAATCCCCAGAAGTAAAAATCCATTGGTGATATGTCAGGAGAGCGGGGAGGTCATTGTTTAAATAGGCTATTTCTACCAATCCAACATAATGGAAAATGTTCCTTTAACCATTCTCAAACCATCTAAGAATTATGAACGGAAGCTCCGTCTTACTAAAAAAATTAAAATTTGAATTTTGCGTTGGAATTCGGTATGTAGGGTCAAAACCAATTTCTAAGCAACTTTTTTAAATAACTTTTTCGGTACCTCCAACGCGAAGCAAAATATTGAGAATTTGCCCTTTTCGCGGGATCGCAGTAGGCTGGGTTTAAGGCTGTTTCTCGGACTGAGTATTGCAAAAATTGCGGCCCATGAAGGTCTACGTCTGTACCAAAAATCAAATCTCTGCTTTCAAAAATGACTAAAATACAGGGGTGTCTTCATTTTAAATGTGTCACACTGTATATTTATATTGCACTTTTAAAAACAGATGAAAGGGCAAGACCATTCTGTACCCTAGCTATGTTTATGATTGTTAAATTTACACTTAGAAACAGATGTGGCACAGACCATTTCGTACCCTCCATCAGCTCCCAAAGATACAACAGTATACATTCAGCTTCTGAACGTTAATCAGTAGACATTCAGCTTCCAAGCATCTAAAACAGAGGTGCTCAAACTTGAACTGCTGGCAATCTACCTCAATATTGTTAGACTATGATCGATCAACTCTGAGAGGCCACAAGTATGTGTGATGCAGGATTGTCGTCTAGGTAGGGTGCATCCAGTGTATAGATATCAGTTTTACCGCACAATATGCATTTTTTAGTCAAGGTAAGTGTAGGTCTGTTCTAAAATATCAATGAAAAACCTCCTTAATTATTCGAAATTGCGAGTTTATTGGGTGTTACAAAACAAAAGAGTCCTACTATTAAACTTTAAAGAGTGCTGGATGTTGAAGCATGCTAATCGCAAGCATAATAACAATTGTTCGTTAGTTAATTGATTACAATATTTTGACTTAATTATCTTTATTTCAGAAAATGCAGACTCGCACAAGCAAGTTAACCCAAACATTGCCGACGATTTGCGCTTATCATCTCAATAATCGTTTTTCCTTTACCTTGAAGCTCCAAGTTAATGGTGTTTAAATGCATTGTGATGTCTGACGAAAATGCCAAATCTGTCGGCCATTTTCCGTTTTTCAGCATCTGAGTGTCATCACCTCTTTCGTCCAGAAAAGCTGTTATTTCGGGAAATAATTCTTGAAACCTTTCTAGGAATTTCCCGCGACTCAACCACCTGACGTCCGCGTGAAGAGCTAAATCAATGTGTTCAGCTGACTTACTATCTATCTTCCAACTGCAATTTAAAAAGCCGTCGTTACAAGCTACGTGCACGGATGGAAATCACAATTTTTATAGCAATTCCCATAATCTCCTTCATGTTTAGAACTTATCAACACAAAACTTGTTGATGTATAATGCAATGGAAGGAGAAAAATGAAGGTAAATTGTCATTAGCTGGACACAATCCTACAAAACCGTTTTTGTTTTCAGTCATTGCTGGTGCTCCATCAGTTGTAATGCACACTAATTTATATATTGGTAGCTTCTAGTTTGCTACAAAATTGAAGAAAACTTCATATATATCTTCGCCATGGGTCTTTCCTTTTAGAGGAATCATTGTCAAAAACTCTTCCTTAGTTGACATGTCATTGAATACCTTACGAATAAAAATACACAGCTGGGCAGTATCTGTCTTATCGGTGAATTTGTCGAACTGTAAAGAAGAAGAGTATGTACTTTCCATAATATCATGTTTAAGTTTATCTGCCATGTCCTGACACATGACTTCAACACGCCTTGTGACAGTTGGTCGAGATAGCTGAAGTTCTTTAAGAGCAGACATAATCTGTTTTATTTTTAAAATCTTCAAAAAATGTCTCACTATCTTCAATAAATGCTTCCTTCATAATCGATCCACCTTCAAATGGTTTCTTGTGTTTAGCAAATATATTTTAAATGACGCTATCGTTGCAGCTTTTGATTATTTGGCTGGTCTTGTGAACATGGTTCGTTCTTTTTTCAAACAAGTTAGCAAATGACATACTTTTTGTTTTCTTAATTCACTCTGTGAGGAAAATTCTTTCCTTTAAAACATCTTAAAACGCTATTTGGTATAAAAACCTTAACACCAAATGTAAAAGGAACTACAAGCACCGACTGGAAGTAAGATAGAAATAAGCAACTACTGAAAGGGACAACCAAGCTAGTTTTTGATTTATTAATTTATTAAGCTTTACACATCCATATACGGAAAAATTATACACTTTTAAGATAAATTTGCACTTACCTTTTCTGCAAAATAAACAGGAGTACTTCCTAATTTTGTAATTTTTTCCACCAACAGCTTTCTTGTAATTTTTAGGTTTTCTATTATTACATGATAGTTGTTGTATCCATTCCAATTCATCTTCACTTTTAATTGATGGCAAATCACACTCTTCATCTAACATTTCAGTTTTAATATTCTCAACATCCTCCACCTCCTTCTTGACATCATTTAATTTCTTGATATTATGATTATTCCCTATTACTGGGAAAAGTTTAATTTAAATAATGTAGGTAGGAACTTACACACATTTTATATCTCAAATATGAAGTAATAATTAAAGTTGTTTAAAACTAAAAAGAAACTAATGAATGCTGCAGTGAGTAGACGTTTCAGTGAGCTCTTAACAAATTAATGAAATATATTAATATATTTAGCATCCTGTATACTAACTAGCCCCCCGGCCTATGGGAAACCAGAGACCCCTTCTCTGAATCCACATAGGCAATTCGCAGCAGACGCGTCCACGTCGCGGGGGTGGGCCCGACTCCTCGGAGTCGGTGGCTAAGTTCTGCTGGGGACCCAGTATTGCGGGGTATATCGCAATCCCCTTGCCCAGGGATACGGGTGAAGCCCACACCGGTAGGGAAGGTAGAGAAGATGGACTTCGGTACGGCGGATCTGGCGCACGTGGCAACCATGCTTTAGGGTAATGTAAAGCAAGGGCACCCTTTTGCCCTCAAGGCGGATAATCCAAATACTGGAAAACGGCATAGGATCAGACAGGCAACGGGAAACCACCTAATTATTTTCCCATGAGCACACCATAAATATGAGTACAGGCAAAGAAGAATTATTAGTACCACCAGGCGACCCAACTGGTGACCGGCGCTTGGATGGCTCCGGGCCATCCAGTGTGAAATATGCTACCGGGCATGGGGCTGTGGATATCCAGGCACCACATGCGAAATCAGATACTGGAATAATTCCTAAAATCCAATTAAAAAAATCTATCGACATGGCCACATGGAACATACAAGGGTTGCTGCAGACTGGAAAGACGTTTGTTTTGGAAAGAGAACTTAAACAGAACAAAATACAAATATGCGGAATCTCTGAGACTCACTGGAGGGGCATGGGCCACTTCTCGACAGAAGACCACACGTTTTACGTCGCGGGAGCGGAACAAACTGGTCGAAGCGGCGTGGCACTGGTTGTGCATAGAAACATTTCCAAATCTGTGATAGAGTACAGTCCTGTCAATGACCTAATAATCAGAATTACACTGAACTCAATTCCAACTATACTTCACATAATTCAAGTATATATGCCCACAACCGAAGCACCAGATCAAGAAGTTGAAGAGATCTACACTATTCTGGAACGCGAAATCTCAAAGGTACCAAGTAAAGACCAACTGGTTGTTATGGGCGATTTCAACGCAAAAATTGGCAGTACTGTATCCGAAAATATACCTAATGTAGGAAGACACGAACTAGGAAATCGAAATGAGAGACTATTAAATTTTGCTGCTGAAAATAATCTTACAGTCGCAAACACTATGTTCCAACATCACCCCTGACGCCTCTCGACCTGGAACAGCCCAGATAGTGTAACTAAAAACCAAATCGATTATATGTTAATAAGAAATCGATGGCGAAAATCAATCAAAAACATCAAAGCCAAGCTGGGGGTAGAGTGTGGCTCTGACCACAAGCTACTTTGGGCCAAATACAAAATTAAACTGAAGAAACAAACTGCGCCTTACATATGGGTCTTAAAAAATCACGAGGCTCCGGTCGTTGGCAATAACTTAGAGGAGGCTTGGCAAAGCACTAAAGAGTGGATAACTAAAGCCGCGGAATCATCAAAAGAAAAATCCCAAATTAAGAAAAACATTGCATTAGTGATAACACCTTACAGCTTGTCGACCAACGGAAGCAATTAGAGCTAGCGCCAAGTGAAGAGAACCAGGATAAAATTAAACAACTAAACAAAGAGATCAAAGCAGCAAGCAGGCAAGACAAAAATGACCACATTGTAGAGGTCTGTAAGGAACTTGAGGAACATTTCAACAAACATGAGTCTCGAGAATTGTTTTACAAAGTAAGATATCTCTCTAAAGAATTCAAACTATGCACCCAAGTAATAAAAAACGAGGAGGGAGAAATTATAAACAACGCCAATGGTATAGCAGAAGTTTGGAAAGTATACTGTGAAAAACTTTACAGAAGTGATTTAGAACAAATTTCAGAAGAAATAAATACCCCTCAAGAGCCTGAGATACTAAGATCGGAAGTTGAAAATGCCATAAAACTTCTCCAAAACAAAAAATCATCAGGTGCGGATCAAATAACGGCAGAGGTCCTAAAGGCTCTGGGCAAGGAGGGAATAAAAATCTTTCACAAAATCTATAACCTTATATGGAAAACAGGACAGTGGCCTGAAGATTGGAGAGAGTCGCTGTTTATTCCAATATTCAAAAAAGGTTCGCCCGTGGAATGCAGCAACTACAGAACGGTTTCTCTTATCTCTCACGCTAGTAAGATCTTCCTCCATATCATACATAACCGTCTTAAACCATTTCTTTTGCCACAGCTCTCAGAGGAACAAGCAGGTTTTGTGCCAGGAAAAGGAACTAGGGAACAAATATTAAATGCCAGGCAACTTATTGAAAAATCTAGAGAATTTAATATCCCATTGTATCTCTGCTTTTTAGACTATCAAAAAGCATTTAATAAAGTAAACTGGAACTACCTTTGGACCACAATGGAGGAAATGGGAACGCCAAAACACCTGGTTCAACTGGTGCGCAACCCTTATCAGAAAAACAGCGCGAGAGTCAGAATCGACGGGATTTACTCGGAAGCTTCAAAACGACTACAGGAGTTAGACAGGGCTGCATTCTTTCACCTACCTTATTTAACGCTTATAGCGAATAAGTCATGAGAGAGGTTCTAGATGAGTGGCAAGGCGGAATACCAGTTGGTGGAAAGCGGATTAACAACCTCCGTTACGCCGACGATACACTGATCATAGCGTCAAAAATACCAGAAATAACGGAAATTATGACCAGATTGCCAGTTATTAGTAAAAAAATGGCTTAAAAATAAATAAATCTAAAACGAAAATAATGATATTTGATAGAAAGACAACAATTCTCCACAAATATCAGAAATTGCAGGCTATGAAGTGGTAAACAATTTCAATTATCTTGGTTCCTTGATTGCCAACACTGGGAAATGTGAAAGCGAAATACGGCGTCGCCTGACTATGGCAAGATCAGCGACTACCAAGCTAAATAAAATATGGAAAGACAAATCTATCACCAAAACAACGAAACTCCGTCTAGTTGATGCTCTTGTCTTCCCCATTGCAACGTACGCAGTGGAAACATGGACTTTGACAAAGCAGATAAAAACAGAATAGAGGCTTTTGAAATGTGGGTTAGGTTAGGTTAGGCTCTTAAGAGTATCATGGACAGAACACCGAACCAACATATCCATATTACAAGAAATTGGTCCACGTTCAAGGCTGCTAACCAGAATAAACCGCATGTATCTGCAGTACCTTGGGCATATAGCTAGAAGATCAAGAACAACGGAACGACTAATCATAGAAGGGAAAGTGGAAGGCAAACGCTCAAGAGGCAGATCTCCAACTAGATGGGTAGACCAAACAAAACCCTTAATAAACATGATACTGCATGATGCTGAAAGGATTGCACAGGATAGGCAAGCATGGAATCAACTGCTAAATCAAATATAAATGGTGTCACTACATCCTTTGGAAGATAATGGAAAGAGGAGGAGGATACTAACTTCCCACCAGTATTAGTTTACAATATTCACTAGGGAAATAAAGAAATTTAAAGTGCTATTAACTCAGCATTCAAAGCATGTTTGAACAAAGTGTTCGTAAAAACTATAGCTGATAGTGTGTATCGGAGGCGATCACAAAAACCATAAACAAAAAATTTGACAAAATGGAACAAAAAGTAGGAGATATTGAAAAACAATTGACACAAACAACTAGAAGTACAGAAAGTTTTTTTGAGAAAATCGACAAACACACTTCTCAGTGGAAAAATTGATAATATGGAACAAGAAATGAAAAAAAGGGGTTTTAGAATTATTAACCTCCATGAAAAAAAAGTAAGAAAATACAAATTAGAAAGTTATAAAACTAGTAACATCAAAGTTATCCTCAATAAGCACTTAGGTACCTGCTTTCAGTCTCCAGGTGGTAAAATATATAATTGATAATATTACTGTACTGTACACTCTTTGGACGAATTCAATATTTATTAAAAAAAATATCTCCTACTTATTAAAATAAAAAGTATAAAAATAGTGCAATAAGCCTTACACATACAAAAAGACAAAATAACACAGTTTTAGAGTTTGTTTAAACTTACCTTTTCTGCTAACTGAACAGAAGTATTTCCTTATTTCACTATTTTTCTTTTTATCAATATCTTTTGTGTTTTTAGGAGTTACATTACTACATAATGGTTGTTGCATCCATTCCAATTCATCTTCACTTTTAATTGATGGCAAATCACACTCTTCATGTAACATTTCAGTTTTAATATTCTTAACATCCTCCACCTCCTTCTTGATATCATTTAATTTCTTGATATTATGTTTATTACCCATTGCTAGAAATAGTTTAATTTAAATAATGTGGCATTTTATAAGTTTAAAACTAAAAGAAAACTAATGAATTATGTATAATTGTAGCAGAAATAGAGGTTTCAGTGAGCTACTAGCAAATTAATGAAATAATATATTAAAGAAAACTGCCCACCTAAATATATTTAGCATCCTGTACACCAACTTCCCAAACAGTATCAGTTTACAATACTCATAACTACAGTTATCACTAGGGAAATCAAGTAAGAAATTTAAAATGCTATTAACTCAGCATTCTAAGCATGTTTGAACAACAAAGTGTTCATAAAAACTATAGCTGACAGAGTGTATCAGAGGCGATCCTAAAAACTGCAAACAAAAATTTTTGCCAAAATGGAACAAAAAGTAGGAGATATTAAAAAAAAATTGACACAAACAACTAGAAGTACAGAAAGTCTCTTTGAGAAAATGGAAAAAAAGAATCTTGGAATTATTAACCTCCACGAAAAAATGGTATGAAAATACAAATCAGGAAGTTATAAAACTAGTAACATCAAAGTTATCCTCAATAAACGCTTAGGTACCTGCTTTCAATCTCCAGGTGGTAAAATATATAATTGATAATATTACTGTACTGTACACTATTTGGACTGAATTGAATATTTATTAATAAATATATCTCCTACTTATTACAATAAAAAGTATAAAAATAGTGCAAAAAGCTTTACATGCACAAATAGACAAAATTACACAGTTTTAAAGTTCGTTTAAACTTACCTTTTATGCTAACTAAACAGGAGTATCCCCTTATTTCACTAATTTTTTTTAATATCTTTTTTAGTATTTTTAGGAGTTAACATTACAACGTAATGGTGGTTGTATCTATTCCAATTCATCTTCAATTTTAATTGATGGTACATCACACTCTTCATGTAACATTTCAGTTTTAATATTATCAACAAAATCTGTTGGTTCAACTTTTTCACAATATTCGGATTACATTTGAAAATTTTTACATGTTATAACTACAGGATATATGTGTGAACTTCAGCGCGGCTGTCGATAAACTGGTAGCACAGAACACCTTGGGACCTTGGTGTTCTGTAATGGCTTAGAAAACATTTGTGAAGTGTTTTCTGTGATGGTCTCAGCATACTTTAAACAAAGTATACACCATAGATAATATATATATATATATATATATATATATATATATATATATATATATATATATATATATATATATATATATATATATATATATATATATATACAGCTTGCTGTATGTATTATCTATGATCAGTTGCAACCGAAAGTCGGACGTGGAAACACGTCTAGTGATTTCGCTAGCCCGGCGCCGAAAGGCTACAAATCAACTTTTTGAAGTTGAATTTAATCAATCTTTTACAGATAAAATGGATGGGATGGACTTTAAAGACATAATACAAGAACTTCAAGCCGAATATGACGATAAATACAACTATTCCTCCGACGAAAAAGATGAAGACAACTATGAAGATGAACGCGAAGAAGTAGACCATAAAACCCACCTCGCAAATGCGAAAAAACTCACAAACAAGCAACTGATAGCCTACTACGCGAATGCACAGTTGGATATAGTCCAACAACAGAAACAAATAGATACCCAAAGGAAAAAGATGAAAAATCACGTTCCCAGACTGTGGGAATAGAAGAAACGACAGAAAAAGACGACATGGACTGGGAAAAGGGCCAACCCACACAAAGTTGACTCGCAGAAAAATGACCCACCGAAAACGGACACACAAAAAACAAACGCAAATACAGAAACAACCACCACCTGTCACAATAAAAAACAAGGACCAATGGACACAAATGTCTGAAACGCTCAGACAAATGAAGATTAAGTACACAAAAGCAAAACTACAGTAAGATGGAATTAAAATTCACCCCGAAACACCCGATGACTACAGGAACCTAAGAAAACACCTGCTAGAGATAAACGTAGAACACTATACCTACAGCCTTCTGGAAGTTAAAATAGATAAAATTGTCATTAAAGGACTGCCAGAGGACACTCACATAGAAGATATAGTCGAAGACCTTACAAGCCAGGGAATAAACCCAACAAAATTACAAAGAATGACTTCAAAAACAATAAAGGAGCCCCTGCCAATGTTCCTAGTGATCGAAAAAGAGACGACACCAAACAGTCACACACAATTACTAGGTGTTTAAATCTAGTAATAAAGACGGGACCCCCAAAAAAAAACAGATCATCACAATGCTTTAGATCTACTTTAGGTCTACTTGAGATTTGCTGGATTATGTCACTCAGCTCTGGACAAACACTGTTGAAAAGTTTAGTGAATCCCTTACATATCCAAAGCCTTTGACCGCGTTTGGCACCAGGCATTGTTAAGTAAATTATCTGCCTACGGTCTCCCAACCAAACTGCGCCAATGGCTCTTGAGCTTCATGCAAGATCGCTCTTTACATGTGGCAGTTGACGGTATTTCTTCTGATGCGTTTAAAACTAATGCCGGGGTCCCCCAGGGTTCCATCCTGTCCCCCACCTTATTTCTTTTACACATCAACGACCTCTTGAAAACCACCACGGACCCCATTTACAGTTTCGCAGACGATAGCACACTTGTCTCAACTTTCACATCCTATCGATCACTTTCGGTGAATGATACAAATAGACTCAGGCAGGAACAGGTTGATTCCATCAATAGAGATCTTAAAGCAATCGTCGAGTGGGGAAACAACAATCTTGTTCAGTTTAACGCCCAAAAAACACAAAGTGCCACGTTTTCCAAGAAAGTGAATTCCACAAATCATCCCATCACAATGTCCGGAAATACCCTTGAACCAAGTCCCTCCATCTCGATTTTGGGAGTTACGGTGTCCAATAATATGTCTTGGCATGACCATGTTGCTAACATTGCAAAGTCGGCAAGCCAGAGGCTAGGTTTTCTGTGGAAAGCCAGAAAGTTTTTTACTCCTGATCAACTGTTGACGACGTACAAGGCTCAAATCCGAGCTCTACTGGAGTATTGCTCGCACATTTGGGGTTCAGCACCAAGGCATTCTCTTCGTCTTCTAGATTCCATTCAGAAAAGAGCCATTCGCTTGATAAACAGCTCAACTCTCACAGATACCCTTCACCCTCTAGAACATAGAAGAAGAGTTGCAGACCAGTCATTGCTCTACAGATATTTCCATGGCAGATGCTCCAGAGAAATAAAAACTCTTGTACCACCATTGGCCACATTCGGCCGAAGAACTCGGCACGCTGATCAGTCTCACCCATTTACTCTCAAGATTGACACTACAAGGACCAATCTTCATCAAGAATCCTTCTTTTACAGGGCTGCTACGGAATGGAATAAGCTTCCAAAATCAGTCTTTCCAGAGAACTATGACCTGCAACTTTTTAAAAAGCGTGTCCACAATCATCTCCTTTCTATAATCCCTTCCCCTTCAAATAGTCACAGTGCGGGCCGTCTGCGGCCCACACGATAGGTCTACCCTTTTTGCAACTATTTTCATAAAAAAAAAAAATACAACCATACACAAACTCACTGTACTATGGCAGTGAAGTGCGTAAGATGTGGAAGAACCCGCGAAATGTGCAAATTGCGGAGGCACGCACACCGCAAACTTTAAATGCTGCCCCAAGGCACCTAGAAAAATCCTAAGGAAAGAAGTACGACAAGGAGTGACATATAGTCAAGTAACAAGAGGACCCGAAACCTCCCAGAACACGAAAGCACCAAATATGTTGCAAATGATGCAAAAAATGAAATAGTTGAAATAATGACACAGATGACCAGCATATTTAGTCAAATTATGCCCGTGTTCACAGGAACAAAATAAATACCTAAGAATACAAGTAAGTCAATTAAAACTATATAAAAACTTTTTGTTTTTATGTTTACAGGTGTGAACGAGTCCTAAAGTAAAGAAGCAAAAGACGATTAAGCGACAAACTCGAAACTAAACTCAGTAAATTCAAATAACGTAAAATCAGTAACTTTAAAATTTCAAGAGTTTCTCTTGCATCCTTTTATGATGCTAACTTTATAGTGCCTCGCACTGCGTTAGGTTCTTGTGCGCTGTCTTCATTAGCCACCTCTGAACCTCGAGGGTTTGCATTTAACAGCCATGCTGATCACTCCTACCAATTCAGTGCGACACAATTCTGCGCATGCTCCATGTTTGGTTTGGAGCCTGTTTCCCGCGTTTTGTTGAGTGTTTATCATGCCAATTGCTTCTTACTTTTTTGAATTACGATATATATTATAATTTAGTGATTTAACTTTTTTTGTACTAGAAACTATTAATTTGTGAAGCAAACATGGTGAAGTAAGTTAAATCTTATAAGATTGAAAAGTTTTTTTAACCTCAAATTTATTTTCAGTGATAATATGGTTTGACAAAGAATTTAGCATTTTAAAAAAGTAACATGTTGAAAAGAAGAGATCATTTCAAATTAAACATCCATTATGACCCAAGGAACACAAATTATCATTTATGAGGATTTAATGCGAGTTGTTCATCAAATATTTTAAAATAAATTAATATAAAAAATGATTCTTCCTAACTGATAACATTTTTTTAAAATTTAAATTTGTATGCAGAAGGAAGAGAATAATAAACAAAATATTAAATACATTTAATTAAACTTACCTAAATTAAACAAAACAGTTTAAAAAAACATATCAAAAAAATATATCAAAAAATGTTCATCAAATATTTTAAAATAAATTAATAAAAAAAATGAATTGGTTTTCTTGGTAACTGATAAAAAAAATTTAAATTTGTATGCAGAAGGAAGAGAATAATAAACAAAATGTTAACAATTTTCTGGGTTTTTTTTCTGTTTCCATAACTTTGGTCCAAGCATTGTAATATTTTGGGTCATCATTGGTCATTATATATTCCGCTTCAACATCTTTCCTGTGAGTGTGCTAAAGTAAATTTGTACCCCCTTACTTTAGCTTTTAATGACCTAAAAAAAATCTTATCCTTTAGACCAGGACTTTCACCTAAAATTAATTTACTAATTCAATAAACCACTAATCACATACTGATACTTGGAAAGCATAATTTTTTCCTTCACTATTCCATTCTTCAACTTTTAAAGCTGTAGCAATCATGTCATTAGCATCGCATTTCTTGTTAACATTAAATTTTTTGGTTAAATAAGCTAGATCTCTTCGGTTATTTCATTCCAATTTATTATCCTTAATTATCCTGGCATTATGAATTATTTTCTCATGTATCAATTTTGCTATTAATTGTTCCCCTATTAAATGTTGTTGGTTTTCAGTTAATCGTTTGCTTCTTGGGTCATCACCATGTCCCACTTGTGTTTCTGTAAATTTTACAGTAACAGTACCTACAATAAAATATTAATTGGACATACCAAAAAATTATTAAATACCATTATCAAAAATTTTAATATAATATTGATATTTTAATACCACCACTACATTTAAAATTACGTTGTTTACAGGTATTAATAAATCCTAAAAACACAATTTAAACAATAAATCAAGACTACTTTTGCATAAAGCATGCCTACAACCAACATCTAGAATCACTATGATTACAATTGTAATATCTATATTCAACTTAAGCTTCTTACTTCCAGAGAAAGTATAATCAACCTCCTTACTTTTCAATCTTTTCAAGTCCTTAAATTCTTGAATATTCCTAAAATTAAAAAAAGAATTTTTTCAGCAAGATGGTGAACATTATTTAAATGTTTCATTAAATCCTCGTAATTGGTAAAGGTTAATTTGTGTTCATCGAGACACAAGGACACTTAATATGAATATGTTTTCAACATTTTCGTGGTGTATCTTTTTAATATGTCGATACACTGCTAAATTCTTTGTTGCAAGTATGACAAACCAAACTATTACTGAAAATAAATTTGGGGTTAAAAAACTTTTCATTTTTATAAAAAGATATAACTTACTTAAAACAGGTTAAATCGCCAAATTATAATATATATCGCAATTCAAAAAAGTAAGAAGCAATTGGCCACAGATCAATTGACATTAAGGCTGACAAACACTGAACAGCAAAACGCGGGAAACAGGCTCCAAACCAAACATGAAGCATGTGCAGATTGGTCGCACTGGATTGGTCGGAGTGATCGGCACGTCGCGTGTATGCTGGGTAGGTGACATCTGAGATCGGACACGTCACAATAAAAAAAGGTTATGTAGAGATTTTACACATAGAAATATAAACAAAATTACAAATATGGGAGATTATATTAATTCAAACCAACAAGATTTTTATTGGGCTCAACAAAATGCTCCAGTAAATCAAAGATATTATGAACAAGATTATAATCAGTTTCAAAATCAATCATTAGGTAAGTAATAATAATATGCAATATTTTTATGAAATAAATAATTGTTTTTTTTTAGAATTTAACACCTCCACCGATTACAATGACCAACATTTTTCGAACACTCCAACGCAGATGTTAATTCCAGAACAATATGATAATGTTGGAAAAGGTTTTGATGAATTTGATGAGCCTCCATTACTAGAAGAGTTAGAAATATACCCAGATCGAATTTTAGAAAAAACACTAGCAGTTTTAAACCCCTTACGTGGGCACAGCTTAGCTGATGATGCTGAATATCTTACAAAAGATTCAGATTTGGTGGGACCAATATTTTTCTGCTTGTTATTAGCAGCTACATTATTCTTGGCTGGAAAAAGTGGATACATATATGGTATTTCAATGATTTCATGCATTTTAATGTATTTTCTATTATCTCTGATGACACCAATCAATGGAACTTTTAGTCTAGCCATAGTTGGAAGCATATTGGGATATTGTTTAATTCCAATTGTGGTACTGTCAGGACTTGGAATATTTTTTAAACTTAGTGGTCCTACTGGATTAATTTTGGCTATTATAACAGTAACTTGGGCAAGTGTATCTGCATCTAGGCTTTTTATTGCAGTTTCTGGTGACAAAGAACAACAACCTCTTATAGCATATCCTTGTATGTTAGTGTATGGTGTAATTACTCTGTTAGTTCTGTTTTAATTTAACGAATATAAATTTTTTTTTTAATATAGTTAAATACTTAAAATAATATTAAAACTAGTTTTAATATTTTTACTCCCAAAAATATTTGTAGTATTTTCTGATCCTAGGTAATTGATTTATTATGTTCTATACATATTTTCATTGGTAAATATTTATATATTTTTTTTCTAGTAGCTTCATTTATAACTCTTGTAATAAAATAATTGGTATTAAAAAAAATTGATTATTTATGAACATGAAAAACAAGTATCAAATTTATCAAGATAACTTATTTCATTTACCAAAATTATGCTCCTAAAACTGTAAGTAAAAAAGTGATAACAAATATGACAAATAATATTTCATTCAAATAATAAAGTCGTGTGTACTAAAATAACTAAAAACAAAAAAATATGAAAAATATGTTTTTGATGGAGGATTGCAGGGAATTAAAGAGTAATGCCAATGTTAAAAAAAGGGTACAATGAAGATCACCAGATAAAAAATTTGTTAGTTTAAACAATTGGAGGAATCACTTGATGCAGGTACCATTGTAAAAATATTACCCATTTTCCTAAAATACTATTTGATTTTTATCTTATTTTAAAAAAATAGTAAGTAAAGGTGGTTGCAGCTGTTAAATTTGCCATACAATCTTCACATGTCAAAAAAGGCTTGAGCAGTGCTGGTCCTTACAATTATGTATGGTAGTAAGTGTTGGGTTTGGCAGAAGAAGCATGAAAATAAGATCAATGCTGTGGAGATAAGTAGTTTGTGAATTCATATGAAAAAATTCAGGTGATTGCCCTTATAAAATTATGATGGATCTTTCCTATAACAAAATTTCCTCAACCCTTCCGATATATTACTTCAAAAAGGTGGTGAGCAAAATTAGTTTTAATTTTTTTTCTCAAATTTAAGTTAAGACGGAAACTTGAAATTTTGTAATTCCCGTGTATTCTTAAAGGACTAACCATCGGTATTTTTTCAACATTCCCATAAATTTAAAGGAAGTGAAATTAGCATCCCTTACCTTAGTAAGTTTGCTAGATAACAACGTATCTCATAAAAATATTGATACAACCTTCCATCTTACTACATTGAGGATTGTAATAAAGACAGTTTGTTGCATATTAATAATTCAGAGTATTTCCAACAAAATATTGTCTGCATTTCTGAGCACTGGCTGAATGATACTGACCTAGCTAAGATCAAAATAACATACTATTATCCAACTACTCAGTATTGTAGAAAACATCACATTCATGAGGGGGTTGTTATATTTTCAAAGAGTGGATAAATATGTAAACAGATAGATGTCAGTAAGTTCTATAATAAAATACTCTCTGAATTTTGTGGTATTGAATCTAACAATACAATATATATCGCTGATTACAGGTCCTGTTTGGGAGACCTCACTATTTTCCAACTACCGAGCATAATGCGACTCAGTGTCTCACAATGCCGTAGTGTGCTTATGTTTAATTGGAACATCCATTAGTTCTTACTTCTACCAGCTGAGTTCACTAGGCTGAGGGTCAGGAGAAAGAAACATTTATTGACTTAGAAATTATAAATGTAGACATAAAGTTGTATGTAACAATTGGTTAATAATTTTTACAATGCTTACAAAAATATATTTCTGTTAAATAAATTTGTGAGTTTTGGTTATGAAAATGAAACTATCTACATTTACAGAATAGGAAAAAAAATAAAGTAGCCGATTTCGTACCTACATCCATACATTTTTTTTGACACAGTTTATATTCACTTTTTATTTTTTTATAAGATTACCTCGAAGGGAATAAAAATTACCTCAACAATAAAAAAATTATTAACAATATAAATAAAATTTTTATCAACGCCAACTTAAAGGAAAAAAACATCTTATATTGTATACTACTCAGATGGTATCCATCGCGCATCACGCTAAAGCAGTACTTTGTCACGTGCCTATTTTTTCCCTTCTACAGTTTCATTATTAATTGGATCTCTGATGGTTTTGTATTTCTCAGGTGCTCGTAAATAGTTTCGCTTACCGTATTTTGAATTTATCACTCGTTGTAAATAGTGTTGCATACCTAGTGGTGTTAGGATTTAATTATTAATGGCTGTGACATTTTTGTTAATTGGAGTGGGAGTCTTTGTTATTAGATTTCGCCTTGATTTTTGGCCTCGATCGTCGTGTGTTGTCAGCTATATTATTGTTTGGTTTGCTTTTCTGTGTGGATGGGCTGGCTATCAACACGGACGAGCGCGATTATGAGTTGGGAACATAGATTTGCGAAGGTTGGCTGACGCGTGTCCCGTGTCATTTTCTGATATCCGGCCTGGGAGTGAGTAGTTGGGAGAGTCGCTTGGTGTGAGTCGTCGAGGTCGGGTGAGAGTTTTTGGAACGATTTGATATTAACACGTGAGCAGAACTTCTACGGTTTTTTCTTTCATATCTGGCTGTATTTGGGCTATCTTAATTGGATTTTGAAGAAAAACCATTTAATTTTTAACTTGACCATTCTATCTGGCCTTTGTTGTGGATATTTTGGATTTTTGGTGTCGAGTTAAAATAACCGCGTGCGGGATCTGATGGAGTGAAGCCATTGTTAAGTAGCAGGTGCTGTTCCATAATTCAAGCCGGCCACAGGAGTAGTGAAATTCGTGTACTCAAAGGTACAAGTGATTTATTTCAGTATATTTAAACGACGTGACTTATTTTTGACACCGCGATTAAGTTTTGTTTTAATTTATTAATATGGTACACTGTTGAAAACTATTTATTGCATTGGATAATATGCCAAGGCTGAACTTCGATTAAAATAATATTCGCAATAGTTCTTTGTGTCCAAGTAAGAACGTTTATTCATACTTATTTGTAAATATCCTACAATATCGTTATTTTGAAGGACAGCCATCGTAAAAAGAAATATTTTTAAATAAGCTCGATTGTTTTAACAGTGGCGTCTCAATGAAGTTTTCAATTGGTTACATAGTATTGAGTTTAATTTTATCAACTTATCAGTTATTAGGTGCTTGATCTAAGTGTTGTCTATAGTTTAAAAGTAACAAATTATTTTCATTAAATTTGTACCTGCTCCAAGTTGAATCTGAATATATACATTACTGAATATACATTATGTAGTTATTGTAATGGTTTCAAATTATTATTTTTTTTGTTGCAAGTCCATTTATTGTGTTTTTTTTTTAATCTTTTGCTATCAGGAATTCTATATAAAACCAATTATTTTTTTTTGAAATTTTAAATATTGTGAACATTTTTTTTTTGTTTTTAATTCTCTTTTGTACCTCATTGGGTTTTTATTATTGTCTGAAAGATTGTTATAATTAATTTAAATATTATTATTTTAAGAAAAGTGTATTAAATTCGTTTAATCCACTTTACAAAAATACAGAATTTGTTGTAAAAAACCAGAACATCAATTTTACTTAATTAATATATTGCAGGAATTGTAAATATAGTTTTATTTATTTAGTTCACCAAAATTGTTTGTTGTTTATCGTGTGGCTCTGCTAGTGCCTACAAGACCTAGGGGTTTCCGGCTTGTACCGTCTAAGTCGGTGGCGCGGCTCACTTTTATATTTTTTTCTTCTACCTTCTACGGCTGAGCTCGGACATAATTTGCCAGTAGAGACCGCTGGCAGAGTACTCTTTAGAGAACTAAAAGACGTGGCAACTTTTCAAAGTGCCCGATTGAGCGAGGCGTTGCTGTAGTTGGAACACCCTATATTGTGCATTATCATTAAGAAACAAAAATAAATTTTTACTTATACTTCTATGGAACATTAAACAAAAATGATAAAAAATAAAGAAAATAATTAAAGAAACAGAAATTTTCTACTTTTCGTTATACTGAACTCCTTAATGATTGGTTCGTAATGCTATATTTGTTTCAATGGATAAAACTGCCAAAGCTGAAAGTCTTTTTTGACCCTTAGTATTTCTTAATAATTTTTAATTAGTTTTAATTTTGAAAAGCTCCTTTCAGCGGAAGCAGGTATTGTTAACAAAATTCTAATGACAATGTAAACATTTGGGTAAATTTCTTTTAAATCGTTCTCTATGATATATTGGAGCAGATGTTGCACGTCTTTAATAGAGTTGGGTAAATTTGGGATCATGTTTTGTAACTCCTCATACAACTCATAATGTTGGAAGTCTCTGCTCTCACCTACTTGCAGGACTGTGTGTAAATCCTGACAGTTTTTCAGTATTTGCTCTTTTGGAATTTTTTTTAACTTGTTTAAGTCAGAGAAAACCAAAATTTTCAAAAGGTTGATTTAAAGACATAAATCTAGATTAAATGTTACTTATCACATAATCAATCATGGTATTAAAAAAATATGTCATACTGGCTTTTAGCAGACTTTATATGTTGATCGCTGCCTTCATAATGAAACATCCTTTTCTTTTTGGCTACTCTTTTATTTTTAAAATCTTTTGGCAAATCATAACTGCTTTTCTCAATAAACTGATGAGACAAGAATTTTCGAATCCAGTTTATTCACATTCATTTCGTGCGCCGAAGAGTGGAATATCTTTAAGTTGAGAATTAATTCTAATGTATTTATTTTAAGAAAAACCTTGTGGCGTGTAATTTTGGATTTTCCATACTTTTTCAAATTTATTTTTGGCTGTGAGGCGCAAGGCCCTTTGCACCACGAGGCCGTGTGCGGTGGCCCACACCGCCCACGCCTTACGCCGCCTCTGATTGGATACAATCGCATCCCTTAAGAATTCATCAGCTTAAAATATAAACTATGTTCATTATTATTTCAGAAATGCGACATATAAGAATGAAATGCCGAAATACGTCAACTTTTAACTTGAGGGGGACATTTTTGAACGCTTATGTCATAAACATCAGATTCACCCCCTCCCGTAGGGAGGGGGTGAATCTGATGGGGTGATGGGGGGTCAAATAATGTTAGGTATAAAGTCATCAAGTTCATATATGCCCCCTGCGCGCTGGCGACGACAAGCTAGCAGTAGGGGAATCGACAAGCTGGAGAAATGCTCTGAGGTGTGGGCAGTTTCACCACCGGAACCTCTGGTGTCTCTGTTAGGATTATGGATAAAAGTGACGGTGTATTATTTTAGAATGAATGAAGATTTTATTTATCGAAATAGAGTTTTCGGAAGTGTGTCTTAACACTATTAAGTATCGGAGAGAACTAACTGCTTGCGACCTATAGTTGACCTATTTCATCCTGTAACATTTTGTGTTTTTCATCAATACAATGCTTGAATTACTTCTGGTTTTTATGACTCGTAGTTCGAATATTTTAAACTATACCTCTCGGAAATAAATTAAAACCTTTTTTCAAGGGTAAAATTGTGTTTACCAGATGTTACTTAAAAAGGAAAACTTTTACATTCAGAATAAAACATTTCAAATATTATATCTTAAAAGGAATGATTTTTGTATAGACATACTCAACAGTCTAGACTCACTTTTGCTATTCGGCGACGTTTTTCGCAGCATAGTTGGTGGATCCTTCAATAACTTAGTAAAGCTGGCTCAATCTATTTTTTACCTACTATAGGCTGAAGGGTTTACTGCCCTTTATCGCCGTGAATTTTGTTATCACAAAAAATGAAACAACACACTTGTCATCGAGAATATATTGTATAATTTAATACATGGAGCTTACAGTTTTCAAGCCTCCTGTATCTTCAGAATAATTTCTCTGGTTGTTAGTTTTGAATTTGATTTATTTTATCTGATTATGTTGGTGTGCATTTTACCACGTAGTGTTTTAAAGCGGTGCTCTGAACGCTAAAGATGTTCATTCCTCGGCTGATGACATGCGAAAGAGGGCAAGAAGCCGAAAGCTAGTTCGAATGTGGATTCTCATGTTAAATTCAGCGTTTTTTATTGGCTGAGCGCTACCTTAAATTACTTTTTAAATAGAACACACTGTATATTATTCCATTTTTGAAATCTGCTCATAATTCTTAACATTTTTCTCCAATACACTTTACTTCTAAATTTAATTGATTTTCAAATATTAATGTTTGAAAAGTGACATTCCGGTAAAAATGAAGTATGAATTTTGGTCACTTCCAGTAAAACATTTGGCTAACTAAATTTTGTTATTAATTTATAGTTAAATCTTTCAATGAATTCGAATAATAAGAGAGGTAAAGAAAGTTTATTGAGGATAAACAGTGATGCTTACCAAAAAATCTCTAAACTTATAAATGTGTTTTTTAAATTAACATTCAACACAAATTAGTTTGTAAAAAAATTATTTATTTTTGTATTAATAATACTTTTATTTAACGTTAGATGTGTTCGATGTGTCCACTTCCTAAATCTTGACAATTAAGTGCCTTCACATTGATGAAAGTCTATCTATTTCTTCACATGCTCCTCTTATTCTGAGTTCCAACGCTTTTCCAGGAAACTGGGTATGTCCCTCTTTAAAAATATGCGAATTAGTATTGCTATACTATCATATGTTGTTTATTAACTTTTCCATTAAGAAAAAAACAGAGACATACACGTTTTAGGAAGCCTCATTCTCCCTCAATTATTTTTGTTATCCACTCACACTATCTATCTGTTTTTTAAAATTCTCTTCATTTCCTCCCTATTTTCATTCCTTAATTTTATTTTTCCTTAACTGATAAACCAAGTTATCCCTAAAAATAAATTTGAGGTTAAAAAAACTTTTCATTCTTATAAGATATAACTTACTTCACCATTTGCTCCACAAATTAATAGCAATTAATACTAATTTTTGTAGCGCAAAAATGGGTTGAATCTACAAATTACAATAAAATATTGCAATTCACATAATTAAAAAGTAATTGACAGCAATCACTGATCAAAACACGGGCGCAGTATACACATTTTAGGATGGTGTATTCTGTGAAGTAACTATGAATAATCACAAATAAAATTATAGATCATTGGATACAATATCAAACTTACCACTGAAAAAATCATCTTTTACAAAGTGCTTGCTGCAAACAAACTTTGAGATTGGTTTTCGTACCTTTAAGATTATCTTTCATTTCTGAGCTGTCTTCCTGGAGAAATTTATGCAAAGATATTATCGACTTGCTATATGTAGAGCATTAGGAATAAAGCATATTTTTCGCAAATTTAATCTCCATATTACCTTTTGTAATTCTTTGCGTTTTCGGATTTTGTTGTTTATTAACACCAATTCTTTACAAAATATCGTTTAACACTTTTAATGCTTAAATTGATGAAAATAATATATAAAGTTCACTTTTAACCCAAATACACAAATGGAGGTTAGTTTGTAGTTCACACCTCGAGAAATTCAAACGATCAATAATAGATGTCACCCACTTCGTGATTTTTCCCTATTGTTCCGCACTGGATTGGTCCGGCCTCTTAAGTGTAAGCTGATTACTCGCATATTTGTTTTATCTTTTTCTAGAGGGAGTAGCGAATTTTGTAAGGTTAATGCGTTAATGGGTTAATGCTCAGCCACTATTGTCAATATTAATACAGTATACACTGTGCTGGTGTATTCTTTGATATTAATTAGAGAAGTTCTAATCCAGAGTCCACAGCATATACCCACTATCTGTTGTGGTGCTAGTCTCGGGTCTACAAACGATTAACATTGAGAAAGAGAAGTTTCTATTTGTCTCTGTCGAATACCATAAAAAAAACCAATAACATTGACATGTGCCAACATTTTTTACCATTTATTTATTTATTGTTCATGACATAAGGAAGATTATGAGTTTTATCTTTCTTGGTATAGATACAACCTTTGTGAATATTTAATTCAAATTTGAATTATGTATTGAAATATTTCAGTATCGAATGAAATACTTACAATCATATATATTGATAGTTGTCTTTAAAAAACGAAAAAAAAATATAAAAATGAATAATGAAATAGATGTCTTTTCAGATCTAGCATCAATACATGCAGATCCTCCTGTTGCACGAAATGTGTGTTCAAAGTGCTAGTAAGTTTAAGATATTATTTTTAAATAAACATTAAGACAGTGATAGGGTAATTAAATATGTTATTACTATAAATACAGGATTACACATCCAATATGAAATTTATTTTTTCACTAAAAATACCTATATACTTAAATTTAATGGTAAAAAATTTTTAGTCGTCCATTAACAGTATGTTACTGCAAGTGGATTCCAGTTCCTGCCATGTGTCCTAGAAGTCAAATAATATTGTTACAACATCCAGCTGAAGAAAAAAGGTGCCTTAGAACTGCCACAATGTTACAACTGGGTTTAGATTCTTCAAAATGTCTTGTATTTAAAGGAAAACGTTTTCCAGGAAAATATAATTCATTAGAAGATATATTAAATGCATCAAACACACTACTGCTTTATCCAAGTAAGAATGCAGTTAATATTAAAGAAATACTTGAAGAAAATAGCAATAAGGCCTACAATATAGTACTCATTGATGGTACTTGGCCTCAAGCAAAAGCAATATATACAGGTAGTCCACTTTTACATGGAATAAAACAAATTAAAATTCTTGATAATGATATTAGTAATTATATCATAAGAACTCAACCAACAGATGGTTGTTTAAGTACCATTGAAACAGCTGCTTTAACTTTAAGCCTTTTAGAAAGTAACAACACTTATAAAGATAAATTACTAGCACCTCTTAAAGCTATGTGTGAATTTCAATTACAAAATGGTGCTGTATCACACCAAAGCAATGAATTTAGAATAAAAAATAAAATTTATCCAAAACTAATTGGAAAGCGGCTAAATAAAATTTTAAAAGAAGCTGAAAATATGAAAACAGAATGTGATAAACATGATACAATGTAATTATATTAGTATGATTATAAACACAAACATTTGCAACATTTCAATTTCTTTAAGTTAATTAAATTAAAATCCAGTAGATGCTTGATAATTTAAATCAAAGATTGCATAGGGTGTTGGTATTATAGTGGGGAACTCATTTTTTTAGTAAAAAAGCTAAGGCCATTCCGGGTTTGAATTTATAGAGTGTCCACTGTAGTTGGAAATGCAATTTGGTCATTGATACTATACACTGGTAACGTAATTGTAGTCAGTAAATTCTCAGAAATAAGAATGCAATAAAATGATGGCTTTATTGCCAGTTTGTAACATTTTATTAATCGTTTATATGCAGCCAGATAGTCAAATAGTAACGAACAACGTATTGTATTCATTTAAGTATATACTTGCTAAAAAAATGAATTAACATCAATATTTAATAAAAAAATATAAAGGTATAATAATAATTTGGTTTTTTAAATTTTAAACATGACATTGCTGCATACATTTACAAGTGGAAAAGAACAGTAAATCCAAGGTACCCTAAAGTAGGAAGAGATCGCTACCGACCTCCCAACACAATTTAACATTCAGTAGAGTATCATTTACGATTTGGTAGTTGCTGGTTTTCTTGGATTCGAAGAGCAACAATCTGTTATTCAAAAAACCCGAATCGTTGCCTATATGTGTAATTATAATCCCTCGTACTTTACCCGTTGATAATTCTTCCATAAATGCTTGTCAACGACTTTTAGCTTCAAAATCTTGTCATACCTGTGAGACGACAATATGCCCTTGATTTAAGCAGGTTTTATCTCAATAGTAAATTTTTCAAAGTAATGTCTCCTCCAGAAGATAATTTCTTATCTTTCTATAAGAATACTTTTCCTAGTTCTTTTCATATATCTAATGTTTATTTGCTATTTCGGAAAAAGAATGCATGGAATATCCTACGAATAGCAATATTTAGTGTGATCATCAATCTGAATGGGTTTTCTCCCTCTTGTTTCAATTTTTTTAAGAGACATCATCCTATTTGCCTTCATTACTTTCTTTAAAAGTTTTTAGGATTCTGTAAACACTTCCCGTTGACACTTCAGTCAAGTCACTACGTGGTTGATCAACATATTTTTGTCCTTTTTTTGAAGTCCACATTACACGTTGTATAGAATAGATTTTTGATCTACTGAAAAATTTGGGTATGTATGTTTATTATTTTAACAACATAAAACGCCACTTAATAAAAGTTATTGCAATATAATATTTAAGTTCTGAATTGAATTTATGAATAAAATTATTATTAGTAGTTTCCATACGCCAGTGGAAGACCCAGAATACCGGTGAACCGTCTTTATCAGTTCTGAGAATTTACCGTCTACTATATCGAAACCCAACTATAGATTTAGTTAACTAAAGAAAATATTTAAATAATGCAATGAAAGTATTTTTAAATTATAAGAATATTCTTGTTTGCTAAGTGATATTACAACAAGATTATCATTTTTTTTGTGTCTTGTGTAATTTAAAAGTATTTTAAATTTAATATTTTTATAGTAAGCATATTACCAAAATTTTATTAATAAATTTTAACCTAATCCACATTTATAATTATAGTTAAATATTATTCACCCTTGTGTTTCTACATATCACTATAAAAGAATATGTAATTGTAATAAAAAACTTATATTATATTTTTATGTTTATTTATTTGTTTGCAAGTCATTTATAAACAAAAAATGTTTAAAAAATTAATTGTAAAATAATTGGTCTGCCCATTAAATAAATAAATAATAAAACTGTTGTATTTGGTATATAATTATTTAATTGAACCCTGTATACTCTTAAGATGATCAAAAGTTCTTTTAGTAATATTTAATTCACATTGCATTTTACTTAATTCACTAAACCCCATAAGACTTAATCCAGCCAGTCCAAGATAAGTGTGCATAGGATCTGGAACTACATTTACCCATTTTGAAAACCCTCCATATCTATCTTGTGTCATTAGAACATATTGATGATTATTCTCATTATGGATAAATTCATAAGCACCTAAAATTTTTAATGTTCCTCCCGTCCAAAAAGAGTAACATGTGTCTATAGGTTTGTTAGGTCTTCCATTGAATCCTCCTTCAAATCTATATAGTAACCATCGTCTTAATGCTACAAATTGTGCTTTTGTTAATCTATTTAAGTTGTTACTTAATGCTAAGGTGGCAATAGCACAGAAAGTTGAGCCACAGTGGGATTCCAGTTCTGGCCCTTGACCTATACCTCCATCATAAGACTAAAAGAATAATACATTTTTACCATATGTTTTGTTGTTATAATTATTATTAAAAATATTGTCATCATAGTTTTCATACAATATTCCTAACATGCAATAATCATATTATTAGTTCCCGCAGTTAAAAAAACAAAAAATTATTCAAAAGATCTTGAAATTTTGTATTAAAAACAGTATAATTTATGAATTGCAAAATTCAGGTAGTTTACCAATTTTTTTATTCTACTCTATAAAAAACAGCTTGACCGATTTTGCTGAAAATCTAATCGGTTGCGTAATTATGCGTCGAATGTAAATGGTCCACGTCAATATCATTTTTTGTTCTCGGGATAATCGAGACGAAAAATAATTCCGAACGCACATACGAACATACGCGCGCACCCACACACACACACATACAGACTTAAAAACTATTGTATTCGATTCTGGGGACCTTGAAATGAGGAGATATGTCAAAATTCGGGATTCGCAAAATCGGGCCCATTACTATAACTTCCACTGGGAACCTAACAAGACGTAAGTAATGATTTTTGAGATAGAAGAAAGCTTGACAAACTGCGAGGTGCTGATTGAAGGAGAATGAGAGGAACAAGTAAATGAGTTTATATACTTGGGTTCAAAGTTTACGAGAGAGGGAAAGTATGACTGTGACATTGAGCAACGGGTGTTGACAAGGAAACAAATGAATTGGGTGTTGCATAACTTTATAAGCATCTGTATCGTGTCAAAAAAGGCACGGCAGGCTGTGCATTAAGTGCTGGACCCTACACTTATGTATGGTAGTGAATGTTAGGTTTGGCAGAAGAATCATGAAAGTAAGATCAATGCTGCGGAGACGAGTGGTCCGAGAATTATAGCCGGAGTGACTCTGATAGATAAAGTGAAGAATAGTGAGATAAGGGAATGCTCTGATGTGAAAGATACAAAGATAATTAAAGGAATGCTTAGATGGTTTGGACAAGTAGTGAGGATGGATGAAAGAAGATTGACAAAACAGATTTATAAGCGAGTGTGAATGGGCGGAAGTCGGTAGAGATAGACCTCGGCGAACATTTAAAAGTATTGGTTAAACTGCGACATTGTATCAATTATTGGTTTAAAGTGTGTTCGCAAATATATAAACATTGCTTTCACCAAGGACAGGACTTTAAACTAGAAGTAAAAACGATAGATGATTGCAGCTTCCAGATTCGCCAAGAACATCTTCCAAAGGTAAGCTCCTTTAGAATTAAAGTCGTTTGTAATGTTACGATTCGCTAATTGCTTAATATTTCTACTGCAGTCCATTACAAAGCGTTGGCACTTACAGTGCTTTTCATTAGTAATTCATCTCTAACTGTTGTAAATTATCAATTTTCTTATCTCTTTTTTTAATTTTTTTTACTTTTATGTAACATTAAGTGTTTGGTAGAACATAAATTACATTATACTTACTATGCTATTTAGGATAAATTTAATCATAGCTTCTACATTAATATAACTCCAGTCATCCAATATATAACAAATACATGCTGCACAGTAGACAAACCTCATGTCATTTTCAACTCCATCTTTAGCACCTTTGAAAGAACCATCTGGAAGTTGTAAAGTTCCTAAACCTAAAAATACATTGGTAATAATGTCAATTTTATATTGTTAGGTGAGAATTGATTACCATGAATCATTTACAGCAAATATTATTTATTTTGTAATCACAAACTCTTATCAAAATTATGAACTTTTATTTAATATTTATTCCTCACATACATACTATCAAAATATATAATATCCTTACTGTTTAAAATTGCTTTGCGATTGACCCCCTTTAGGTCATCTCCTATTATTAAAAGAGTCAGTAAACATGCATATGTGTTGGCTATATGGGACCATTTATAGTTATTCTCTTTTAATTTATTTTCTGTAGCATTTAAAGTTGTGGATCCTTGGAAACCACTTACTAATTCTGTAAAAAATAAAATTACACAAAAAAAAAATTAGGTTTCTGTAAAGTCGATTTAGTGATAACATCATAAGAAAACATTATTGAAAAATTGCATACTTTTATAAATTGAATTATATTATTATCACTGGAATTATCATTATTTTGTATAATACAAAAAAGAAGTCAATTGAATATTACAATTTTTTTGATAAATTAACATTTATTTGCACTCGTTAAAATATTTTCTTCTTTCTTCTACTGGGTCACATCGGCCGATGGAGTGGAAGAAAGATAGATGCGTCACAAGCCGAACACTTAGGCCGATTGTGCCTCTCCATCGCTTGTTGCGCGCTCTTGCTTGTACGCTCAGCTCAGGCAAAACATGACAATGAGTCATGCTTTTTCGTGCATGCAGCCGGCGTTCATTGATTTGTAAGGCGTTCTTCTTCTTCTTGGTGCCTTGTCCGCTCAGCGAACGTTGGCAATCATCATTACTATAGTTACTCTGTTCACTGCTGCCCGAAAAAGTTCAGTCGATGTTTTGCCAAACCATTGTCTCAGATTCTTGAGCCAAGATGTGCGCCTTCTGCCAGGTCCTCTTTTTCCTTCTATCTTGCCTTGGATTATTAGTTGTAATATGTTATATTTTTCGTTCCGCATTATGTGTCCAAGGTAAGAGAGCTTCTGTATTTTAACAGTTCTAAGTATTTCAGGGGTCTGTATCTTAATTCTTCTCAGAACCTCTGCGTTGCATACATGATCTACCCAGCTAATTTTCAAAATCCGACGGTACGCCCACATCTCAAATGCCTCGATTCGTTTGCTTGTGGCCTCTGTCACTGTCCACGCCTCTACACCATACAGCAAAACCGAGAACATGTAACAGTTGAGAAGCCTTTTCATGAGTTTCAAGCTCAAGTTGTTATTACAGAACACACTTCTCATTCTTAGGAAGGTGGCTCTCGCTTTTTCTATACGTTGGCGGATTTCTCTTGAGTGGTCCCATTCTTCGTTTATCAGGCAGCCCAGATAGGAAATATGGTCAACTTTTCCTATAATAGTATTATTCACTAGTAGTTGATTCATTGTGGGGCGACCTTTACTTATTGTCATATATTTAGTTTTTGCAGTATTGAGCTGTAAACCATACTCATTTAAATGAACCATCAATTCATTCATGATATGCTGCAAGCCATCGAATGTATCGGCTAAAATAACAGTGTCATCCGCGTAACGTATATTGTTGATCTTAAAACCATTTATAGAAATGCCTTCAGAAATGTTTTCCAATGCTTCAGCAAATAATTCTTCCGAATATATATTGAATAACAGCGGAGACAATATACAACCCTGTCTAACCCCACGTCTAATTTCCACAGCTTCGGTAGCTTGATCTCCCACTCTTATCGAGGCTTTTTGATTCCAGTAGAGGTTTTCTATTATTCGTATGTCTCCATCATCTAATCCAGTTCTTCTTAGGATGTTAATAAGTTTTTCATGCTGTACCCGGTCGAAGGCTTTTTCAAAATCTATGAAGCAAGCGTTTACCTCACAGTTAACGTCTCTGGCCCGTTGTATTAATACCTGTATGGCAAAAAGAGCGTCTCTGGTGCCGAGTCCATTTCTGAATCCGAACTGTGTACTTCCTATACGTGTTTCAAGTTTCCGATATATTCGTTCATGTAGCACCTTTAAAAACAATTTGAGTGTATGAGACATTAAACTAATCATACGGTAGTCTTCACATTTCTTAGGATTGCTTTTTTTAGGTAACGTTATAAAGGTCGATTGAAGCCATTCCTCGGGTATCATTCCAGATCGATATATATCGTTGAATAAGTCAACTAAGTTGTTTAAGTTATGACCGGTAAACAGTTTCAAGATTTCAGCTGGAATCCCATCGGGGCCACATGCTTTTCCATTGTAAGGCGTTACCACGTCAAAAATATATTTTTTATCATAATTAAAGTTGTTTTGAAGAAATGCCAGGTCAAGCATATGAACAGCCAACAAGCATGTATAAAAGTACTGATGAAAGTAGAAGCAAAAAATGTGTTAGAACCATAGCAAGTGGTAGGAAGTGGTATCTGCCTACACCTACAGGAAAAGGCGCGACTATATGTAGGTATGTTATAGTTGTTATAACTTGGATGTACAGTATGTGAAAAAAACTGGCAATATTGTTAAAATTGATAAATCACTACTTTTACAAAAAAAAAGAATTTTTGTGATATTCAACATTTTACAAGATTAATATTTAATCAAATAAGTATTCTCAAGTAATATTAATGGCTGTTAAATAAAGAAACTAAAAACTAAGGTAATACAAGCCCAAGAGGCTGAGGTGTAGCTGGCGATAGGACCAGCATCTGAAGGGAAAAAAGGTAATACAAAAGCTATACAATTAACAATAAGCTAAAACTGATTTACACACCTTTTTCATTTAGAATTTGTAAAGAATAAATCCAATTTACAATTGACTTCCGCCGTTCTATCGGTATATTTTCTATTTCACCGAGAATATCTAAACCAGAAACTGCAAAGTACATTAGTACCGATCTACAAATGTTTTAAATTATGTACTTAAAACCAAAGTTGATGATAGTTATCCTGTACCTGTTTGTGTCCATTGAGCTATGAGACGAAGGCATTTGTCCATTTAAAATAAATAATAAATATTTTTTGTGCATTTCAGGAGTAAATTTATGTAAATTTTCCTTTTCCATTTTTAATTATTTATAAAAACAAATTTAGAAAATATAAAAAAACCAATCAACACTGTCCATTTCATTGACAGTGTCAAACAATGTGACACACACCTATTTCTTCTCTTCCGAAAAATTATCCCATAGAGGAAGTTTAATCCCATGTACATAGTAAGTGTCAAGTTTCAGTGGCGCCTCAATGGCTAAATGTGGAAAGTTAATTTGCGAGATATTATCACAGTTAAGCCGCGTCGCGTTTGTATATAGCCAAATTTAAATGAAAGATTACAAAATAAAAGTTAGTTTATTTACAAAAAACAAGACACTGAGGTAGCCAAATTGCAAAGTTTTCTTCGAACTAAAATGGGTAAATATTTCAACATAAATTTGTTTTCATTTCACCATTCTAACGGGTTTGATTGTCGCGGTGCAAAGCCATTATTATATTGCCAAAGATGCTGAATTTGTAGGCCTAACATTTAATATTTTCTTGTCCAAATCTTCCCAAATTGACAAATTACTATCGTCCTCATTAGATTTTAATTTTTGTTGTTCTATTTCATTCTTGTTATTTTTTGGGTTTTCTTTACGTTTTAAATCTTGCTATCTTCTATATCTTTTTCAATAATGGCTGTTAATAAAGATATAGGTAGTTTTTTTGCTGTTTCGGAAGTTTTTCTCCTACCCCAATTCTGCAAGCTTATGAATTTCTTTTGTTTTATAGGACGCTTGAACTTTGCATTTCATGCAGAACATTTTATTATTTGTAACACCTTTATAAACTTCAAATACGTGGCTGCTATCGATATATAATTTGCCTCGTTTTAATGTACCTACTATAATCGATTTTTGAACATTGATTACTGTCGCGATTTTCAATATCACTGTCATCATTGTCTTCACCTATGCATGATGTAACTAAACAGTGATAAATAGATCCATGGTTGAAGTTTTTGGGTACATTTTCAGAGGGAAATGGTTGCCAAGTTTGAGGATTAGTACATTGTTTACCGGGTAGGAAAAGCCTAATATTCCTGGACGACTGTGAAGACTGCAACACAGAGTCCAGGAATGTGGCTTTTCCTACGAGGTAAACATACTATTTTTCCGCAAATCGTTTAAAATTCGACAGATATTAATTAATTTTGAAAAAATCACGAATAATTTTATTCATAAATAAATGGTGCTTTAAAATTCGTAATAAAATTGGTTGCGTCACTATGGAAACGTATTAATGTTGAATTGTCAAATTTGATGCATATAAATTTAAATGCTGGTGTTTTTGAAAACAAAACAATGTGAAATAAGTGATGTGAATTTTCCATTTGTGGGACTTCCCAGAGCTGGTTGAGGCAGTGAATACTGCTTTATTAGATTTATTGCCAAAGAAATCAAGAGAAAAGTACGAATATGCATATAAACGTTATATGGACTATCGCAAGATTAAAAACACGAGTTCTTTCTCGGAAAATGTTGTAATGGCATACTTCCTAGACCTTTGTTTAAAGATGAAATCTTCAACATTGTGGGCCAATTAGTCAATGTTGAATTCAACCCTTGCAACTAAACACAATGTAGATGTATCTACATATTCAAAACTTCGTTCTTTATTGAAACTGCAAGCTCAAGGTTATAAGGCAAAGAAATCTAAGATTTTAACGAAGGAAGAAATCGAAAAATTATAACTGTAAATATAACAAACTAATTTTAAAATGAAGGTATATTGCAATGCATTGAGCTTTTCAAAATATAAATTAATTCCTTATAAACAACGTGCTTTTAATAATTTATGTAGAACACTAACAACTGTAAGGAAATATCATTTCCTTACAGTAAGGAAATAAATATTTCCTTAGGAAATCTTGACTTTTTCTTTAATAAATTTTGTCTGGAATGTCAAAATTTCCTAGCGATTTGCAGACAAATTTTTTATTTGAATTTACGAAACATGATTTTAATGGTGTTTCTTCAAAATGCCCAGCCACTTTCCTTTGTCTACAAGATGGATCGACAGGTTACATTATTTTTTATTGCATTTTTCGTGCTAAAAAATGTATTTTTTAAAAATAAGTAATCTCATGTTATACCTATAATATTTTATTAATACTACTACTACTACTTTTTTTTTATGAAAATAGTCGCAAAAAGGGTAGACCTATCGTGTGGGCCGCGGACGGCCCGCACTGCGACTATTAGAAGGGGAAGGGATTATAGAAAGGAGATGATTGTGGACACGCTTTTTAAAAAGTTGCAGGTCATAGTTCTCTGGAAAAACTGATTTTGGAAGCTTATTCCATTCCGTAGCAGCCCTGTAAAAGAAGGATTCTTGATGAAGATTTGTCCTTGTAGTGTCAATCTTGAGAGTAAATGGGTGAGACTGATCAGCGTGCCGAGTTCTTCGGCCGAATGTGGCCAATGGTGGTACAAGAGTTTTTATTTCTCTGGAGCATCTGCCATGGAAATATCTGTAGAGCAATGACTGGTCTGCAACTCTTCTTCTATGTTCTAGAGGGTGAAGGGTATCTGTGAGAGTTAAGCTGTTTATCAAGCGAATGGCTCTTTTCTGAATGGAATCTAGAAGACGAAGAGAATGCCTTGGTGCTGAACCCCAAATGTGCGAGCAATACTCCAGTAGAGGTCGGATTTGAGCCTTGTACGTCGTCAACAGTTGATCAGGAGTAAAAAATTTTCCGGCTTTCCACAGAAAACCTAGCCTCTGGCTTGCCGACTTTGCGATGTTAGCAACATGGTCATGCCAAGACATATTATTGGACACCGTGTCTCCCAAAATCGAGATGGTGGGACTTGGTTCAAGGGTATTTCCGGACATTGTGATGGAATGATTTGAGGAAATCACTTTCTTGGAAAACGTTGCACTTTGTGTTTTTTGGGCGTTGAACTGAACAAGATTGTTGGTTCCCACTGGACGATTGTTTTAAGATCTCTATTGATGGAATCAACCTGTTCCTGTCTAATACTTAATAATACTACTACTTAATATTTTTTTATATTAAATACTCAGTATCTAAATTTTACATAATATTTAGCATTATATAGTGCTTTTATTTCATAACCACCCCTTTAACATCCCCCACCCTTCTTTAAAATATCAAATAGCAACCACTACCTTGTGATACATCAAATGAAAGCCCAAGAAAAATGCAAATTAGCCATATAAATAACAATTTATTCTATTTATTTATTTTGCTGATAACAAATTTTGTGAGATAATATAAGACATAACAAAAACGACCTACGCCACTGTTGGATAGGTAGATGTCTAATTAGCGATCAATTAACTTACTTCTAAATACACGAGTGTGAAACAAGTCGGTAGAGGTCGACCTCGGCGAACATATCTCGATCAGATCAACATTGTTATGAAGAAAGGTCAGGTCAAGAGCACCAGCAACCGACAAGCATGTATGAGAGCACTGATGAAAGTAGGGGAAGCAAAAGATGTGTGTAAGAACCGTAGTAAGTGGAAGGAAATGGTCTCTGCCTACCCCTACGGGAAAAAGGCGTGACTATATGTATGTCTAAATACACGTCACATTTTTTGACATTTTTTTTCATTTTGTTTTTTGTTTTAAAAATACTAATAGTAGTTAGTTATTCGTGACGTTAAATTAGCCGTTATTTGTAGCTGTAGAATCTTGAGTTATTTTAAAATGCTGTATTCTCTGTAAGAACGAACAAAAATAATATTTATTTACGGTCATCCAAACAAGTGCGCTCGAGGAACAGCTCGAGTTTTTAATGAAAGGCATACTGATAAAAATATAGGCCACCAGACCATCAGAGAGTTAGAACGGAAATTTGAAGGAACTGGATCCGTTTGTAATAAAAAAAATAATACCAGAGTTCTCGACGAAGCTGCACAAATTGAAGTACTGGGTTATTTTGCTATAGATCTCACCTATTCCGTTCCAAAAGTATCAAAACTTACAAATATTCCGATAGAACAGTTTGGATATGGCTAGAAGCTTCTCTTCTTTTCTCGATTCAGCGTTAAATATATAAATTGGCCTCTGTTCGCGAGAGTTAGTCCGTTTTTCTAAAGTTATGATTGTGTTCGCTAGTTGACATAAATTGTATTGTATTGCTACAAATAAATGTGCGTGTAAATCCGAACCCTGAGTGTTTTTAAGTAAGACGTTATATTGGTTTCAGGTGTGGGGTTAAAAAATAAAATCAATAACATAGTGTGGACTAAACAAACGTGCAGACTTTTCAAAAGTGATAGGCATTAAACTACTGAAGCGAAGGCCCCTGGAACATTTTTAAACGATTGTTTGGTGCGGTAGTTTTTGGTTTTCGGCACTTATTGTTTTAAAAAAAATTTTAAATTTTTTTTCGAAAATTCATTTGTGTTCGTTCGAGTTGTTGTAAATAATACAAAATGAAATTGAAAGACCTCTCAGTTAAACAATTGCGTGAACAATTGGAGGAACGTAATGCTGATAATAGTGGCTCTAAGAAAGTCCTTCAGGAACGATTGAAGGAAGTTCTAATCAGCAATGGAGACGACCCAGAAACGTTCGAATTCCAGTCGGCGGATGAAGTCATGATAAGAAATATTATGGAAGATAAACTAAAAAAAGCTACAAAAAAACTACGAGAAAATGGAAGAAGTTTCTAGAAGAAGCGACAAGAAACTAGAAGAAGTCTCTAAAATGATCGATAAAAGTTCAAAGAAGAACGATGAAAAATTGGAAGTAGTTTCTAGAAGAAGCGACAAAAAACTGGAAGAAGTTTCCAAAAAAAGCGACGAGAAACTAGAAAAAGTCTCTAAAATGATCGATAAAGGTTCAAAGAAGAACGATGAGGAATTAAAGAAAGTTTTTAAAAAATCTAATGAAGAAGTTTGTAAAAAGACTGATGAAAAATGTGAAGAAATTTCTAAAAAGACTGACGAAAAATCCAAAGAAATTTTTAAAAACACTAATGAGAAATTTAAAGTGTATAAAAATGTAGGCGGGCTAGAGGAGAAAATCAAGCACCTGGAAAATTTGATAAATAAGGGTGTCCTAGCAGCCCAACTGCTGATACGGATACAAACGCAATAAGTCCAAATCCGGCACTTAAAGAAGAATGGATAAAGAAGGAAACGACGCATCATATTAAATTTAAATTGGCTCTGTTTGATGGGAAGTATTCCTGGTCCATATATCTCAGGCAATTTGAAGCTATTGCGGCGGCCAACCATTGGACTCAAGGAGAGAAAGTTGTTTCCTTGAACGCGGCCTTACGGGGTGATGCTGCAGACATTCTACGTTCGATTTCTAGGGGCCAAGAAAAATGTTATCAAACCTTGTTTACTCGGCTAAAAAAACGCCATGGAGATGCCCATCTGCAACAAGTTTACGTCGCTGAATCCAGCGTACTGATGGAATGGATCAACTGAAAGTAACTGTGGGTGTCCAGAAATAAGAAAGATAACTTGAGGAACAGTTTGACAAGTATCTGATTTATATTGACAACAACATAACAACATCAATATAATATAAATATATATGCAGGGTGTTCTTCATTCTAATACCCCCACTAGAACATCATCACGTTCTTGAAATAACAAACCCATGTTTTTTGAACAGAACATACGTTTGTTAGAACTCAATGGTTTGGTCAATACATCCGCCACCATTTCTTCAGTGCCCATGAATTTGACCACAATATCATTGGTGAATAATTTTTCTCTGATATAATGATGTCGCACATCTATGTGCTTCGTCCTACCATGATACCCTGTCGATTGTGCTAAGTTATGGATTTCGACAACTTCGGTCTACTGGAGATTTGCTGGCTTATGTCACTCAGCTCTAGACAAACACTATTGAAAAGTTTGGTGAATCCCGTGCAATAGCCTTGGATATATCTAAAGCCTTTGACCGCGTTTAGCACCAGGCATTGTTAAGTAAATTATCTGCCTACGGTCTCCCAACCAATCTGCGCCAATGGCTCTTGAGCTTCATGCAAGATCGCTCTTTACATGTGGCAGTTGACGGTATTTCTTCTGATGCGTTTAAAACTAATGCCGGGGTCCCCCAGGGTTCCATCCTGTCCCCCACCTTATTTCTTTTACACATCAACGACCTCTTGAAAACCACCACGGACCCCATTTACAGTTTCGCAGACGATAGCACACTTGTCTCAACTTTCACATCCTATCGATCACTTTCGGTGAATGATACAAATAGACTCAGGCAGGAACAGGTTGATTCCATTAATAGAGATCTTAAAGCAATCGTCGAGTGGGGAAACAACAATCTTGTTCAGTTTAACGCCCAAAAAACACAAAGTGCCACGTTTTCCAAGAAAGTGAATTTCTCAAATCATCCCATCACAATGTCCGGAAATACCCTTGAACCAAGTCGCTCCATCTCGATTTTGGGAGTTACGGTGTCCAATAATATGTCTTGGCATGACCATGTTGCTAACATCGCAAAGTCGGCAAGCCAGAGGCTAGGTTTTCTGTGGAAAGCCAGAAAGTTTTTTACTCCTGATCAACTGTTGACGACGTACAAGGCTCAAATCCGACCTCTACTGGAGTATTGCACATTTGGGGTTCAGCACCAAGGCATTCTCTTCGTCTTCTAGATTCCATTCAGAAAAGAGCCATTCGCTTGATAAACAGCTCAACTCTCACAGATACCCTTCATCCTCTAGAACATAGAAGAAGAGTTGCAGACCAGTCATTGCTCTACAGATATTTCCATGGCAGACGCTCCAGAGAAATAAAAACTCTTGTACCACCATTGGCCACATTCGGCCGAAGAACTCGGCACGCTGATCAGTCTCACCCATTTACTCTCAAGATTGACACTACAAGGACAAATCTTCATCAAGAATCCTTCTTTTACAGGGCTGCTACGGAATGGAATAAGCTTCCAAAATCAGTTTTTCCAGAGAACTATGACCTAGAACTTTTTAAAAAGCGTGTCCACAATCATTTCCTATCTATAATCCCTTCCCCTTCTAATAGTCGCAGTGCGGGCTGTCCGTGGCCCACACGATAGGTCTATCCTTTTTGCGACTATTATCATAAAAAAAAAATTAGCAGCACTTTGGTTGTCACAGCATATGACAGTGGTGGTTTCATTTTCATTCGACCAGAATTCTTGCATGAATTGTCGTAACCACATAGCTTCCTGGGTTGCAGTAGAAAGTGACATGTACTCCGCCTCTGTTGATGAGAGAGCAATTTTTTGTTGCCTCTTGGATGACCATGAAATTGCACCCCCTTGCATCATAAAAACGTAGCCAGAACATGAACGTCTTTCTTCGTTATCACTGGCCCAATCAGCGTCACAAAAACCTATTATTTGATGAGAGCCGCTTTGCTTGAACTCTATTTTAACATCTATCGTACCCTTGAGATAGCGCATTAGTCTTTTGACTGCAGTCCAGTGGACTCTACCTGGGTTATTATTGTATTTGCTGATTTGCAGCATAGGCAATATCTGGTCGTGTACCTTGAGAGATATACAAGATACTTCCTATTACTTGTTGATAAGGTACTTTTTGCATATACTCTGCATCTTCGTCATCTTGTGGACACATTGCCTTCGTCAATTTCTGGTTGAGATCCATCGGTGTACTGATAGGTTTACAATCAGCCATACCATATTTGATCAGTAGCTCATTGATATGCTTCTTCTGATTCCAAAAAATTTGACCTGTAGTACGATTTCTTGATATTTCCAAACCAACACAACTATTTGTTTCTCCCAAATCTTTCATTTTAAAGTTTTTATGTAACTTCAAATAGTTCTTCATCTCCCCATTGTTTGAAAATATGAGCAAATCGTCAACATATACGGCAACAAAAATAATTTTTCCTTCTGAAATATTGTGATAAACACAAGGATCTAATTTGGTATGTTTCATTCCAGCATTTTTTAAAGCAGCATCTAATTTCTTATTCCACTCCCTGCTTGCTTGTTTCAATCCGTAGATGGCTTTCTTTAGTTTGCAAACTTTAGTTGAATCCTTACTAGAAAGAAACTCTTTGGGTTGAACCATATAAACCTCCTCACTAAGATCACCTTGTAGGAATGCAGTTACAGCATCCATTTGATCTTTATCTAAATCAAATCGTGCAGCTAAAGCAATCAAAAGTCGTATGGATGTGTATCTGACTACTGGAGAAAAAATTTCTTCGAAATCGATCCCTTTCCTTTGAGCGCAGCCTTTGATAACAAGACGGGCTTTGTAGCGTAGAATATTCCCTTCAGAGTCTTTCTTGGTTTTGAATACCCATTTACAATTTATTGGTTTTCGATTCAATGGTAAATCAGTCAAAATCCACGTCTGATTCTCTTGTAAGGAACTGTATTCTTCTGACATCGCTTGTTTCCATAGTTCGGCGTCGTGTCTATTCATTGCCTCTTCAACTGTCAAAGGATCGGCTAAATCTGTTACTTCAGGAATTTTTGCGGAATAAAGTTAAATAAATAAAGAATAAACTCTCGTCAGAGCATACATTTTCATTATTTGCCCCCACTTCAGCTACATTTGTTTAATTTCCTATAGAGATTTCTTTGTTACGGGGCAGATTAGTCGATATGCCTTCGAATCCTGACAGTATCCAACGAAGATCATTTCAGTTGATTTGGAGTCCCATTTCCTTCGTTTTTGCTTCGGAACATGCACCATTGCTTTGCATCCAAATATAGGCCACCAGACCATCAGAGAGTTAGAACGGAAATTTGAAGGAACTGGATCCGTTTGTAATAAAAAAAATAATACCAGAGTTCTCGACGAAGCTGCACAAATTGAAGTACTGGGTTATTTTGCTATAGATCTCACCTATTCCGTTCCAAAAGTATCAAAACTTACAAATATTCCGATAGAACAGTTTGGATATGGCTAGAAGCTTCTCTTCTTTTCTCGATTCAGCGTTAAATATATAAATTGGCCTCTGTTCGCGAGAGTTAGTCCGTTTTTCTAAAGTTATGATTGTGTTCGCTAGTTGACATAAATTGTATTGTATTGCTACAAATAAATGTGCGTGTAAATCCGAACCCTGAGTGTTTTTAAGTAAGACGTTATATTGGTTTCAGGTGTGGGGTTAAAAAATAAAATCAATAACATAGTGTGGACTAAACAAACGTGCAGACTTTTCAAAAGTGATAGGCATTAAACTACTGAAGCGAAGGCCCCTGGAACATTTTTAAACGATTGTTTGGTGCGGTAGTTTTTGGTTTTCGGCACTTATTGTTTTAAAAAAAATTTTAAATTTTTTTTCGAAAATTCATTTGTGTTCGTTCGAGTTGTTGTAAATAATACAAAATGAAATTGAAAGACCTCTCAGTTAAACAATTGCGTGAACAATTGGAGGAACGTAATGCTGATAATAGTGGCTCTAAGAAAGTCCTTCAGGAACGATTGAAGGAAGTTCTAATCAGCAATGGAGACGACCCAGAAACGTTCGAATTCCAGTCGGCGGATGAAGTCATGATAAGAAATATTATGGAAGATAAACTAAAAAAAGCTACAAAAAAACTACGAGAAAATGGAAGAAGTTTCTAGAAGAAGCGACAAGAAACTAGAAGAAGTCTCTAAAATGATCGATAAAAGTTCAAAGAAGAACGATGAAAAATTGGAAGTAGTTTCTAGAAGAAGCGACAAAAAACTGGAAGAAGTTTCCAAAAAAAGCGACGAGAAACTAGAAAAAGTCTCTAAAATGATCGATAAAGGTTCAAAGAAGAACGATGAGGAATTAAAGAAAGTTTTTAAAAAATCTAATGAAGAAGTTTGTAAAAAGACTGATGAAAAATGTGAAGAAATTTCTAAAAAGACTGACGAAAAATCCAAAGAAATTTTTAAAAACACTAATGAGAAATTTAAAGTGTATAAAAATGTAGGCGGGCTAGAGGAGAAAATCAAGCACCTGGAAAATTTGATAAATAAGGGTGTCCTAGCAGCCCAACTGCTGATACGGATACAAACGCAATAAGTCCAAATCCGGCACTTAAAGAAGAATGGATAAAGAAGGAAACGACGCATCATATTAAATTTAAATTGGCTCTGTTTGATGGGAAGTATTCCTGGTCCATATATCTCAGGCAATTTGAAGCTATTGCGGCGGCCAACCATTGGACTCAAGGAGAGAAAGTTGTTTCCTTGAACGCGGCCTTACGGGGTGATGCTGCAGACATTCTACGTTCGATTTCTAGGGGCCAAGAAAAATGTTATCAAACCTTGTTTACTCGGCTAAAAAAACGCCATGGAGATGCCCATCTGCAACAAGTTTACGTCGCTGAATCCAGCGTACTGATGGAATGGATCAACTGAAAGTAACTGTGGGTGTCCAGAAATAAGAAAGATAACTTGAGGAACAGTTTGACAAGTATCTGATTTATATTGACAACAACATAACAACATCAATATAATATAAATATATATGCAGGGTGTTCTTCATTCTAATACCCCCACTAGAACATCATCACGTTCTTGAAATAACAAACCCATGTTTTTTGAACAGAACATACGTTTGTTAGAACTCAATGGTTTGGTCAATACATCCGCCACCATTTCTTCAGTGCCCATGAATTTGACCACAATATCATTGGTGAATAATTTTTCTCTGATATAATGATGTCGCACATCTATGTGCTTCGTCCTACCATGATACCCTGTCGATTGTGCTAAGTTATGGATTTCGACAACTTCGGTCTACTGGAGATTTGCTGGCTTATGTCACTCAGCTCTAGACAAACACTATTGAAAAGTTTGGTGAATCCCGTGCAATAGCCTTGGATATATCTAAAGCCTTTGACCGCGTTTAGCACCAGGCATTGTTAAGTAAATTATCTGCCTACGGTCTCCCAACCAATCTGCGCCAATGGCTCTTGAGCTTCATGCAAGATCGCTCTTTACATGTGGCAGTTGACGGTATTTCTTCTGATGCGTTTAAAACTAATGCCGGGGTCCCCCAGGGTTCCATCCTGTCCCCCACCTTATTTCTTTTACACATCAACGACCTCTTGAAAACCACCACGGACCCCATTTACAGTTTCGCAGACGATAGCACACTTGTCTCAACTTTCACATCCTATCGATCACTTTCGGTGAATGATACAAATAGACTCAGGCAGGAACAGGTTGATTCCATTAATAGAGATCTTAAAGCAATCGTCGAGTGGGGAAACAACAATCTTGTTCAGTTTAACGCCCAAAAAACACAAAGTGCCACGTTTTCCAAGAAAGTGAATTTCTCAAATCATCCCATCACAATGTCCGGAAATACCCTTGAACCAAGTCGCTCCATCTCGATTTTGGGAGTTACGGTGTCCAATAATATGTCTTGGCATGACCATGTTGCTAACATCGCAAAGTCGGCAAGCCAGAGGCTAGGTTTTCTGTGGAAAGCCAGAAAGTTTTTTACTCCTGATCAACTGTTGACGACGTACAAGGCTCAAATCCGACCTCTACTGGAGTATTGCACATTTGGGGTTCAGCACCAAGGCATTCTCTTCGTCTTCTAGATTCCATTCAGAAAAGAGCCATTCGCTTGATAAACAGCTCAACTCTCACAGATACCCTTCATCCTCTAGAACATAGAAGAAGAGTTGCAGACCAGTCATTGCTCTACAGATATTTCCATGGCAGACGCTCCAGAGAAATAAAAACTCTTGTACCACCATTGGCCACATTCGGCCGAAGAACTCGGCACGCTGATCAGTCTCACCCATTTACTCTCAAGATTGACACTACAAGGACAAATCTTCATCAAGAATCCTTCTTTTACAGGGCTGCTACGGAATGGAATAAGCTTCCAAAATCAGTTTTTCCAGAGAACTATGACCTAGAACTTTTTAAAAAGCGTGTCCACAATCATTTCCTATCTATAATCCCTTCCCCTTCTAATAGTCGCAGTGCGGGCTGTCCGTGGCCCACACGATAGGTCTATCCTTTTTGCGACTATTATCATAAAAAAAAAATTAGCAGCACTTTGGTTGTCACAGCATATGACAGTGGTGGTTTCATTTTCATTCGACCAGAATTCTTGCATGAATTGTCGTAACCACATAGCTTCCTGGGTTGCAGTAGAAAGTGACATGTACTCCGCCTCTGTTGATGAGAGAGCAATTTTTTGTTGCCTCTTGGATGACCATGAAATTGCACCCCCTTGCATCATAAAAACGTAGCCAGAACATGAACGTCTTTCTTCGTTATCACTGGCCCAATCAGCGTCACAAAAACCTATTATTTGATGAGAGCCGCTTTGCTTGAACTCTATTTTAACATCTATCGTACCCTTGAGATAGCGCATTAGTCTTTTGACTGCAGTCCAGTGGACTCTACCTGGGTTATTATTGTATTTGCTGATTTGCAGCATAGGCAATATCTGGTCGTGTACCTTGAGAGATATACAAGATACTTCCTATTACTTGTTGATAAGGTACTTTTTGCATATACTCTGCATCTTCGTCATCTTGTGGACACATTGCCTTCGTCAATTTCTGGTTGAGATCCATCGGTGTACTGATAGGTTTACAATCAGCCATACCATATTTGATCAGTAGCTCATTGATATGCTTCTTCTGATTCCAAAAAATTTGACCTGTAGTACGATTTCTTGATATTTCCAAACCAACACAACTATTTGTTTCTCCCAAATCTTTCATTTTAAAGTTTTTATGTAACTTCAAATAGTTCTTCATCTCCCCATTGTTTGAAAATATGAGCAAATCGTCAACATATACGGCAACAAAAATAATTTTTCCTTCTGAAATATTGTGATAAACACAAGGATCTAATTTGGTATGTTTCATTCCAGCATTTTTTAAAGCAGCATCTAATTTCTTATTCCACTCCCTGCTTGCTTGTTTCAATCCGTAGATGGCTTTCTTTAGTTTGCAAACTTTAGTTGAATCCTTACTAGAAAGAAACTCTTTGGGTTGAACCATATAAACCTCCTCACTAAGATCACCTTGTAGGAATGCAGTTACAGCATCCATTTGATCTTTATCTAAATCAAATCGTGCAGCTAAAGCAATCAAAAGTCGTATGGATGTGTATCTGACTACTGGAGAAAAAATTTCTTCGAAATCGATCCCTTTCCTTTGAGCGCAGCCTTTGATAACAAGACGGGCTTTGTAGCGTAGAATATTCCCTTCAGAGTCTTTCTTGGTTTTGAATACCCATTTACAATTTATTGGTTTTCGATTCAATGGTAAATCAGTCAAAATCCACGTCTGATTCTCTTGTAAGGAACTGTATTCTTCTGACATCGCTTGTTTCCATAGTTCGGCGTCGTGTCTATTCATTGCCTCTTCAACTGTCAAAGGATCGGCTAAATCTGTTACTTCAGGAATTTTTGCGGAATAAAGTTAAATAAATAAAGAATAAACTCTCGTCAGAGCATACATTTTCATTATTTGCCCCCACTTCAGCTACATTTGTTTAATTTCCTATAGAGATTTCTTTGTTACGGGGCAGATTAGTCGATATGCCTTCGAATCCTGACAGTATCCAACGAAGATCATTTCAGTTGATTTGGAGTCCCATTTCCTTCGTTTTTGCTTCGGAACATGCACCATTGCTTTGCATCCAAATATTCGGAGATGACTCAAATCCGGAGTATCATTGGTCCACAATTCTTCTGGTGTTTTCTCTGATATGCCTTTGGTGGGTGAACGATTTTTTAAATAAACAGCGGTTGAAACAGCTTCGGCCCATAACTCCTTATCTACTCCAGCATACTGAATCAAAAATCTAGCTTTCTTGACGATAGTTCTGTTGGTGCGTTCAGCCAAACCATTTTGTTCTGGAGTATAGGGAGTTGTGGTCTGATGTTAAATCCCGGATTTTCGCAAAAATGATTCAAACTCTTGATTACAGTATTCTGAACCATTATCAGTGCGTAAAATTATGATTCTCATACCTTTTTGATTTTCAACCATTGTTTTGAAATCATCAAAACATGTCTTCACTTCACTTTTACATTTCAGAAAATATATGAATGTTTTCCGAGAAAAATCGTCTATCAAAGTAAAGAAATATCGTGCTCCTTCAAGTGAAGCTACTTCTATCGGGCCAGAAAGATCACTATGAATAATCTCGAGTAAATTTTCAGCTCTCTTGCCAACATGGTTGAACGGCAATCTGCATTGTTTACCTTTCAGACAAGCTTCACATGTTTCTATCTGTCGTTCTTCAAAGTTGATACCTGATGCCAAACCATTTTTCAATTTTTTCAGATCGGAAAAATTGATATGAGCAAGCCTACGTTGCCACAATAGTGCGTCTGAATTATGAGAAATCATGAAGTTATAATTTTCTTGTGGAGAAATATTCAACTTGTACATGTTTTCCACCAAATTTGCATTGGCTACTACATCATTCCGATTATTGAAAATTTGGCAAAGATCTTCAGAAAATTCAATTCGTTATCCATTTTTGATGATGCGACTAACAGATAATAAATTAATCGTTATTCCAGGAACCAGCAGAACATTTTTAATTTGGTTAATTTCAATAGATCCATTCAAAATTATTTTCAACTTGATTGTTCCCATAGCAGTTACTTGGAGCTTCGAATTGTTAGCTACAACTATTTCTTTCACTTCAGAAGATACCTTGTTTTCAAGCCAATCATCACGCATTGTCATGAGCATTGAGGCGCCTGAATCGATATACCAGTTCATTATATCGGTTTTTCCAGTAGAAAATGCCACTGATAAACCCTGTGACTTGGTAACGTTCGATTTTTGAGTTTTTTCACTATGCTTCACGTTTTTGTTGCATTCTTGTGCCTTGTGACCGTATTGATTGCATTGAAAACAGCGTGGTCCTTTTTTGTGTAAAACCTTCTTATTTTTAGCCTGAGTAAGAAAAGCAGAATCATTATTCGAATGTTTCACGTCTTCAAGCAGCTTTGGCTTGATAGAATTCCCTGTGATCTTCACACCAGAGCTTTCAATGCCCATGATCATGGGTTTGTATTCTTCAGGCAAACCCGCTAACAAAAGACTACCAATCCACTCATCACTGACTATAAAACCAACACCTGATAGTTTGTGAGCGGTTATAATGATTGTATTCACGTATTCCTCCACTGAGTTGCAATTTTCGAGACGTATGGTTATCAATGTTCTGAGGAGACCAACCCTCTTAGTCAAACCAAAATCTTCGAAAACTTCTCTCAACTTGTCCCATACCTCCTTAGCTGTCTTTGCGCTTTGGACGTGTATGTAATTGATCGGATCGATGAGTAGAATAATCTTAGACTTAGCTTTTGTGATTTTCTTCTCATCCACTTCAATACCAGTTACACAATCCCAGAGCTCTTCATGTTCTAAATATGTTTGAACAGCAAATTGCCATGTATTATAATTTTCGCGACCCTTGAGCCTTTCTATCGACAGCGAACTCCCCAATCCACTTGATGAAGTCATTTGTAGAAAAAGCTTGTTTTTTTTTGAAAATTACCTTCAGACTGACTTGACAACTTGTCAAAAAATATTTGGAACTTTTTATGAAATGCTTATTTCACTTACAGTCCGGAAACTTTTATAAACTTATTGTTCAGCACGTTCTGGGCCCATAACCTGATGGAATGGATCAACTGAAAGTAACTGTGGGTGTCCAGAAATAAGAAAGATAACTTGAGAAACAGTTTGACAAGTATCTGATTTATATTGACAACAACATAACAACATCAATATAATATAAATATATATATGCAGGGTGTTCTTCATTCTAATACGTACAAGTGAGAGCGGATGTTGCTCGTATAGTGCGATTAGCTTACCCTGAAGCCTCTGCCAACATCCTAAAAGTAATAGCGGTAGATGAGTTCGTCAATGGGTTGAGAAAGAGCGAAATACAGATAGCTCTATGATTGGTCAGACCAAAAAATTTTAGACGAAACACTTGCTGTTGCTTTGGAGCATGAAACCGCTAGTAAAATCTTAAGAGGAAATCGCGTCTGAACCATCGCAGAAGGAAACGAAGAAAATGATGAACGACTGGAAGAAATGGTTCGAAAAATAATCCATAACATGATGCCAAGAAACAAAATCCTAGATGTTGAAATTGTGACGAACTAGGTCATCTTCGTCGCAATTGCAAGAAACCTATACAGCAGTCGGAAAACTAGAGCTGGTCGACATAAGGGGGCAATCGTCGACCGTGAGAAGTAAAGCCCCCATAGTAACTGTCAACATAACGTCATCTGGTAGGGTTCATAGCCTGTATATTGAAGGTCGTATTGACGAGAAAAATAAGTCGTTTTTGATAATTACGAGTGCAACAAGAATCATTGCATTACCATAAATAGTAAATGACTATTACAAAATGTCGCCAGCAACAGTAAAACTGAAAACAGCGACCGGTAAGACAATAAAAACGTACGGCATGGACTTTTTAAAGAAAATTGGGGCTGTGTTGGATGTTAAAAACGAAGTCCTCAAGGTTGACGGTGAAGAACTCCCTTTTCATGAAGTCAAAAATGTCCACTCAATAACTATTTGTGACAACTATACCCGGTCATAGTGAGAAGATTATAATGACCAGTCTAGAGGGATACTGTAGAGGATGGTCGAGGATGTGAACAAAGAGTTCCTAACTGCAAAAGCTCTTGTAAGAGTTGGCGACGAAGTCCATGTTAGGGTTATAAATGTGAAAGAAACCCCCACCAAGTTGAGTAGAAGAACTGTGGTAGGGCAGTGTGCTGTAACGTCGATATGCTGTGTGACTTCGACTAATAAACCCTCGAAATCCAGGAACTCGAAGAAGCTGATAGACATGGTCAATAATAGTTGCCAAGATCTTGACAATAAACAGATCAAAAGAGTGAGAGCCATGTTTGCAGAATTTCATGATGTTTTCGCCATTGATAAAAAGGACAAAGAAAAAACAAGCATCGTGACTCACAAAATCAACACCGGGGATCCTCAACCAATTGGACAACATCCAAGTAGACTTCCATTGGCAAAACTAGAGGAGGCAAGTAGGTATACTTACCTAAAAAAATATATGTAAACTTTTCACAAGTTCGAATATCTAACAAAAAGTTTCAAGTAAAAAGCACAGGTACAACACATAAATTAAATTTCACAAAGCAGTTGACAGGATTACATTGCAGTATAGGGAACTGGCCATCTTCTGTAATAATTTTTAATGTCCTTGTGCTACAACTTATTGTGCCCAGGAGTAAAGTGGCAGAAGTATTGCATCAGTTACACGATGGTTTTTCGGGGGGATACTTTTACAATACGAAGACTCTACAAAGGGTTCCAGAGCGGTTTTATTGGTAAACTGTAAAGAAGATGTACGAAGCTGGTGCCGGAAATGCAAGTTGTGTGCAACAGGCAATGGTGTCCAGTTGGTAAAATGAGACAATACAATGTTGGTAGTTCGATGGAGAGGGAAGCCATTAATATTGCAGGGCCGTTCCCAGAAACAGATGATGAAAATAAATATATCCTCGTGGCTATGAATTATTTTACAAAATGGACTAAAAAGCCTATACAATTCCTAACCAAAAAGCTTTTACTGTTGCCGACATACTGGTTAAAGAATTCTTCAGCCTTTTCGGTGTTCCTTTATAGATCCATTCAGACCAAATTCAAAATTTCGAATCGGCACTTTTCCGAAACGTCTGCCAGTTGATTGGTGCTGACAAGACCAGAACGAAACCCTTGCACCCTTAGTCAGATGGAATAGTCGAGAGGATGAATCGAACAATGGGCAAACATTTTTCCAATGTTGTATCAGAACATTTGAAAGATAGGGACCAGTACATTAATTTGTTTTTAAAGGCCTACCGATCGGCCACCAACGAAACTACTGGCCAGACCCCTGTTTGCCATGTGACCTTGAGTTCGGCTGTAAACCTTCAGAAGAAAATGTGGCAGGCGAAGACTACGTCGACAAATTGAAGTTAGAGATGAATGACATACACGACCTTTCCCGACGAAATATACAGATAGCCTGTGATCGGATGAAAGATCATTATAATTCTTGTTCCACGGTTGGAAATTCTGAAGTGGGTGATCTTTTTTGGTTATAAAATTCACGACAATGTTAAGGCTATTGTCCTAAATTTCAAAGGCATTGGGAAGGACCGTACGAAATCATGAACAGAATAAATGACGTTATACATACATACATACATAAAGTCACGCCTTTTTCACATAGGGGTAGGCAGAGACCACTTCCTTCCACTTGCTACGGTTCGTACACACATCTTTTGCTTCCTCTACTTTCATCAGTGCTCTCATACATGCTCTTCGGTTGTTGGTACTCTTGACCTGGCCTTTCTTCAAAACAATGTTGATCTGATCGAGTTATGTTCTCCGAGGTCGACCTCTATCGATTTGCCCATTCAAACTCGCCTTATAAATTTGTTTCGTCAATCTTCCTTTATCCATCCTTTCTACGTGTCCAAACCATCTAAGCATTCCTTTATCTATCTTTGTGACCACATCTTCTTTTACACCACAGCGTTTTCTTATCTCACTCCGCAGCATTAATCCTATTTTCATGCTTCTTCTGCCAAACCCAACATTCACTACCATACATCAGTGTAGGAACCAACACACCTCTATGGACCGCCAGATGAGCCTTTTTTGACACTTTCTGGCTATTCATAAAGCTATGCAGTGCCCCATTCATTTGTTTTCCTGCCAGCACCCTTTGCTCACTGTCACTGTCATACTTTCCATCTCTCGTAAACTTTGAACCCAAGTACACAAATTCATTTACTTGTTCCACTCTTTCTCCCTCAATCGAAACTCCACAGTTTGTCATGCTTTCTTCTCTTTCAAAAATCATTACTTTCGTTTTGCTTACATTTATTTTCATCCCTTTGATTTTCAGGGCATCGTGCATAACATTAACCATCGCCTGCAAATCCTCTTCAGATAACGCTAATATGACTTGATCATCGGCGTAAAGAAGGCATTTGAAGATCAAATTATTCATTTTTAATCCATACGCACTCTCTTTCAGATCTTTTAAACAATTGTCTATGTATAAGTTAAACAGCCATGGCGAAGCCACACATCCCTGTCTCACATCTTTTTCGATGTTAAACCAGTCCATGCAAGCTTCGTTTATCCTGACACAAGCAGTGGAATCCTCGTAAAGTGATTTCAATGCTCGTATTAAACTACCACTCACCCCATACAGAAACAATGTAGACCACAATTCTCTCCTCACCACTCTGTCATAGGCCTTTTCCAAGTCTATAAAAGCTCAATAGACCTTCTGACTTCTAGCCAAGAATTTTTCGACTATACCTCGTAAGGAAAAGACCTGATCCATACATCTCCTTCCTCTTCTAAATCCTGCTTGCACATCCCATATCATCTTCTCAGTTTTATTCGTTACTCTTTTGATCAATATCTTTGCATACAGTTTGCCGACTATGCTGAGTAAACTAATACCTCGGTAGTTCTTACAGTCCTGCTGCGAACCTTTTCGCTTGTAAAGCGGCACGATAACGGCCTTGCACCAGTCGTCTGGTACACTACCACTTATCCAACAAAGGTTAAAAAGGCGGTCCAGTAGACTAGCTACCACGTTGTGTCCAGCCTTCAGCATTTCAACTGTTATCCTGTCGTACCCAGCAGCTTTACCCAATTTCATACTGTTCAACGCTTCCACAATTTCTGTCGTAGTAATTTCACTTTCATTGCAACTTTCACTCATGTCTTCGAATTGGGCCTGTACTTGTGTATCCTTTTTCTCAAATAAACTTTCGAAGTATTCCTTCCATCTCTTCAATACGCATTCCTCTCCTTTTACCATATTACCATCTTGGTTTCTGATTCTTTCCAATTGCAAAGTAGTTTTTTTACCTCTGGCTGTTCTTATGGACTTCCAGAAGAGTTTAATATTGTTTTGGAAATCGTCAGATAACCTTCTATCAAATTCATCTTTATCACTCTCCTTATTTTTTGCCACAACCTCTTTTGCCACACCTTTTAACCTTTTATACTCATTATTTGCCTTGTTTACATCCTCAATCGTTGCCTTTTGCGTTCTTTGATTGGCTTTTGTAGCTAGCCAATCCAGCCAGGCTTTCTTCTTTTCTGACACTGCTTTTTGAACCTCTACGCACGTTTTCTGTAACTTGCATCCTTTCCTTCTTTTACTTACACCGCATACTTCTAAAGCAATATCCACGATTCCTTTCTCGAATGGCTTCCACAATTCTTCAACCTCACATGCTTCATCTAAACTGTCAAATTTCTCGGTCAATTTACTAACGAACTCCTCTTTTATACCTTCTTCTTGCAAATTCTCAACTTTTATACGCTCTAGTACACTACTTGATTCCTGCACACGATGGCGCCACCACTTAAAGAGACCTCTTATTCGGCTCATTACTAAGAAGTGGTCTGTGTCAATACCTGCACCGCGGTATGCCCGAGTGTCCATTACTTTATTTTTCAATCTTTCATCCACAATTACAAAATCAATTATACTTCTCTGGTGTCCTTCTTGTCTTGTGTACAAGTGGATCCTTTTATGGTTAAACATTGTGTTTGTTACCACAAGATTTCGCTCCAAACATATTTCAAGTAGATTTTCTCCGTTTTCATTTACTCTGCCGTCACCGTACATTCCCAGAACACTGTCATATACATCACGCTTTACTCCTACCCTACTATTAAAATCACCCAACATTAAAATTCTTTCATTCTGGTTACACCCATTTAAAATATCTGTCACACTATCCCAAAACTCCCGCCTCTCTTTCTGAGCTTTTAAAGACTGGTTCCACTGCGCATCTTGTGGGGCATAAACCCCTAGCAAAAAGATGCGAGTAAGACCAACCTTCAGCCTCACCCAGAGGAGTCTTGGGCTTACACATTGAAAGTCAGTCACACATTCATTCATTCTAGCAGAGAGTATTACACCAACGCCCTGAGAACCTCTGCTGGTTTCCGGAACTCCTGACCAGTAGGCTGTATAAGGTCCATGTGTTGTGGTTTCACATCCTTTCCGCTTGGTTTCATTTACACAAAGAATATCAATCCGTCTTTCTTCTATCATAGTGTAAATTTCATCAATTTTATCATTTAATCCTCCCCTCACATTCAAAGTAGCATAGCAGTCCACATTTCGCCCTCACAAGAAGCATGACATGACAGGTGGCGACGCTTATCGCTATCGTGTTGGTTATAGTCAATACAACTATTACTCATAGCTTCCCATGACGTTATATACCGGATTAAAAAGTTAGAGGGAAACCGAAGGTAGTTCACATAAATCGTCTTGCACCTTATGCTGGCTCAAATCATGTTGAAGAAGCAAGAACTCTTCAACAAAACCAAACGTGGACAACCATCAACCGAATGTTAAAGGTTTTATATCGGATTACGTAAATAGAAGGAAGACCAGACTTGGCGTAACCATTGAGGTCCAGTAGTTCCGGAAGACGTTTCTATTGCACACTGCGTAGCCCAAGATCTACGAATGACCAGAGGATATGCATCGATCTTTCGCAAAAATTTTGGCCGCCTGAATGAGTTGCAAGATCAAAAACCTAGAGTAGGAAAAGTGCTGCGACTGGAAGATGGCTACCGATCTTTGTTTTACCTGATAAGTAAGAAATCATCTGGAGATAGAACAACCAACGAGAATATTTGGCATGCTTTAATCAATTTGAAGAAAGTTTCATGTCATTATACCATAAAAAAAATTTTCTTAAAATAATACACCAAAAAATATACAAAAAGTGTGAAAGAGATATGAGCTACTCATAATTTGGGTTTAGACAGGGATTGGGTAAAAGAGAGGCGATAGCCGCAACCCAAGAGCTTGTCCAGAATTGCTACGACCAGAGAAAGGACGTGTTGTTCTGTTTCATAGATTACGAAAAAGCATTCGATCGCGTGCAACACCACAAATTAATGCAGATCCTCAAAAAACTTGAACATAAACATGTCCAACACCATACAAATTAAAAGAGGGGTGCGGCAGGGATGTCTGCTATCTCCACTCCATTTTAATTTATAATTAGAAGCAGTTTTTCACAAAGCTTTATAAGAAACGGAAATAGGAAAAAAGGTTAATGGAGTGTGGATTAACAATATCCGTTATGCTGATAATGCGGTCTTGATTAACGACAATACACACGACCTACAACAACTCGTCAATGCGGTAGGAAAACAAAGTAAATCAACGGGTTTAAATATCAACATCAACAAAATTCATGATTATCTCCAGAAATCTGAATGCATTTGAAAACTCCAACATAACTTTTAACGTAATGCCCATAGAAAAAGTGGAGAAATTTAACAACCTCGGCATCTGGCTATACGAAGACTGGGCATCGGATAACGAAGTGAAGTGTCCCTTGACCTAAAACTAAGATTCGTAAAATGCTACGTTTGGTCGGTGCTTCTCTATGGTATGGAGGGTTGGACACTTCGAGATGTGGCTATACCACAGAATACTTAAGATACCTTGGACGGCGAAATTGACAAATGAGGAAGTCCTTAGGTATCAATTCTTGCAGTTGATGATCGAAGGCAAGATTGAAGAAAAAAGAAAAAATCGGAAGAAAATGCCTTGGCTGTGAAACATCAGGCAGTGGACATGATGTGCACCGCAAGAAACAGAGAAGCGATGGAAAATGTTATCGCAAACATCCATTAGTGGATACGCACCAGAAGAAGTTACATTAAAAATTCCTTTTAACTATACCTAAAACATTTCTTAAATTTACAACTTTATAATAAAGTAAATGTTTGAACAGAGAAATCAAACATATATTTAGCATTTTGGGTTAAATCTGGGACAGGACTACTTGTTTTTTTTTTAAATATTTAAATAGTAAAACACAACACAGTTAAATAATACATATTCAAGTATAATTTAACAATCGTTAGATAAAATAAAAATCCATAACAAAGAATAATTGCGTTAGATTACCGCTACATTAGTTAATAATATTAAATAATGAAATATTTATAAGTGCAAATCAATGGTATAGTACAATTTTTGGCAAATAAAGGTACAAAGGGCAAATCTAATAAAACTTGCGTGTTTAAAAATAAGCTATTTAGTACTTACTTTAGTGCTTAAAAATAAGCTATTTACTACTTATTACTAACATTATTAAAGGTAATGATAAAGAAATTAAAAAGTGAAATAACAAAAAACAAAAAGTCAACAAAAAACATTTTTTGTGTCTATATTTCTGACTGCTTACTTCGAAAAGTAACTAAAAACTTCAATCTTAATTAATAAAGTCTGTTTTTGTACATTATACAATGATAAATAAGTATTCATGGTTTTCGTGTGTCATGAATTGTAAATGTAAAAATGACGTTGACTTTTTTAATACATTTGCGGCGAATTATTTAAAAAAAGAACCAAAAAATTTAATGACAGTAAATATAAAGCTCTGTGAAGCCTGTAAAACTTATTTTAAACTCCCCATATGAAGCTAAGATAAAATATGGGCATCTCATTTCTCATGTAAGTAGTAACTGCAAATTTTAAAGTATGCTTGGCCTGTGATAGGAGATTTCAAGATGATTGGTTTTCTGGTTGGAATGAAGGGCGGATACACTAAATATCTATGCTATCTTTGCTTGAGGGATAGTAGAGTAGACGCAATTCACTATCAGCAGCATCCATGGCCTAAGCAGAATGCCAAGTGTAAACCGATTGTGGAACCCGATCAAATTTTCCCAGTAATCCATGGATTTTTAAAAATAATAAAAAATGACAATTATAAAAAAATTCTTTCCATTATACTTGATAACTTCAAACATTTGGACCAATTTAAAGATAACTTTTTTACGTTTTTGGCCTAAGGATTGCCAATTTGGATTTTAAATTTAGCAGTGCTAATAGAGAGCGCTAGTTACACTTGGTTGTGTATAGTAAATCAAAGCAAATTTTTTTTCGGCTAAAAGTAAGTAAAATAATGAAAGTTTTATGTCCAGATTTAAAATCCAGTCAATCGACTCAGGTGTAGCCAATCAGATATCCTCAACATTGCCCAGGTAGGCACGTTGAGGGCAGTCACTTACAATGTGCTGGACAGTCTGGTTATCGGCACCGCAGTCGCAGGATGGAGAATTGCATTTGCCCCACTTATGCAAGGAGTCTGCGCAGACACCAGTCTGATCCTGTTAAGTGTAGACCAAGCTTTACGTGGGAGATCGAAGCCGGGGGGTTCCTCGTTTACCATCTCTAGTAGTGATTCATGGAGTTCTGGTGGAGCCTTTTGAAATATTTCTTCTCGCCAGCTACTCGTTATCTGATCATGGTTTCTGAACAGACTTTCTGCCACAATAATAGGGGGCCGTCTAGTTCTTAACCTTTGGATGAGCAAGTCTGGTAAGTCTGCATGTATTGGAAACTCAGGAATATTGACTATCTTGTTGTATTTATTCAGCAGTGCCTTGGACCTACGCAGATTAGGTGAAGGTATACGGCTCAATACTGGAAGCCAGTAAGTAGGTGTGGGTCGAATGGTGCCAGAAATCATGCGCATTGTATGGTTGAGCTGGGTGTCTACTTTTCCAATGTGGGGACTGTTTGTCCAGACAGGAGCACAGTACTATGCTACCGAGTACACCAAACTTAGTGCAGAACAGCGGAGAGTTGTTGCATCAGCACCCCATGCCGATCCACACAGTTTTTGAATGATGTTGTTCCTTGATTTAATCTTCCCAGCTGTATTCGTCAGGTGCTTTTTAAATGATAGTGTCCTATCCAATGTGACCCCTAAGTACTTTGGGTGGGTGCTGTGGCGTAGTAAGTTGTTATTGAAATAAACTTCCAGATTTCTGTTTGCCATCTTATTATTAAGGTGGAAGCAAGTGACTTCTGTTTTACTCATGCTGGGGCGGAGTCTCCATTTATCACAATATAGTCCCAGGAGAGCTAGATCGTGTGTGAGAGTAGTCTCAGTGGTTTCAAAAAATTTATGTCTGGTTGCTATAGCTAGGTCATCAGCGTATCCAAATTTGCGGGATGAGGTATCCGGAATGTCAGAGATGTATAGATTAAATAAGGATGGGGCTAGCACTGATCCCTGTGGTAGGCCATCATTCAGCCTCTTCTTTTTGCTTATGTTGTCTCTCATAATTACTTGTAATGATCTGTTATTAAGCATATTATCGATAAGGGTGACTATGATCCTACAGCGGACAACACGAATAAGTTTACTAAGCAGGCCATGTCTCCAGACAGTGTTATATGCGGCGGTAAAGTCCACGAACGCGACTGAGGTTTTGAGACATCGTTGAAAGCCGGCCTCGATAAACGAAGTAAGTGCTAGCACCTGATCCGTACAGCTACGCTTGGGTCTAAAACCGGCCTGTTCTATGGGGGTTACTTCATCGATCTTGCTGCTTATTCGGTTGAGGATCAGTCTCTCTAATAGCTTATACAACACGCTCATTAGTGCAATAGGGCGGCAGTTTCCGGACAGTCATTTGGTTTACCTGGTTTTAGTAGCGCAATTATTTTTGCTCTCTTTAGATGTGATGGGACATATCCAGAAGCAAGGATGTCTGAGAAAAACCGTGGTAGCCAGCGTATTGTGCTCTTACCTCTAAATGTATAACAATAATAAATTAAAAAACAAAAATAAAAAAAAATGTTCAAAAATTGCCACCATTTACTTCAATACACTGTACGATCCGCTTCGCAAAGATCAATTAATATCAAATAATAACCCTTGTCTATTATTTTTAATCACATTCGCGAATTTAGCCGTGGTTTAGTTTTTCGTTTTTGACGTGATAACGTCTTATAAATCGATGAACGCCGCTACACGCACGAAAAAGCATGACCTATTGTCACGTTCCGTCTGAGCCGAGCATGCAAGCGAGAGCGCACGATCGGCCTGTGACGCATCTATCTCTCTTCCACTCCATCGGCCGATGCGTCCAAGTAAAAGAGAGACAGCGGCAGCACATAACGTACACGTGAACTGTTTATAAAGTGAAGTGAAAAGTTAATGTGGTTTCCATTGTTTCTTACAACAATTGCGGCAAAAAATTGTCATTTTCAATTAACTCCTTTGTATTATACAAAATAATGATAATTCAGTGATAATACGTCAATTCATAAAAGTATGCCATTTTTCATCAATGTTTTCTTATGACGTTATCACGTAAAATCATCGTCCGTAAACCGACTTTACAGACAACCAATTTTTTTTTCTTTTCCCAGTAGGCTTGTGTCATTGTTAATGCTTTGCATTTTATGAATTTAGCCGCGGTTTAATATTCGTTTTTTCGGTTTGTCTTAGAGTCTTAGACAGTTTGTGCAGAGATAAAACTTGCCGTGTGTTACATTAGTATACCATTTTTAAACAATTTAGTATGTAACAAGGGTAATAGTTATTTATCAAATATTGCCTAGGCATAACGATTTTTTCTACAGTGAGATGCGCGATATTATTTGTGTTTTTGCTCAATCAAATTACAGTGGAACAGCTGTGGCTCAAAGATATTAATAATTATACCTACCCAAATGGAATGCATATCATCTACAAACTATTTCGAAATCTTAACAACCATCTAGGTGAAAGGAGGTTTTTACGTCCTAAAAGTCAACACGGAACTACAAAAACTATCACTGTCGATGAAGAACAACAGAGCCAATATTGAAGAGGGTAAAACTGCATCCATATTATTACACTCCTGTTCAGAATTAATTACCTCAAGATTTACCTGCGCGTTTACAATTAGCCCATTTTTTGCAAGATAAGTTAAATGTTAACCCAGATTTTCTGGAGTTATTTAGTATTTTTATTTATTTTAGTATTTTTACTGATGAGGCAACACTTACCAGACGAGTAATATTTCATTGGAAAAATAATCATTTGTGGGATATTGAAAATCCACATGCTAAAAGAGAAACACATTTTCAGCACGAGTTTAAGATTAACATTTGGTGTGGTGTAATTATTTAATAGGTCCTTTTGAACTGCCAACCAATTTAAATTGACCTCTTCATTTAGATTTTCTTCAAGGACATTTACATGAATTACAAATCAAATTATGGCAAGAGTAGCTCAAATCGACATAATTAAATTAACATTTATATGTCTTAAAGAACCTGCATAACGGATTATAAACTTTTTTCATGCCCCTTTTTGTACTGTTTAATACAATGTTTTTTATCTGAAACATTTGCATTATTTCACAGACTGATTTTACAGTATTCCAAGGCTATTAAAAGATATGTATAATACCTATTATAAAGTAATAAAAGGGTCTAACAATCAGTATACAAAAAACACTAATTTTTAGAATAAATATTTTTACATTATGAAAAATAAAGTACAATGATATCTATGGTCACGTATGGTTCAGTAGTTTGGTGGACCAAAGGGTTACAACAGACAGCTAGAGCAAAGCTTGCTGGCCTTCAGCGGCTGGCATGCCTGGCCATAGCTGAAGCTATGTCCAGCACACCAACGGCAGCGATGGAACACCTCCTACATCTTCCTCCCCTAGATATTCTCTTAGAAAGGGAGGCCAGGATAGTTTCCTACAGATTCCTGTCTTTGAAAAAGCAAATTAATGAAGAGCAACTTGGGGATCACTCCGGCATACTAAGTGAAACAAAAAACCACCAAATTCTCGGGATGGTTCCTGACTTGCTAGCCACAAAAATAAACGTAGAAAAGTCGTTCTAAGTTCTCTTTCCGAAAAGAGACTAATGGATGAGGGAACAAATCCTCTTCCCAGAGACTAAATACGTAATGTACACAGATGGCTCAAAAACTCCTGATGGAGTTAGGGCCGGTGTTTTCAGCAGAAAACCAAAGATTGAAATATCTACCAGTCTTGGCAGGTATGCTACAATCTTTCAGGCTGAAGCCTTCGTTATCGAATTGTGTGCAAGTGAGTTAACCAACAGACCTCTAGTAAACAAAAACATAAGTATAATATCAGACAGCCAGGGTGCTTTAAAAGTACTGAGCTCCAACAAGATAAACTTGTATGGAATTGCATCGAATTCCTAGAGTACCTTGGTGCGAGCAACAGGGTGACTATAATGTGGGTACCTGGGCACCAGGGGGTGGAGGGAAACGAAAAATCCGACATCCTTGCAAAACAGGGGGCCGAATCTGCGTTCACTAGACCAGAACCGGTTTTTTTTGGAGTCACCACAAGTGCCGCCAAAACAATTATTTCGGACTGGGCGGAGAGGAAAATACTCACGTACTGGTCCGACTTACCAGGGCTAACCCACTCGAAGGCGTTTCTATCTAAACCCTCGAGAAACACAACTAAGCAGATCCTAGAATGAAGCAGAAATAACCTGCATATTCTAACGGGACTGCTTACAGGACACTGTCGTCTAAGATAACACCTCAGGAAGATATGTCTGAACCAACAAACGGACTGACGGTTTTGCTACGTGGAAGACGAAGGCCCCGGTCTGGGAAGAATAAGGTTCAACATATTTGGTTATACCAACCTAGAACCTACCGATTTCAAAAAAATCTCACTCTATACAACCATGAACTTCGTAAGAAGGGCTGGATTGTGCGGTGAACTGTAGCCTCTAGGGGTGAGCTACAATAGACCTATTAAGGGTCGCGGTGGAGAAACAGATCGATTTTTTATTTAATATAATATTTTTAAAAAAAATAATCTATAATAAGGGGTGAATAACCTTTGAGTGATGACGTAAACACCAATTTTTTTTAATCTAATTTGCGGATATCCTTGCTGAGCTGATTCCAAAAATGTATTACAAGTTGATTCAAATTGGTTCAGGGTGGTCAAATACGAAAAAATTAACATTGTATTTGTCCACTTTCAAAAGTAATCCTAGCCGCACGACTAAACAGAAATTTTTTTAAAGTATTTACTTTAATTTGTTTTTTTTTTTAATTTGACGTTAAAACTTGTTATAAATATACAATTCCGTATTGTTAATTTTAATTACAATATCGTATTTTGTTAAAATGCCTTTAACTAAAAGTGAGAGAATTGAAATTTTAATGATGATTGGCGTTGTCCATAGGATGCGGACTCAACAAGAGGTACGCACATTATTTCATGAAATGCACTCAGATCGTAAACGTTTTTTTCAATCTACGATAAGCAGAATAGAAAGTAAATACAGAGAATTAGAACACGTTAGGGATGTACCGAAGCAATGTGGACCTACACTGAATGCGAATATTAAACAAAATGTAATTTTGTCGGCAGTAGACGATCCACACTGTACAGTGCGGGGATTATCTAGGGATTTGGATATCAAAAAGTCTTCAGTATCAAATATTTTAAAAAAGACAAAATACCATCCTTATGAAGTACGTCTCAGCCATGAGTTCTGCGAGTACATGCGGATCAAAACGATAATAAATTAAATAACAATTACATTGTTAAAAATTTATTTTGGATGGGGTTTTATTTTAACGGGCATGTTAACCAGCAAAACACCCGATTTTGGTATAATGAAAATCCAACTTGTATGCAAGAATGCCATAACACCTTTAGACCGCAGAATATAGTTTCAACACTAGATTTCCTGATCTTACCCCATAAGACTTCTGTTTAAGGGGTTATTTAAAATCCAAAGTCTACACAAACAGACCTGACAATATCCGTGACCTAAAAGTGCAAATCAGGCAGGAGATGCAGAACCTAACACCCGCTATGCTACAAAATGTTAATGTTAATGTTTTTACCAGGTTAAGTCTTTGTTTATGGAAAACAATTTAAACATTAACTGTAAATTTTCATTGGTTTGTTTTTGTTAGAGTGTACGTTTAGTCTTCATCAATTATTTTGTAAATAATACAACAATTTTTAATACATTTTTAAAATCAGCTCGGCAATGGAAATCCACAAATTGGAGAAAAAGGGGGTGTTTAATTTAAGAAAGCTGGTACTGACGTCTTCACTTAAAGGTTATTCACCCTGTATGATAGATTATTTTTTTAAAAAATACTAAATTAAAATAAAAAATCGACCTCTTTCGGTATTTTTTCATATTACTGTTTATTTAGCTTTTGATGAATTTATGCGTTACCTACTCTATGGACGCACTGTATATAATCATGTTAATAAATGGAATTTCATGCTTTTTAGTAAACTTTACATTTTATATAAACTTTTTTAGAAATGGTACATCAAATTTTTTTGTTTTCGAAAAACGCCATACGTTTTAACGGGGATCTCATAATTGTTGAAGTATTAAGCTAGTTATCAATGTATCTAATTTTGGTACACCTTCATGATTCGTGATATTGTTGACTACGACGTATCAATTGTAACAAAATATCAACTTCAAGTTCGTACTCCATCACATAATAGTTATTGGCAATTTTTATTCCTTTATCGTCTAATACTAACACAGATCTGAAAATAAATGTTGTAAATGTGAATAAATTAAGTCAGCATTATAGTTAACAGTTACAATCATAATGGCAACAGAAAAAATAAAAACTATAAAAAGCTCATAGATAAGCTCTTGAAAGCTTATACAAAGGAAACTAGGAAAGTTTTGCAATATGACGCAACCACGTAGCGCAGGAGTGTTGCTGCATGTCGAGACGTGTTCATACTTGCACACCATATCCGCTGCATCAAGCTGATGGGCTCAGTTGTTTGTCAGCAGTAATAATTTAAATTGTATGATATGGCATCTTGGTTTCGAAATGAGATTCGAGTGCTTTTGCGGTATAACCTCGCTCGTGGTTTAAACATGGACCAATGCTTGGAAGAAATTACTCTTGCACTAGGTGATGATTGTTCACATCGTAATATTCAGGTAGTACAGAGAATTCCAAAGGGGAAATTTCAGTCTGGAGGAAGCTGAGAGAAAGGGAGGTCACTTACGTCTTCTTTCTCTCCCTGTAGCTTACAACCCGGGGTGGGTCTTCGCTGACATTACAAATTGTCTCCACTTGCTGCGGTCCATCATAAGTTGTTCTGGTCGTTGGACATTTAGGGTCCGTACTAAATATTATCTTTCCACTGCATCCTTGGCTTTTCCAGCGGTCGCTATCCTACCGGGGTCTCTTCCCACACCAGTTTTACGACACGTTGGTCTTTTCTCTTCACATGTCCGGTCCATCTCAATCTCTCTGCCTTTATTATTTTTACTATATCTGGTTTGTTATATAGTTCTTGCACTTCCCTGTTAGTTCTAATTCTGTATTGTTGTGTGGCGTTGTCCTTGATTGGTCCATATATCCTTCTAATAATTCTTAGTTCTGCGATTTTTAGTCGGTTCTTATTTTGTTTTGTCATATATCTGAATTCTGTTGTTAATCTCTTGTGTTATATTGTTATCTGAGATGATTGTAGCATCCAAATATTTAAACTCATGAACCCTTTCAAAATAATAGTGGTCCATTGACACATTTTGTCCTATCCTGTCTCTTCGTTCTGTTCTTGTTGTAGTCATGTATTTTGTTTTATCTTCGTTTATTTGTAGGCCAACCTTCTTTGCAGCATTTTCCAGTTTAATGAACTCTTCCTTAACGTTGATAGTTGTCACTAACGTCCGATACGGAGGAAAACGTTACTGCTGTAAGAAAAATGCTTGACTGAGACAGGCGAACGGCTTACCATCATCAAACAGCCATTTGTGCCCACTGCTTACATATGCCTCCTTAAAACATTTCCACTTCGTTATATTCTGGGCTTTTTGGATCCAATTTTCGGCAATTCTTTTGATGTCTTCTGTTCACCGGGTCGGCGGCCTTCCTCCTATCTTGTCTTGGCCTCTACTTTAAAACCTTTTTCGTCCATCTGCCATCGGACATACGGGCCACATGGCCAGCCCACCGCCACTTATGTCGAGTTATATAGTCAATTATGCCTTGGACTCCGGTTCATTGGCGAACGGTGACATTTGGAATTCTATCTCGTCTTGTGATTCCAAGCATTCCATTGCTCTTTGTGCTATTCGCAACTTGTGAATCGATTTCTTCATCAATGTGAGCGTTTCTGCGCTGTTAGTTTTTACGGGCAAGACACATTGTTCGTAAACTTTCATTACCATAAGATTGAGGAAACCTTAGGCCTATATGCACCAGCAATTTGTTCAATTTTGAACGATCATTTGCAAGTTTATTCTACCTGGGTGCCACATAGTCTGATTGAAGATCAGATGATACGACGTGTGAAATGGTGCCGGGAGACGCTGAAAATGTTTAATAAGTGACAATCTCGGTATAGGAACATCGTTTTGGCAAGTAACAAGACTTGGCTGCATTTTTCAAATCAAGTGGAATTGTGAAGCTGTCGTGTTGGATACACAAAAAACAGTCACGGCTAAGTGGTACACTGAACAGTGCCTTCCTAAAAATAACGACTCTCTAAAGAACTTCCGACCAAATTCAAGAGTGGACATCTGATTCTTTCATCATGACAACGCTCCAGCTCACAGCGTGAAAGCGACTCTCCAAAGAACTTCCGACCAAACGAAGACTTCTACATAAGCTTGATCACTTTGGGATACGAGGGCACTTGCATCTGTGGATCGATAGGCGTTTTAAAGTTAGAGTAGGAGAAGCATTCTTAGAAGAAAAATTAGTGGAAAGTGGGGTGTCTCAGGGTTATGTTCTGGGACCTTTGCTATTTATGGCATACACCAGCGATATCCCCTTTTACGTTTCGAGCAAAATATCTTTCAACGCAGATGACATAAAAATTTATTCAATTCCAATAACGAACCAGTTATCTCTACAGGATGATTTAAACTTTATATCGCTTTGGTGTTCCCAATGGTAGCTCCCTCTCAATACTGCTAAGTGCGTATTGCTTCGAATCGGTAAAAACAACCCACTTCTGTCGTACTTCATAAACGGTCAAACTTTAAACTCTCTCAAAATGACTTGGGAATTATTATTAACAGTAGTCTTACTTGGTCTGACCATATTTTGTCAATAACCAAACGTGCTAACAACAGGCTGTATCTTATACGGAAGTGATTATCGAGAGTTACGTTTCAATCGTTTTGTAAACTTTACACCATTTATGTAAGACCCATTCTTGAATATGCGGGACCCGCCTGGTATCCTGACTTGATTCGTGATAGAAGTTTATTAGAAAATGTTCAAATAAAAGCTACTCGACTTCCCTTGGACAACTTAACTTCTTTTGAACTTCGACGTCATCATAGAGATCTTATCACAACATTTAAAATTCAACTTTGGAAACCTTTCCATGATATTTCCATTAAACCATGACAACCAGCTCAGAGGACATAAATTAAAACTTAAAAAAGAAAACTTTGAAATAATCTCGATGTTGACATTATTTCTGCTTCTTCTATACATTTAAAAATAGACTGGACCGCCTTATATATCAATAACTTTTAATTTAATATTTATCCTGATACCAAGCATTGTACTTTTGTTTTGTTATCTTATCTTTTTTATTTTTGTTCATTTCAATTTATGTATTAATTTGCTAGTAGGTAATTGATTTGAATATTATCTACAGTTTTTGGGTAATATAGAGACTTGTCCCTCTGCCCTTGTTTATATGTAATAATAATAATAATAATAAATTCAAGAGTGGACACCTGATTCTTTCATCCTGACAACGCTCCAGCTCGCAGCGTGAAAGCCACCACTGAATATTTGACCACTACAGGACTAAAACTGCATAAGCACCCTCTTTACAGTTGCATCCTGTGACTTTGCACTGTTCCCCACATGAAAATGAAGCTGAAAGAGAGATGGTTTTCCAGTGATATTTTGAGGGCTTGGGACGAGTGCGCCACACTCCTTAGCGAGACGTGGCAGATGTGGTTTAAGGATTACTTTCGGAGGAAGGACAGATGTATTACCAGTGGTAAAAATTATTTAAAAAAAAAAATAAATAGAACTGTATAAAAAACTTTCCTAGTTCCCTTTTTACTAGGGTATCGCATGTCCTAAAAATGTATTTTTTTACACTTTGCTATTTTTTTCGGAAAATGTGGGTGCAGTAAGCGACAAACAAGAAGAGAGATTCCACTAGGACATCGGAACGAAGAAAGCAAGAGGGTAACAGCGACAGTAGAACCCATCTTTGTTGGACAACTACTGTTGGATTTTAAGAAGAAATGTTGCAACAGAACAGAAAAGAAAAAAGTGAAAGTTTTTGTCGCTGTATGACATCTTATGTAACATATTTTTTACTTACATAATCCTCAGTAATGCCTTTGCATAGATTTAACACGTTCCACATATTTACAATAAATAAATGTTAGAGTGTAAAAATATGTCGTCTAATTTTTTTATTTTCTCACCATTTCAATTCATATTCTAAAGAAATGGTGGAGAAGTAAGAATGAGCTCCATCATCCTGGACCCCAACATGGAAAATAAAAACATTTTTTTTTGTTAAAATAAACTAAAAACCATTCAGATGAATGTAGTGGACTTTATTTCTTTGCAGCTTTAATAGTAACTGAGAAAATTAAAAAAAAGACGATTCAACAATTAAATACCAATGAAAACTCGAAAGAAATACGTAAATATACTCCAAAAGGTTTGTAACAAGCGGAGTTTCCGATAATTGCAGAGAGATATTTTGTTTTTAAAGTTCATGCAATTATTCGTTCTGTCTAAAATATTATCATATTCATACTTTACATCATATTATCAACACATTAATATAATTATTAATATTATTATATTAACACTTTTATGTGCATCACTAGTAGTATCCATGACTGTCAAAATTTCAGGGTTATAAATTCAAATACACAACTTTCGGAGCGTCCGAACGCCACGCGGCCTGCAGTGTTGCCAGATTTTCTTCCGGCTACAAACGCGGTAGTCAAATTCAATGTTGAATATTTTTTATAATTTTTTTTTAAAAAATCTATTATAGAAACTCATTATGATTAACAGGAAAGGTCGCTGTATACAATTTACTACATTTTATAAAGTTCAAAAATTAATTAAATGTACTACGTAGTTTGACCTTATACACATCCTTAAGTGTATTAATAAAAAGAAAGAGACTGATCGCTTCAAAAAATAGAGTGAGAAAATGGAGAGGGACGTCAATTTAAAATTCTTTGTAAAACTTAATAAAAATTGCTTAAAAATCAACAAATGTTGACACACAAGTGTACGGAGAAAATGATGAAAAAATGTCACGTCAGCAATTTTTATAAGTTTTTTGGAAGGCCGAGAATCGTCGATTAAAAATAACAAACGTGACGTCTCTTATTTTCAAAAAATGTCGATAGTGTAAAAACAAAATCGAAGAAATCGACAGAAAGGATCGTCGTCTGAGTACCAGAATAATATGGAAAATATTAACAGAAAAATAGAATGTATGAGGATTTGAACATGAAAAAAGTATTTATAAAGATGATTCCAAAATACCTGTCTTGAAATTAAAATGACGCCCGTCAACAAATTTGCTCGGACATTCTTAAAAAGTGGGGATCACAGGAACAATGCGGATCAAGCCCACTGCAGCGTTGGAAGTTGAACATGACTACATTACACTTGCATATAACGCGAACCGCACTATACAAACACCACATTTGAAAGAAATACTTTTGGACGATATGGAAGTAAAAATAATCATTAATGAAAACCTCGAAACGAGAGTTCCAGAACGGGACAAATGGCTATAATCCCCCATTTCGGTGAAAAAGGAAAGAGGGGCTCTAGCCGGGTACACGGACGGCTCGGTGAGAGACGGCGAATCTGTCCATAGACTCCCTATGGTCCCTCTAAAAAGAGGTTGAAAAAGAACTACCAATTAACAACCACATTAAAGCAGAAACTAAAAGATGGTAGCAAGAACTGAAATCTGCACACTGGTATAACCTTGAACAGGCCAAATGTCTACTGGATTAGCATTACTATGGAAACAACAATATTTTACTCCTAAGTAGAAAAGACCTAAAAGTGCTAATTGGAATCACTACAGGTAACCACCCAGTCAATGAACATCTAAAAAAGATAGGTAGCGTGGAGAATGATTCCTGCAGATTCTGCGGCGAGGACAAATAATCTTTACGCCATCTTTTTTTAGAATGTGAGGAATCGCAAAAAAGAGTAAGAGCGTTCGGCAAGGCAACTCCTGCCTACAAAGATATTAGAAATTCTAACGCAAGATCACTGATGTCATACTTTAAAGGGCTTAAATTGGACTCAGAAAACAAATTGGTCTCGAGCCGTCCCTGAGCGCAAACCAGCCGGTCGGCTAGCGAAGTCATCTACCGCTAGTATTATTCCAACCGTCGACCAGAAGCGATCGTTTCTATTATTTAGAGTAAGCATTAAGACGCCGTTAAAAGACGGTTGTCAATTCAAAATATTTCACAACGATCAAACGATCGTTTTTCCCTTTTATTATTCAAAGTATTCGTCAAAACGCTGACCAGAGAGAGTCGACGATTTAATTCATTTCGCAGCGATCGAAGAAATCAATCTTTCCTATTTATTCACGACATCGAATTATTTCGGTGTTTGTATTCTTCCAATTCGTCCAGTTGTGACCTACTTTATTATGTTCATTACATAAAAAAAATAGAACACAATGTGCTGACGGCAGCTGTTCGCCGGAGAACAGATAAGTGAGTTCGAATTATTTACGGCTCTAAAATTGAAAATTCAAATTCATAAGGCGCCACTCAATTTAGATATAGTTATACTATATTTGGATAATTGAGAAAACCAAATATCTATCTTCAACAAACTACCTAAAATGATATATAATTAAATTTTCTTAGATATTCGGGTTGGGCAAATAGGAGAATAAAAAAACATATCACATATAAGAATATAATCAGAACACCAAAGTGGACAAGGCAAAATATGTTGTAGACCAGGGTATCATAAAGTAATAATTACATAAATTAAATAACATATATAACAATATTAACTAATGTATTATAGCGAAATACATACATTTTTATACCTGGTGTTATACCGCTCAAAGTTACCAGAATGGGGTATAATGGTAAGAAATTAACCTGTGACTGAATCTGCTGTCACATAGTACTATGTGAGAACTTCACAAAAGTTCTTTAGATTATAGTTTATAAAATTATCACGGTGGTATAATATACGATATCAATAATTAGTTATTATATAAAATGATGGTATGATAAGTACTAATATGATAAAATAGTTATAAATAAATCTCAAAAAGGTAAGATAACACTGAAGGTGTAAAAAACCTGGTATTAAAGTCCAATGGTCCACATATGTAGCCTCTATCCAAGGTCCACTTGATGTAGTTGAAGACACAAAAACGAAGACAGGAAGAAGACAGGAAACAGACAGCAAAACGAAGAGAAGGTAAGAAGAAAGGCTTAACCTTCCAGGTCAGCCAGGGGTCGATGATGCAGCTCAGCAGGTCTCTAGCCTCTACCGGCTACTACTAGTCCCCATCCGGTGGTTGTCTGACGATTGCCAGAAGTCTGATGATGAGGGCTAAGCTGTATCCTAACACCCTAACAAAAAAATAATCTCATGAAAGAACATGTGCAAAATAAAAAACCAACAAAATGAAGTAGGTATATTTTCAACCTGATCGATATCATTGCTAGTTCAAAAGTCATAACTTACCTTCTGAGAAGGGAGGTAAAACTAGAAGATATCCAAAACAGCAAACAGGACTAAAACGGACTAACAGGACATCAGGACAAAATGGCGGTGTTCCCACCGCATGGCAGCCTACCGGTGTTTGGCACAAATCCCCATATAAGGCTCCAAAAAAACCACTGACGATGGGTGCGACTTGATCTCGGCCCAAACGGCACTTCGTAAATTCCCCCCTAAGGGTTAATTTCGGTTCAATACCGAAAAAGAATCCCAAACACGAGACAAACGCACCTCATCATGACCGCACCGAAAAAGGACTCTCTCTGCCCACCACGAGGACTGGTACCATCCTCTATTTCTAACAGTTGCCAAAAAAACTGCACATCCTGTATGAAATCAGCGCCAGTTTTGAATTCCTAGCCTCTCATTGGTCAAAACCATAAATGCTATTGATTGACAGAATGAATTCCATCGAATTTAATCTAAAAGACCATTCTTCTTCTTTTTTTTCTACTATGGGCACAAAACATTAACGGCTAACCGACTTGAGACCGATGACAGAAGTTCTATGAAAGAAGAACAGTGACACACCCACAATGACATCGACGTCTAGAAAGTAAATATAACCTCTAAGATTATATTATGAAAAATAGAGAAAAAACCCAGTAGATACCTAGAGATCTCATTCAGAATCAACAAAATCCTGGGACAACCTTCAATAGCCTAGAATTCATCATACTAGAGAACACAATGGTATGTCGCTTGCTCACATGTGAATGGGTGTTTTTATTGACTTTACCATCTTCAATTTCAGGCCTAGGATCAGACAGATAGCAGCTTAACTACATTACTTTCAACAGCCCTTAGAATGTCAGAAGCAAGAGTATTACCTAGTGTTGGAACTTGTGAATTTACTAGCATTCAACTATATATATGATGTTTGTTTTGAAATAGTGAAATAAGTGTTTTATTCAGGAATTTGATATCAAAACTGAATGTTCTCTGTAAGTACAATGCCCAATAAATGAAAAATTTACTATATATAAAAAACAAAATTAACAGGTAGCAATTTCAAATGCTACACAGTAAAGAAGGGTGAATTTACATAAAAAGGCAATTTATTAGTGGTACAAGTGCAGTGTATTTTGAAGAGAGTTCAATAAAACCTTAAAAAAATCAGCGATCTATAATTTTAAACCAGTCCACTTTTATTGAAGTTGGGTATAATTCCTCCTACATCAGGCTTTTTTATCAACGCCGATAGGCAAAACAAAAACATATAAAATGTAATCGATGTATTAAAATATTTTTACAACGCAAAATTTTTAAACACAACGTAACCAGTAAGAATAATATCTAAAAAGAGAAAACTATATTTAATATTTAATTATAATTTAATGTATGATTTAAAATAAAATTATAAAAAATTAATATTTGGCTATTTTTTTCGACTATGTAAACCAATCTGTCTGGAATTGAGTTAATTAAATCCACTATAACATTTGGATTAAACTCTTGCCAGCACTCGTGAATAATTCATTAAAATTTTTTGGTCTAAAATTTAATTCTTTTATATATTTTTTTTAAAATTAGGTCCCAAACATTCTCTATGGGATTAATATCGGGATTGTAAATGGGCCAAAGCAAGACTTCAATATTATAACGATGAAACCATTTCCTCACAGCATTTTCGGTATGGACCGGGCAGTTATCATGCTGAATGACAAATGAGTTATTTGGATATATTTGTTCAACAGATGGGAGCATAATATCTTCCAGAACAGACATATAATGTTCGGCGTTAAACCTTCCCGCCAATTGCCAGCAGACACCAAGTCCATAAGCACTTATAATAACAATAATATCGACTTTATTATTTCATAAAATAAACATAAAAACATAATTGATACATTTGCAATAAGTTATCAAGAAATAAAGAACCGATTATCGTCATATTAGCGTCATCTAAAGAGGAGTTATAGGCGATGGTTAGTGTTATGCATGATGCCCTGAATATCAAAGGGACGAAAATAAATGTAAGCAAAACAAAAGTAACGGTTTTTGAAAGAGAAGAAAGCATGGCAATCTGTGAAGTTTCGATTAAGGGAGAAAGAGTGGAACCAGTAAATAAATTTGTGTACTTGGGTTCAAAGTTTAGGAGATGGAAAGTATGACAATAACATTGAGCGAAGGGTGTTGGCAGGAAAACAAATGAATGGGGCACTGCATAACTTTATAAACATCCATAAAGTGTCAAAAAAGGCACGTTCGGCTGTGCATAGAGGTGTGTTGGTTCCTACACTTATGTATGGTAGTGAATGTTGGGTTTGGCAGAAGAAGCATGAAAATAGGATTAATGCTGCGGAGATAAGTAGTCTGAGAAGTATAGCCGGAGTGACTCAGTTGGATAAAGTAAAAAATAGTGAGATAAGAGAACGCTGTGGTGTAAAATAAGATGGGGTTACAAAGATAAATAAAGGAATGCTTAGATGGTTTGGACACGTAGAAAGGATGGATAAAGAAAGATTGACGAAACAAATTTATAAGGCGAGTGTAAATGGACAAGTCGGTAGAAGTCGACCTCGGCGAACATATCTTGATCAGATCAACATTGTTGATCAGATCAACATTGTTTTGAAGAAAGGCCAGGTCAAGAGTACCAACAACCAGCGAGCATGCATGACGGCACTGATGAAAGTAGAGGAAGCAAAAGATGTGTGTAAAAACCGTAGCAAGTGGAAGAAAGTGGTCTCTGCTTACCGCTACGGAAAAAAGGCGTGACTATATGTATGAATTCCTGAATATATGACCCAGGTAGGCTGCTTTTCTTCGTTCCACTATTTGCAGCAGTTTTCTTTTTTTTCCATTAGGTTTAATACTTTCGCGTTGGTTGTATACGGTTGTCCACGGAATTTTAAGGATTCTCCTGAACACCCAAATTTCGAAGGCCTCTAGACGGTACATGAAGTTAGCTTTTATTGCCCAAGTCTCCACTCTATGCAGCAGCACTGAGTAAATGTAGCATTTCACAAAACGGTATCGTAACGTTAAATTAAGACTCTTGTTGCTGAGCAGAGCTCTCGTATTTGTAAATGCCTGGCCTGGCCTGCTCTTTTCTGCTACGTATCTCCGTGTCTGGGTCGAGGTTCTCAGTTATCCAGCTTCCGAGGTATCTGAACTTGGAGACATGGTGGATATTGTTACCGTTTACTTTGATACTTAAATGTTCATTTGGTGTTCTGCTAACCACCATTACCTTCGTTTTTTCTGCGTTGATTTTTAAACTAAGTTGTTCTCCTTCGGTAGTTATCAGCCAATATGACTGTGTTATCGGCATAGCGAAAGTTATTAATGGGTATTAAAGAATAGACAAATTTAATAATGTAACAAAAAATTGGACATTACCATCCAAATCATGGTTTTTAACAAGTCCTTTTTAAAAATAATTAAATCCATAGATAATACATAAAAAATGCAAAATATTAATTTTCAACTTTCTTACAATTTTCAGTTTTGGTTTGCGAATTGAACGTTTTGCTAGAAGTACTGTGTTCATTTAAAAAGGAACCACCCTTAATATTTCAGAAATGCGACATATTAAAAATAAATACCGAAACACGTCAACTTTTAACAATATGATTGAATAGAGATTTACCAGACCTTTTAAACGAGGTATAACTTGATACCTAATACCATTTAAAAAAATTTAATTAAAATATCTTATATCATGGTTGGGAGACACAGAGTGTGGTACAGTGAATGCATTTACTATTAGCTGGACTAACCTATACTTTTATGCATTTCCTACTTTCTCTTTGGTGCTTAAGGTTCTAGATATGATTAAATTGGATAAAGCCTGAGGAGTTGTGGTTGGACCACTATGGAACTCTCAACTATTGTTCCCATTATTTTATTCTTTGCTGGAACTTCGGGGTGGCTTTTATCCTTTTATTACGAAAACGTCGTATTTTACGTTTAACTGCCATTAACTTCTTAACATAAATTTTTATATACATATGATCATAATTATTTAGAATGAGTTTTACGTTTCACTTATAAATTAATTAACATTCAAAATATATCAGAGGTGTCCCTAATGAATAGAATCATAATTAAAATGAATGATGATTGATACTTCTCTGGTACTGTCAAGAGCGTATATATTTAGAGGATTTAGACCACCTCGTGATAAACGTGTTATTTCCTAGTAGCACGATTTGATTTCCTCAACAAATATTTTCGTTTAAATTTATATTGTTATAACTATTCGTGTTTTTTAGTAATTTGCATTTATACATGATGTCACGTGCCTATTTTTTCCCATCTACCGTTTCATTATTAGTTGTGTCTCTGATGGTCTGGTGTTCGTAAATAGTTTTGCATATCGTATTTTGTTTGTTGTATACAGTGTTGCATACTTAGTAGGGAAAGGATTTAATTATTAATGGCTGGGACGTGTTTGTTAATTGGAGTGGGAGTCTTTGTATTAGATTTAGCCTTGATTTCTGGCCTCGATCGTCGTGTGTTGTCAGCTATATTATTGTTTGGTTTGCTTTTCTGTGTGTGGATGGGCTGGTTATCAACACGGACGAGCGAGATTATGAGTGAGGGACATAGATTTGCAAAGGTTGCGTGGGTTCCGTGTCATTTTTCTGATATCCGGCCTGGGAGTGAGGAGTGGACATCATTCGTTTGGTGTCAGTGGTGGAAGTCAGGTGAGAGTTTTTGGGAACGATTTGATATTAACACGTGAGCAGAACTTCTACGGTTTTTTCTTTCATATCTGGCTGTATTTGGGCCATCTTAATTGGATTTTGAAGAAAAACCATTTAATTTTTAACTTGACCATTCTGTCGTGCCTTTGTGGTGGATATTTTGGTTATTGGGGTCGAGTTAAAATGACCGCGTGCGGGATTTGATGGAGGGAAGCCATTGTTAAGTACCAGGTGCAGTCCCATAATTCAAACCGGGCCAGGAGTAGGCCACAGGATTCGTGGATTCGTGTATCCACAGGTTACAAGTGATTTATTTTAGAATATTTAAACGACGTGATTTGTTTTTGACACCGCGATTAAGTTTTGTTTTAATTTATTAATATGGTACACTGTTGAAAACTATTTATTGCATTGGATAATATGCCGAGTCTGAACTTTGTTTAAAATAATATTCTCAAGAGTTCTTTGTGTCCAAGTAAAAACATTTATTCATACTTATTTGTAAATATCCCACAATATTGCTATTTTGAAGGACAGCCATCGTAAAAAGAATTATTTTTGAAATAAGCTCGAGTGTTTTAACAGTGTAAATCTTTAAAAATACTACTTGGTGTTTCTGTTCTTTGATCATCGATGTAACAGTGGCGTCTTAATGAAGTTTTCAATTGGTTACATAGTATTGAGTTTAATTTTATCAATTTATCAGTTATTATGTGCTTGATCTAAGTTTTTCAATAGTTTAAAAGTAACAAATTATTTTTCATTAAATTTATACCTGCTCCAAGTTGAATCTGAATTTATACATTACTGAATATAATTTATGTGGTTATTGTAAGGGTTTCAACTTATTATTTTTTGTTGTAAGTCCATTTATTTTGTATTTTTTTTTGTGTTAATCTTTTGCTATCAGGAATTCTATATAAAACCAATTATTTTTGAAATTTTAAATATTGTGAACATTTTTTTTTGTTGTTTTTAATTCTCTTTTGTACATTATTAGGTTTTTATTATTGTCTGAAAGATTGTTATAATTAATTTAAATATTATTTTAAGAAAAGTGTATTAAATTCGTTTAATCCACTTTACAAAAATACAGAATTTGTTGTAGAAAATCAGAACATAATTTTTACTTAATTAATATATTGCAGTAATTGTAAATATAGTTTTATTTATCTAGTTCACCATAATTGTTTGTTGGTTATCGTGTGGCTCTGATGGTGCCTACAAGACCTAGGGGTTTCCGACTTGTACCGTCTAAGTCGGTGGCGCGGCTCACTTTTATATTTTTTTTCTTCTACCCTCTACGGCTGAGCTCGGGCATAATTTGCCAGTAGAGAGACCACTGGCAGAGTACTCTTTAGAGAACTAAAAGACGTGGCAATGATGAGAGTAATTTACAATAACATCGATTGTTTATCAACATAGTGGATTGACTCGAATTAATATTATGTTGGGTTAGCGACCTGTGCTTATGGTACTATCTTTTCTCCTCATATTGCTTTGCTTTTTATTAGCGGGGTGCCACACCCAATAAGGAAAATACTTTATCTGAGAGGCAGAAGTTTTATCCTGGAAGCATTGAGAAAGAGGGGGATGCTCCAGATGATTCCTTTAAAATTTGCTTAGCCTCTATAATCATTTCCACTATTCAACAGTATAGGAAACAAGGATCTGGATATATTTATAACCTATTTATAGACTCCAACCCACTCTGATTTTGCCCATATAGAACGCTTTTAAACTATGTAGACAGAACCGAGGAGATTATTACATTTAATAGACCGTATTGTAACTCTACTTCACAAACAATAGGGAAATGGTTAAAGACAGACCTTAAAAAAATAGGTTGGATACTAGTAAGTTTGCTGCTCATAGCACACGCCATGCTGCAACCTTGGTCGCTGCACGAAAGGTCGTGTCTTGTAGATTGTAAATTTTAGGGGGGGTCGTGAAGGCTATGCATCCTCTCTCAAGCACCCCGACCTATCAGATCTTTTGTGCATAACTTAATATATTTGAGGTCCGGGATTCCGAGACTTCGTACAAAGTTTATCAGTTTATCAGTTTCCTGGGAGCCATGTTCCTGATATCGAAGGGCTTTAAAGAGGCCCCTTTCGGGAACTTGAGTCTCTTGCATAAAAGCGCTGGGCATTCGCAAAGCAAATGTTCTACAGTTTCAGCAAAGTTCTCGCAGTAGCGGCAACTACCACTCTTTATTTTGCCCATCTTTTTCAGGTGATACCTCAGAGGTCACAGTGTCCAGTAAGGAGTCCCGTCACCAGTTTCAAGTCTTTCTTGCCCAACTCGAGAAGCTGTTTAGCTTTCCTTGGCGAGAGGTTCACTAGCATTTACGCCTGTCTTTGTCCTTACACTTTATTCCAATGAGATTTCATTTCATCTGTTTCCCAGCGTCGAACCTCAAGGGCGTGTCTTACGATACAATTAGATTAGCTCAGGGGTTGGACAACAAAATCTAGAATGTTTTCGTGATTTTACAATCGGGCTATTAAAGAAAAGAATGATTTTGCTTTTTCTATATTAGAAACCTAATATTATGTAGTTTTATAATTACTTGATCTTGGGTTCTTTGGGATCTTTTTGTTTTAGATGCTTACTAGCTGTCTTTTAAGTATACGTACTGTTTATACATCGTTATAAATTAAGAATATAAAAGTTCTAAAGCTTTTTGTAGCAACTTACTTTAGACAGCTACACCTAGTCATCTTATTTACAAAACGAGACCGTAAACCTATAATTAACAGATCAAACGAACTTACCTGAAATAAAGTTTTATCTGAATTATATAAGGTCTTATTGAAGTAAATACGTCCCCCTTAACCTATTCTCCCATTTTCTTGCACTAAAAATATAGCTATAAAAAGACGATTACGACAATACCGAAGGGTAAGACGGATGCATCGGGAATGTTTGTTTTGATTTTAAGTTATGTGAGACACGAAGACTCTCAGAGTGATCTGTTAATAACCTGTTTATTTGAAGCGTTTTGTGATTGGTGTTTAGTTTTATGGTTTAATTTTGCTCATTTTTTTAACAGCTTGTGGATTTATTGGGTGATTGAGTGGTGGTTTTTAACTTTAGGAGCACAAAAAATTTATATTTAAGTAGACCTTATGTAACGACATAAGTACGTTACTATAAATTCCATTCATAAAACCAGTTGTTCCCACCGCCACGATGTCGATGTCCTCCACTAGGCCTGCAAAACTCCCACTCCGGATGCACACGATGAATCGATGGTAGAAGGAGACCACCATGACGGATATAAAAGAAATGCCACGAACAGTAAAGACACCTTCAGTGCGAAGCGTAGGTCAAGGGTGCTGACTTCGACCTTAAACGCTTTTTACCGTCACCTGCCGAGTGTTGCACAAAGTCGGAGTACTGATCTTGCTTTGCACATTACTCACTAGAACCGCCGTTAGTTTTTGGTATTGTCAGAAACAAACGATTGTTTTAACTGTTAGAATAAATTCGGTGTAGAAGTAAGAGCCCCACGCGGAGAAACAATCCAGGTCGCCAGCCGTCAGTACTCATCAAGCAACGGAGGCGTACGGTTTGACGGAACGAGATTCACCAATTATTTACATACAGGAATCACAAACAGAATATTATTTTATTTATTGTACATATGTATTTTTGGAAATAAAACGTTTAATTTAACAGAACTCTGCCTCCTTGGGTTCACCTGGGCAATAGGCATTAAACTTAAACAAAATAAAGAATTCATAGTAAATGAAATATTTTTAAGATTATTTTTACTCTCGCTATAATAAATATCCATTTTTAAAAAACAATTAATTTCAAGCAAGTGTTGCTTGATTTGATGTTCTTTTGGAATCATTTCAATAGTTAAGGTTATTTTTACCCTCGCTATAATTATTCATTTTTAACAAACAATTAATTTGAAGAAAGCATTGTTTAATTTGATATTCTTTGGGTAAGATTGACATTTAATATTAAAGTACAGAACAAGTGGGTAATCTGGTGAATGGTTTTTCGGGTTTTTAGGCAGTCGTGAGTCTGAGATAATTCTCGACGTTTCGCTATCGCGAGTGGACAGCATCTTCGGGAGATGTAATTTTGTCGGCTTTTTAAGGCTGACGGTTTGTGACATTTGTATGTCACGATCGCATGTTGCATCCATTTAGGTGGGCGGGGCATATTTCAGGGCTGTTCAGGAATTGGTCACGTTCCGTTTGTAAGGAAGCAGCGTTATATTTTTAAGTACAGGTACCCACGTCCTATTTATTCTAAGTGTATTCTCAGATCTATTAACGTTCTGCTGGTGTTTATGTATTTCAATGGTTTCTATATAGATTCCTGAAAAGCCCTGAAATATGCCCCGCCCACCAAAATGTATGCAACATGCGATCGTGACATACAAATGTTACAAACCGTCAGCCTTAAAAAGCCAACAAAATTACATCTCCCGAAGATGTCATTCATTCGCGATGGCGAAACGTCGAAAATTATCTCAGACTAACGACTGCCTAAAAACCCGAAAAACCATTCACCACTAAATAACGGCCGCGAAAGCCTTTCACAATTTGTAAGTGGGTAATCTGTCCTTGGAATACTGCCCACAAACATAGCTGTTTTTACATTTGGTTCGAAATAGGTCAGTAACAGATATGCGCATTTACGTTGATTTGCATCATTAAAGTTTCATATACATTCTCAACATAAATACTGGAAATTAGCATACCTTTTAACATCTTCATTTACTATGTATTTTTCTACTACATCTGGAGGATGTTTATCTAAAAAACCAATTTCTTGTTCAGGATTTTTTGTTGAAGAAAATTCGTCACTTTTCTTAGAATGATCATTACATGTTTTAGTATTGGTTTGATGTTGATTTTGTAAATCAGAAGTATCCAACTTTTTTGATAATTGCTCAAATGTATAAGCTGATTCTTCTATTCTTTGAGACATCCTGTTGGTATCTAAAATGGTGTTGTTTATACATTTATTTCCTTTAGAACATAAACATTCTTCGAGTTCAGTAATTGTAGAATTTTTAGATAAACTAGAATGGCTATTTGTAAAAGTTTTGCGCCGTTTATTGGGATTTTTCATTCGTTTATAAACAATTTTTGTTTCTACAGAGGAAATGGAACTTTTTGAATGAGTAGATTTCTTAGTAGTATGTTTTCTCGTAGGAACCTTGTCGCATAAAAACGAAGTAATTGCGTCAAAATTGGATGCCATAGAAAGCAATTGTTCGTTTGAAGCAAAACAGACACTCATATTATCAATATCGCTTTCCTTAATAGAATTAAAATTGAGTAAATCCAATTCCGATTTCATACAAATAACTGAAGATCTTAAATTGTACGGATGATTTTTACTAGGAATGTTAACGTATTTATCTGTTAGAACGGTTTTATTTTGCACATGAGTTTCTTCGGTTAAATCCAAATCCGAAGTTGATTTTTTATCTACATATCTTTGAGAAGACGTTGTAGGATCAAAATCACCGTAGTGGCTACTAGAAGTTCGTTTTTCCAACACCTACAATTTTAGTTAACTTAGATTTATCAATCGAGTAAATAAAACGTATTTTGAATTAAAGAGAATATCTTTGTATTAAGTTCAATCCATTTTAAAAATATCTTCCTTCATTGACTTTTCCTTTAAACCAATAAATTCTAATCAAATAGGGTAGTTAATCGTACGTGCGTGAAAGCTGTCATTTTAGCAGTTGGACTCTGCAAACTCTTTAAATAATTAAATTTGCATGTCAAAGCAACAGGGAATATGCATGTATTTTTTTATATTTTTATCGTCATAAAATATTAAAAAAACGTCAAAAAACTAAGTTAAAGTATTAAAAAACAAGATTAAAATAGCCAACCGAGGCGGGCAATTAAAACGTCCGCTATTTTGGCGCGCTTGATGTGACGTCATAGTCTATGACAACAAGCAAACAAGTGGAAAGGTTAGCTTAAGGATTATTGAAGAAGTATTGTGTTTTGCTAAAATGTTTTCTAGTTTCGATGAATACATCATCAAGGAACTACCTTCTCCCTCTATAGAAAATCAAAAAAGCCGATATACAAGTACTGCATTGTGCCTAAGAGCAGAAATATAATAAAAAATGCAACAAATGAAGTGTTTTCTCTTGTCCCGAGATGTTTGGACACAAGAAGGAAGCGGTGTAAAATTATGAAAAAAAAAATGGTATCTTTATCAACTTGTTTATATTATTGTGAAGATCACTTTGACGTAAGCTTTTAATTCGCGCCCTAAATATTTTTTTTTGGTTTTGTGCTACACATTTCTTATACCTACACAGTTCTAGAGTTTTAAAAAGACAATATTTGTACCACTTATGTCATGTGTTACACTTTTTTCTAACACATTCTGTTTCCTACTCATTTCACAATTTAATTTATTATGTTTGTGTTTTCAGGTAGAAAGAGATACATATAAGTGACAAAACCGAAAGCTCCATGGCTGACGGGTGTGATAAAAATAATGATTGCTGAACGAGAAAAAGCTCTGGTAAAATTTAAGACAACTAAATTACAAAGGCACTTAGATTTTTATAGACAGATGCGTAATTTAACCAACCAAGCTATCAAAAGGGAAAAAAGAGCTTATTTCGCCTATAAATTTAATAACTCTTCACAAAAGGAAATGTGGAAAACTCTTAAAGATAGCAAGTTTATACCTGAAAAGAGAAATGATATACCAGAAATTTTGAAAAACCCACAGGAACTGAATAGATATTTTATAGAATCAGTTCCACATAATGAACCACCACAACATCTATTGAATTTTTATAAAAATAATAAACGAGTTGATGCTAATTTTAAATTTAAAAAAATTAATGATCTGTTTGTATACAAAACTATCTATGGAATAAAAACAAATGCTAAAGGATGTGATGGGTTGAGTATCAAGCTGATAAAGCTGTGTTGCCCCCATATCGTATCCTATATTACCCACATTATAAATTTCTGTTTAACCGAGAATATCTACCCAACTAACTGGAAGAAAGCCATTGTGAAGGTTTTGCCTAAGAAACAAAGCCCAATGGAATTCAAAGATTTAAGGGGAATAAGTATTCTGCCTGTATTGTCCAAAATTCTTGAAAGGGCTATGGAGCTTCAAATTAAAAACCATCTTTGGAACTTTTCTTTGTTGCCATCTGTTCAATCAGGATTTCGGAAAGGACATAGTTGCGCAACAGCTCTACTAAATATTGTAGATGATGTAATAAAATCAATAGACGAAAATAAATGTACAGTATTAGTCCTACTAGACTTTAGCCGGGCGTTTGATACCATAAGTCATGGTCTATTATTGAGTATTCTGGACTATATCGGTTTTTCTGCCAATGCTTTGTTATTGCTGACGAACTATTTGAAAGATAGGCAACAGATGGTTAGTATAGATGAATGCAGCTCAGATCTTTTATATCTAAAATCAGGAGTACCTCAAGGATCTATACTTGGCCCTTTACTATTCTCTATATACACTTCCCACTTACTACTGGCTCTTCACAATTGTCAAGTGCATTTATACGCTGATGATACTCAAATTTATTATAGTTTTCCTGCTAAAATGGCAGAAAATGCTTGTGATCTAATAAATGCAGATTTAAATAGATTTGTTGATCTGGCTGAGAGCCATTGTTTATTTATAAACTCCAGTAAATCAAATGTTATGATATTTGGTCCAAAATATCATCGTCCCATAGTGACTAATTCTGTGAATATCTGCATTCACAATGAATCACTAGTTAATGTTAGTGAAGCAAAAAATCTTGGTGTCTTGATGGATGTAGAGCTAAGATTTGAAAAGTTCGTAAATAAACTTCTACAACGTGCGTACTCTGCATTGAAAATCATTTATGGCAACCGACATTTTCTGCCTTATCATGTAAAAAAATCATTATGTGAATCTTTAGTGCTTTCAGTTTTCAACTATGCGGATGTTCTTTATGGCCAATGTTTAACCACTCAATACAAAAACAAAATTCAAAAAGTTCAGAACTCGTGCCTCAGATTAATTTTTGGTATTCGTCGGAGACAAAGAATCTCATATAAACTTCAGGAAATTGGATGGTTGAACATGGAAAAAAGAAGGGTATTTCACGCAGTTTGTCTATTCCATAAAATAATTGTAACAAAAAAGCCTTCCTATTTACATAGAAAAATTACATATCGTACTGACATTCACAATTTGAATATTAGAAATAAAAATTTGCTCGCAGTGCCTAAATTCAAAACAGAAGTATTTAGACGGTCTTTTAGATAACAAATTTGTCAAAGGTATAATTCTGTTCCCACCTCACTTAAACAATTAAATTCCATTAAATTCAAAAATAAATATAAAGAGTATTTGTTTGACTGTAATTAAAGTAAATTATTAAAATCTTGTAGAAAATAGGTAAACTACATTTTTATGTTAAGTATTCGTATTCAAATTATAAACGATAATTATGTAACGATCACAGGTTTTGTTTTGTTTTCCTTCTTATTTTGACTGTCAGGGTTAAGTGGAAGAACATTTTCTGTGATGCATAGCATTGCAGACAATGAACTTCGCCTTTTATTTCTTGATAACTTATTGCATATATATCAATTATGTTTTATGTTTATTTAATGAAATAGACGATATTATTATTATTATTATTATAATTATATGGAGTATAAAATTATGAATTTACAATATGAAAAAAAAACGACATTAAGATTAAAGAAATATATCCTTTCTCACTAGTTTCAATGCCAAAAGGATACTAATTCGCAGCCACCACCAGTGAGAAAAAGTTTCCTCCAGAGAAAACATTTAGAAATAATAGAAGGCGCTCTATCTGAAGTAGTTTAAAAAATGTTATTCTGCTGTTTCCAAGTGGTACCTCTTTAACATTTCCCACCCTTTCTTTAAAATGTTAAATAGGAACTACTACCTTGTAATACATCAAATAAAAACCCAAGAAAAATGCAAATTAGCCATGTAAACAACAATTTATTTTGCTGATAACAAACAATTTTGTGAAATAACATGAGACCACAACAAAAACGACCTACGCCACTGTTGAATAGGCAGATGTTTAATTAGGGATCAATTAACATACTTTAAAATACATGTCACTTTTTTTGACATTTTTGTCATTTTATTCCAAAAATTTTAATACTACACTTAGTTAGTTATTCGTTCTCGACGAAGCTGCACAAGCTGAAGTAGTGGGTCATTTTGCTATAGATCCTACCTATCCCATTTCTTTAGTATCAAAAGTTACAAATATTTCTGTTGGTTCCATACACAAAATGTTAAAATTGCATAAGTTTTTTCCTTATAAAATACAAATTCATCATCAGCTTAGTGAAGACGCCTATAACCACAGAACTGAATTTTGTGAAACAATGTCCCAAAAAATACAAGAAGATTTAAATGGCTTTGTAAACAAACATAATTGTAGGTACTGGGCTAACAAAAATCCTCAAGTGTTTCGACAGGATAAATACTCACTTTCCAGCGAAGATCAATGTATGGACTGGTATTCTAAAAAATGAGATAATTGGACCATTTTTTATTGGCCAAAACGTAACGGGAGAATTGTACTTACAATTATTAAAAAATAAAATTGATCCACATATTACTCAGTCACTAAAATGACAAGTAAATGAACAAGGAAATATGGTGCTAGATGTATACCTTTGACAGGACGGAGCTACAACACATTAAACACTAGCCGTAAGACAATTACCAGACAAACGATTTTCAAGACACTGGATTAGCAAAAGGGGTTTTATAGAATGGTCGGCAAGATCTCCAGATCTAAAACCAGTTGACTTTTTTCTATGGGGGCTATTTAAAAGTATTAGCTTACAAAACTCTTCCCAAAGACATTAAAGAACTAAATTTTAGAATAACTAAAGAATGTAGACGAATTAATAGCGAAACTGCAAAGAGCACACTTTGAACAGTTACTGTAAATACATTTAAGGAGCTGTTTGTAATGAACTTCATTTTAGTTTCTGTTGTAATTTCGCTGTTTATTGTTATCTGCAAAATAAATTGTTGTTTATATGGCTGATTTGCATTTTTTTTGGGTTATTTGATGTATCAAAAGGTAGGAGTTGCTATTTGACATTTTAAAGAAGGAGTGGGGGATGTTAAAGAGTTGCCACTTACATTACTATACATTACATTTTTGCGGTTGGGCCATTGATATAGGCACCTATGTCACCTAGATCTTTGATCCTTTGTGACTACCGCTGTTGTCTTCAGGGCATCAGAATTCCGGTCTACTGGTTTTGGCAAACCGCAGGATCTCTGTTGGCCCTGTCACATTTAAATCACTTGGATCCATTATCATGCGGCCACAGGTTCGGTACCTGTACACCGCTAGCATCGGGCAGCAACGCAAAATGTGCATGCTGCTCCCTTCTCTTCGCCGCTCGGCAGTTTTTTCAGCCGCCAGCTCAAGTTTGAAGAGGTGCGCCCTTAGTACGACGTGGCCAGTGAGCAGGCCAAGCGAGCTGCTTAGTCTACTCCGGTTCATCGTCCAGAGTACGTCTGCCCTCTTCTGGAGAGGTTTTTTCATCAGCTGTCTTGATGTTCTGCAGCCAGTATTTGAATTCCACTGAGCACTTTTCTAGGGTTTGATAATATATATCACAAGGTAGGGGTTGCTATTTGACATTTTCAAGAAGTGGGGGATGTTAAAGGGGTGCCACTTAAAAATAGCAGAATAATATTTTTAAACCTCTCCCTTGATTTAAAATTTGAGGCGTTTTTTGTTTTTCTTACATTTTTGCAAAATCACTGACCTAATCACAAACACCCAACTAATTTGATGTTATTTAAATTTGTTGTCCTAGACTTTTAGGTAGATTCGCTCTGACCAATGCCGTCGCTATTCAATTGTTTGAATTTACCACAGTATTTCTGCACTTTTTAAAAATTAATTTCTTGTTTGAAAAGAATAATAAATATTACCTAATAAAGGCATAATTCTTAAGTATTAAAATTTATAAAAAAAATATTTTACCCTTATTTTAATCACATGCATATTTCCTATTGCAAGGAAATGAAATCAGTTATCGACTTTTTCTTTGTTTCATCGTTAAAAAAATCGAATGCGAATTTTAGATAAATTTAAACACAAGCTTGTTAATACGAGTCTTCAAAAACAAACGTAAGGAAAAAAGACACGTTAGTGAGTCTCACAATCTAGAAACTCTGTTTACGAATGACCTTTTCATCTCGTATGTCCAGTTCTAGACGTCTGGAGCCGCACAGTGTTAACGGAGCATACGGTCAGAGCCACTCCTTATCTTTATTAGAATAATCAGAGATGAAACGGCGAAAGACAGCACTTTGGAGTATACTCTTTTAAAGTATCTATAAAAAAAGGAGAGCTCCGCCACCGCTGTACGATGAGCCAATGAAGTTTTTTTTAAGACTGTCCTTAATATGATGAATATTCTTTTCTGGATGTAGTTCAGAAGCTGAAATAAGTATAAAAATCCTGTATCTTACAAGTCTCACATTTATTATTTACCCAACTAATCGGTTAAATAACATCAATATGAAATGGTCAAATGATGTTCATAAAGTGATAACATACATACATACATAAAGTCACGCCTTTTTCCCATAGGGGTAGGCAGAGACCACTTCCTTCCACTTGCTACGGTTCGTACACACATCTTTTGCTTCCTCTACTTTCATCAGTGCTCTCATACATGCTCTTCGGTTGTTGGTACTCTTGACCTGGCCTTTCTTCAAAACAATGTTGATCTGATCGAGATATGTTCTCCGAGGTCGACCTCTACCGATTTGCCCATTGACACTCGCCTTATAAATTTGTTTCGTCAAACTTTCTTCATCCATCCTTTCTACGTGTCCAAACCATCTAAGCATTCCTTTATCTATCTTTGTGACCACATCTTCTTTTACACCACAGCGTTTTCTTATCTCACTATTCTTAACTTTATCCAACCGAGTCACTCCGGCTATATTTCTCAGACTACTCATCTCCGCAGCATTAATCCTATTTTCATGCTTCTTCTGCCAAACCCAACATTCACTACCATACATAAGTGTAGGAACCAACACACCTCTATGCACCGCCAGACGTGCCTTTTTTGACACTTTCTGGCTATTCATAAAGCTATCAGTGCCCCATTCATTTGTTTTCCTGCCAACACCCTTCGCTCAATGTCACTGTCATACTTTCCATCTCTAGTAAATTTTGAACCCAAGTACACAAATTCATTAACTTGTTCCAGTGCACGGTAAACTGTGTTCAGTATCTATGATCTAAAATTCTAATATACCGGGGGTCTCAGTTGTAGTGTTTCAACGCCATATTTCAGTTATATTTGGATTTAAAATTTTAAATGTGTTTCCTAAAGGAAGCATAATAATAATATTCAGTCACTTCCAGTTTGGCCGTAAAAGAATCTAGTTTTTAATTTAAATGACTGTTGGCTCTAGGGCCAAAGTAATACATTAATTAATTTGAAACAAAACGTAAATTTGCTCCGCATCAATTAACTCTCTAAAAAGTAGACTGTATCTGGTAATCGACTCGAGACTTTCAATTAAAAGAGATACGATTCAAAAATTTCACAACAAACATGTTAATAGAAAATCGACTTACCCAAGGATGGAGTCTTGTAGATTCTGAGGTTTATATGTACAACTTAAAGAATTTCTTTATCTAGATCTCTTCAATTGCGATTGAAAGTTCACACTATTTAGCGAGAAAAATGTAGTAATTGTAATTGTTGTAATTCAATTTTAGCATTAACGCAAAAAAATTAGAAGCTAACTGCTTAAAATAAAACATATAACCGGAAGACAAATGTCTTAAAGATGTGGTAACAATTGCAAAAACAACAATGGAAGACGAAGTGTCTTGAACAAAGTCTAGAAAGCGAATCGAGAATGGTGCGAGTTAGAGCAATGAACTGTAGTTTTATTGAGATTAAATTAATTAATATAGAATAGAAATTGGAAATAGACACGAGAAATATCTACGTATAAACGTGACTCAACTTGATATGTAGATGCGTTGGTTGCTTCGTCTGTGGGAACTCGGGAACACGGGAACATACGTGGCACGAGAGGTTTTTGAGAGAGTGAGGTTGATGTGTCTTTTTTAACGGCTGAAGCATAAGAAGTCTCGATGTGGCTTCGTTCACGGCTAGAGCGTAAAAGGTTGGGTTAGGTTAGGTTACGTTAGGTGTCCTTCATCCTAAAGACGCACATGCGGTGTAGCGCTTTTATGAGAACGCAACACAATATGCCTGCGCCATACATAGAATTCCAAGGATCCAGGCATGGTAGTGGGAGTTAAATGTACTAGTGGCAGAAAATTAAACTAAATAAAGCGTAATAGCGCAAACAAACACATTGTACATTTAATTTTACGAACAATTTCCTTTTCAATGACACTTTGTATTTATTATGTGTTTAATAACAGTATTTTTAAAATTTTATCAAAATACTTTATTTATCAGTTATAAAATAATAATGCGAGTGTGAATGGGCAAGTCGGTAGAAGTCGACCTGGACGAATGTATTTCAATCAGATCAAAATTATTTTAAAGGCCAGGTCAAAAGTAGCAGCGACCGACGAGCATGTATAAAAGCGCTAATGAAAGTATAAAAACGCTAATGAAAGAATAAGAAGCGAAAGACGTACGTAAGAATCGTAACAAGTGGAAAGAAGTCTTTCTACCCCTACGGGTGACCCTACTGTGGGTACCTGGGCACCAGGGGGTGGAAGGAAACAAAAAAGTCGACACCCTTGCAAAACAGGGGGCCGAATCTGCGTTCACTGGACCAGAACCGGTTTTTTTTGGAGTCACCACAAGTGCCGCCAAAACAATTATTTCGGACTGGGCGGAGAGGAAAATACTCACGTACTGGTCCGACTTACCAGGGCTAACCCACTCGAAGGCGTTTTTACCGTTACAACCCTCGAGAAACACAACTAAGCAGATCCTAGAATGGAGCAGAAATGACCTGCGTATTCTAACAGGACTGCTTACGGGACACTGTCGTCTGAGATACCACCTCAGAAAGATAGATCTGAACCAACAAACGGACTGTCGGTTCTGCTGCGTGGAAGACGAAACTGCTGAACATATACTATGTTCATGCCCCGGCCTGGGAAGAATAAGGTTCAACATATTTGGTTACACTAACCTAGAACCTACCGATTTTAAAAAAATCTCACCCTATACAACCATGAACTTCGTAAGAAGGGCTGGATTGTACGGTGAACTGTAGCCTCTAGGGGTGAGCCACAATAGACCTACTAAGGGTCGCGGTGGAGGGGCGACCACGCCCCACTCACATAAAACCTAACCTAACCTAACCTACCCCTACGGGAAAAAGGCAGTTAAAGTACCTTCATATAATTTCGGTCCATAACCACAAAAAAATAAGCCTTTTTTTATATATTCCAGTTCTTAGTGCAGATGTATTTTATATGGTCTAAATTTGTAAAACGTTGTAGTAGACCAAGATATACCGCAGTTTATTTAATTTGTCTAAATAGAAATAATTAGATTAATAAAGACTATACCCAAAATATCAGTACTGTGACCATTATTAATTGCTGACTTTTTTTTAAAAGTAGTTTGATATGATATGGGATCCCATTTAGATGGGGAATGATATGTATGGATCAGGTCTTTTCATTACGAGGTCTTGGCTAAAAGTTAAAAGGCCTACTTGAAAAAGGCATATGACAGATTGGTGAGAAATGAGTTGTGGTCGACATTGTATATGTATAAGGTGGGCGGTAGTTTATACGAGCACTGAAATCACTTTACGGATAAACGGAGCTTATACATACTGATTTAATATAAAAAAGGTGTTAGACAGGGATGTGTGGCTTTACCATGACTGTTTAACATATACATAGGCGGTTTTTTAAAAGATTTAAAAGAGAGTGCGTATTGAAAATAAATGATTTGATCGTCAAATGCCTCCTTTACGCCGATAATCAGGTCATAATAGCGTTATCTGAAAAGGAGTTGCAGGCAATGGTTAATATTATGCACAATACCATAATAATCAACGGAATAACAGCAATTGTAAGCAAGATGGTTTTTGAAAGAGAAGACAGCATAAGTTGCTAATTGAAGAAGAAAGAGTGGAACAAGTAAATGAGTTTGTATACTTGGGTTCAACGTTTACGAGAGACAGAAAGTATGACTGTGACATTGAACGAAGAGTGTTGATATGGAAACAAATGAATGGGGATATGTATAACTTTATGAGCAACCAGAACATGTTAAAAAAGGCACGTCTGTCTGTGCATGGAGGAGTGCTGGTCCCTACACTTATGTATGGTAGTAAATGTTGGGTTTGGCAAAAGAAGCATGAAAATAAGATTGATGTTGCGGATATGAGTAGTCTGAGTATAGCCGTAGTATATTGGTTAGATAAAGTGAGATAAGGAAACGCTGTGGTGTGAAAGACGATGTGGTTATAAAGATAGAGACAGGAATGTTTGGATGGTTTGGACACTTAAAGAGGATGGATGAAGGAAAATTGACCAAACATATAAGGCGAGTGTGAATAGGCAAGTCGGTAGAGGTCGACCTCGGCGAACATATCTCGATTAGATCAACATTGTTTTGAAGAAAGACCAGGTCAAGAGTACCAACAACCAACGAGCATTATGAAAGCACTGATGAAAGTAGAAGAAGCGAAATATGTGTGTAAGAACCATAGCAAGTGAAAGGAAGTGGTCTCTGTCTACCGTAACGGAAAACAGCATATATGCATGTATCTATGTTAAACCACAATATAAAGTGTACATACATAAATATAGTCACGCCTTTTTTCCGTAAAGGTAGGCAGAGACCACTTCCTTTCACTTGCTACGGTTCTTACACACATCTTTTGCTTCCTTTACTTTCATCAGGGCTCTCATGCATGCTTGTTGATACTCTTGACCTGGCCGTTCTTCAAAACAATTTTGATCTGATCAAGATATGTTTGCCGAGGTCGACTTCTACCGACTTGTCCATTCACACTCGCCTTATAAATTTGTTTCGTCAAACTTTCTTCATCCATCCTTTCTACGTGTCCAAACCATCTAAATATTTCTTTATCTATCTTTGTAACCACATCTTCATTTACACCACAGCGTTCTCTTATCTCACTATTTTTTACTTAATCCAACCGAGTCACTCCGGCTATACTTCTCAGACTACTCATCTTCGCAGCATTAATCCTATTTTTATGATTCTTCTGCCAAACCCAACATTTACTACCATACATAAGAGTGCGAAGCCACACATCCCTGTCTCACACCTTTTTTTATGTTAAACCAGCCCGTGCAAGCTTCGTTTATCCCGACACAAGCAGTGAAATCCCTAAACTGATTTTAGTGCTCATATTAAACTACCAATCACCCCATCTCACCCCATACATAGACAATGTCGACCACAATTCACTCTTCACCACTCTGTCATAGGCCTTTTCCAAGTCTATAAAATTGCTATAGACCTTCTGACTTCTAGCTTAAAAAGGCGGTACAGCAGACTAGCTACCACTTTTTGTCCAGCTTTCAGCATTTCAATTGTTATTCTGTCGTACCCAGCAGCTTTACCCAATTTCATACTGTTCAACACTTACACAATTTCTGTCGTACTAATTTCACTTCTATTACAACTTTCACTAATGTTTTCAAATGGGCCTGTACTTGTGTATCCTCTTTCTCAAATAAACTTTTAAAGTATTCCTTCCATTTCTTTAATACGCATTCTTCTCCTTTTACCATACTACCACCTTGGTTTCTGATTCTTTCCAGTTGCGAGGTAGTATTTTTACCTCTGGCTGTTCTTATGGATTTATGGACCAGAAGAGTTTAATATTGTTTTCGAAATCGTCAGATAACCTTCTATCAAATTCCCCTTTTTTTTGCCACAACCTCTTATATTTTAACCTTTAAAACTCATTATTTGCCTTGTTTACATCCTTAATCATTGCCTTTTGCGTTCTTTAATTGTTTTTTTGTAGCTAGCCAATCCAGCCAGGCTTACTTCGTTGCTGGCACTGCTTTTTGAACCTCTACGCACATTGTCTGTAACTTGCATCCTTTCTTTCTTTTACCTACACCATAATATCCACGATTCCTTCCTTAAATGGCTTCCACAATTCTTCAACCTCATATAAACTGTCAAATTTTTCGGTCAATTTACTAACGAACTCCTCTTTACCTTCTTCTTGCAAATTCTCAACTTTTATACGTTCTAGTACACTACTTGATTTCTGCACACGATGCTGCCACCGCTCAAAGAGACCTTTTATTCAGCTCATCACTAAGAAGTAGTCTGTGTCAATACAAGCACCGCGGTATGCCCGATTGTCCATTACTTTATTTTTCAATCTTTCATCCACAATTACGAAATCAATTATACTTCTCTGGTATCCTTCTTGTCTTGTGTACAAGTGGATCCTTTCATGTATAAACATTGTGTTTGTTACCACAAGATTCCAATCTAAACATACTTCATGTACTGTGCCATTACAATTCTTTAAATCTGGTTACACTATTTCAAAACTCCCGCCTCTCTTTTTGGGCTTTTAAAGATTGGTTCCACTGCGCATCTTGCGCATAAACCCCTAGCAAAAAGATACGATTAAGACCAACCTTCAGCCTTACCCACTCACAGTCAGTAACACATTCATTCATTCTTGCAGAGAGTATCACACCAACGCCCTTAGAACCTCTGCTGGTTTCCGGAACTCCTGACCAGTAGGCTGTATAAGGTCCATGTGTTGTGGTTTCACATCCTTTTCGCTTGGTTTCATTTACACATCCGTCTTTCTTCTATCATCGTGTAAATTTCATCAATTTTATCATTTAATCCTCCCCTCAAATTCAAAGTAGCAAATTGGCTATCCGCAGTCCACGTTTCGCCCCCACAGGAAGCATGACATGACAGGTGGTGACCCCTATCGTTATCGTTTTGGTTATAGTTAATACAACTATTACTCATAGCTTTCCATGAGATAAATACAATTTATACTAAAATAAATACATAACAAATTAAAATTATATAAATGTCAAAGAAAATCTCAATCTGACATAAAAATAAAATTTTAAATCTTTAAAGTGTAATACCTCATTAAAGAGTAAATTTTGTGTAGAATTAAAATCCTGAATTAAATATATGTTTTATGTAAATTTCAAAAGTTTGTTTCGTTTACGGTCAAACAAGATGTTACTGAATATTGTTAATTATGCTTCCTTTAGAGGACATTGGGTCTCTATAAATTAAATATAAATAATATAAATATAAATTTATTAAAACAACTGAAATGTGGCGATGGAAGAATACAACTGAGACACCTGGTATTGTTATATTTTGTCCAATGGTAATAAAAATAAAATTAATGTTTGATTTTGTGCCCTTTCAAAAAAATTAATATGAACGTCAAACACATACCTTAGGTGAATTACGTAAGTCATTATATTTTAAATGTGTATTTTTTTCCACTTTATTTTCTATTCTTTCCTGAAACAAAAAATATGTAAAAACTTTTTCATAAAAAAAATGAATATAATAATTACTGCTATCTTCCCATAAAACATCTTTGGTAAAATGTAAGATATAAGATAATTGGTTTCCGGAGTGATGTTTAATTGAAAACACACTGTATTTGCACTATCAATGATCGATTGGTATTTTTCATGAAAACACAAGCAGGAGTTTTTAAGTACGACTGTAACATTAATACATCTGGTAAGCCTAAAAAAATGTACAAATTTATGAAAAAATAAAATATTTTAACAAAAGTGGTTGTTTCTTATCAATAGCTTTCATTCCTTGTGTATTTCCTATTTGGTGAATTATAAAGATGTAATACAACTTCTGACTCAATAAAAATGTGTGCCAGACACTGACACAATTAAGATGCATCTAGAAGAATACATGGTGTGTGTCATGTCTGGACAAATATAAATCCATCCATCCAACAAAATTAAAGGTTGGGTGTCCTCCCAACGGAGGAGCAGACATAATCACGTAGGTACGTGGGCGGCTTAGTGGCACGGTCACTTCAGGTGTAAGACGCTGGCCTCGGCATGGTTGGAGGAAACGAAGGTTAGTCCAAACTCGGTAAATCATCTTCGGCCGGGATGCCGATGCTGTAGGCCAGTTTAAGCCAATCAATGCTCACATTGGTAGATCACCTGTTAATATTAACTTTTAATTGATTTATTGCCACACCGGAGAACGCGGAAGAGTCCGACATAAGTTGGGAGAACAAATGCCGAACGCTATCGATGCGGAGGAAGATTGATTGGCAGCTGGCAACGTTTTTTTTTGGAGGGAAAATCTTTCAAAGACACCGCCTTGAAAGAGATGGTCGGTGGTGTGAAATTTCCACCCACCAAAAAACCCCTGTCTCCAGCCTCTGTGTTCCCCGTGGAAACCACCGTTAGACATTACTTCGCGGGAAGAGAATCTAGCTGTTGCTTTTCCTTCTGGTAGTTAGAGTCACTTACCGTAATTGTCTTTGGCTCTCTTCCTTTCTGTGATCGAGTTTCAGGCCGCCTTCGATGATGAAAGCATCGCGTCAACTAGTGTTTCTAGTTGAATTTTCTAATCGAGAACAATCTCCAGGTCATTGCCCAGCGAGTTGAAACGGGGACACACAAAAAACACGTGCTCCGCGTCTTCAGGTATCATCGTGTTTAAAGCGATGAAGATATTTTTTATTTATTTATTATTATTATTATTTTTTATTTTATTTTATTTTTTTTATTAATGAAAATAATCGCAAAAAGGGTAGACCTATCATGTGGGCCGCGGACGGCCGGAAGAAGCTATGTCCCTAAGAGCATCTGTGTCAGATAGTTGTTGACCTTACTATGGTTTCAGTTCAGCCAAGCATTTATCTGTGGTATAAGGTGGTACGTCCACCTACCCGTTACTGCGGCATCCCACTGTGTTTGCCATCGACGTATGCAGTGCCGCCATTGCTCAGTTTTAAATCCATCAGATTTCGACGTAGATGACCTCCCTCGCCGATAGAAAGTTTGTCTTTTCTTGGCTATAACTTCAATGGGTAACATTCCGGCAATTAAGTCAGACATCAAGCATAACTCCCGGGTACCGAATAAACATTTGCGAAGTAATATCGTGTTTTCACCCATTTTCTGCTAGTGATGAGGACCGCCTCGGTCTTGCGCTGTGCTAATTTCAGGTTCACCGTATTTATTCATCGGTTAACTCTAAAAGTAAAGTCAAACGCAAGATTTATCTCATCGAGGTGCTTTGCAACGATAACTACGGCCACGTCATCTTCATATGCCACGAGTTTAACATTTCGTGGCAGTTTTAGTTTCAGTAGACAATCGTACATGATATTTCACAAGAGAGGGCCTAGAACCGAACCCTAGAACCGAATCCTGTGGTACTCCTCCAGTTATTCTATATTCCCTTGGACTGTCCTTGTTATCGTATTTAAAGGGCCTATTTGCAAAGTAGCTCGCCACTATTCTAGGCAGGTATCCTGGTACGCTTTTCCTTTCGAGTGCCCGCATGATGCAGTCCAGTTGGCCGAATTAAAGGCGTTCCTGATGTCCAAAGTAGCCACCAAGCAATATTTCTTTGTACCTACAGGCAAGGAAGGCAATTGGATGTCTAAATAGAATTCTCTGGAGTAAACAAATAACCAGACAGAGAAAATACAACATATACAACACAATAATTAAAAGTAGCCTACTCTATGGTTCAGAAACAAAGAATGACCGAAAGGAAAAAAAGAATGCTAGAAGCTACAGAAATGGATGCACTTAGACGAGCAGCAAGAATTTTCCGTGCAGATAAAGTGAGAAACGAAGACATCCGACAAAGAATGGGACTAAAGGATTCGATCATTAAGGGTATCGAACAAAGACAACTCTCTTGGTATGGACATGTGCAGTGTATGGCGGACTATAGATTACCAAAACAAGCAATGAAATGGATTCCCCATCACAAAAAGGAAAGAGGAAGACCCAAAATAACATGGAGCGAGGGGATAAAGAAAGCCATGAGTTTAAGAAACCTACAGGAAGGTTAATAGGAAGATCGAAGAAAATGGCGTCCAGATATCGGACAACGTCGTCGTACGTTCTAAACTATATATAGCACAGCGCAATTTTGTTTAATTATTTTTATTTTTTACGTGTATCTACATTTTTTCATAAAAAATTATGTGACGACACTGCTTGAGATTGGTAACGTGCACTTTGTACAAAAAATGACTTGTCTTTCATAAGGTTATGTGTGTTTGGTTGACAACTTTGGTTTTCTGAGCTTTTTTGTGTTTAGAGTGAGTTATTTACAATTATTTAGGTTAAAGGAACAATGTCTAATGCCATTATTTTTATTTTCATTGAGTAATCTTTGTAATTCTCGAGTAGCACTGTTTAGTTCTGTTTTATTTCCAGTAGGTCATGTTGTTTGCCATCTTTTTCTTAGTTTTATCTTGTTAAGTATTTTTTTCTCTAATTTTCAATGAGAGTTCTTCTTATTAGTTCTTCCTACTTCTGGAGTAGCTTTCCAACAATGGATAGTTTTAGTTAAATATTTAACAGCTTCGTCTACTTCTATTTCTTTTTGCAGATTTATGGATAAGTCTAGTTTTTTGCCGACCAATTCTTTAAATATATTCCATTTAGTACCTTTGTTAGATAAGAAAAGAGCTTTATTGTTTTCCATAATTTTGGTACTTTGTGTAATTAGTACTGGGGAATGGTCAGATAGATCATACATACATACATTAGTCACGCCTATTTCCCATAGTGGTAGGCAGGGAACACTTCCTTCCACTTGCCACGGTTCTTACACACATCTTTTGCTTCCTCTACTTTCAACAGTGCTCTCATACATGCTCGTCGGTTGTTGGTACTCTTGACCTGGCCTTTCTTAAAAACAATGTTGATCTGATCGAGATAAGTTCTTCGAGGTCGGCCTCTACCGACTAGTCCATTCCACTCGCCTTATAAATTTGTAATGTCAATCTTACTTCATCCATCCTTTTTACGTGTCCAAACCATCTAAGCATTCCTTTATTAATCTTTGTAACCACATCTTCTTTTACACCACAGCGTTCACTTATCTCACTATTTTTTACTTTATCCAACCAAGTCACTCCGGCTATACTTCTCAGATTACTCATCTCCGCAGAATTAATCCTATTTTTATGCTTCTTCTGCCAAACCCAACATTCACTACCATACATAAGTGTAGGAAACAACACACCTCTATGCACAGCCAGACGTGCCTTTTTGACACTTTCTGGCTATTCATAAAGCTATGCATTGCCCCATTCATTTGTTTTCCTGCCAGCACCCTTTGCTCACTGTCACTATCATACTTTCCATCTCTCGTAAACTTTGAACCCAAGTACACAAATTCATTTACTTGTTCCACTCTTTCTCCCTCAATCGAAACTCCACAGTTTGTCATGCTTTCTTCTCTTTAAAAAATCATTACCTTCGTTTTGCTTACATTTATTTTCATCCCTTTGATTTTCAGGGCATCGTGCATAACATTAACCATTGCCTGCAAATCCTCTTCAGATGACGCTAATATGACTTGATCATCGGCGTAAAGAAGGCATTTGACGATCAAATCATTCATTTTCAATCCATACGCACTCTTTCAAATCTTTTAAACAAGCTCCGCTTATCCTGACACAAACAGTGAAAGTGATTATAGTGCTCGTATTAAACTACCACTCACCCCATACATAGACAATGTCGACCACAATCCACTCCTCACCACTCTGTCACAGGCCTTTTCCAAGTCTATAAAAGCGCAATAGACCTTCTGACTTCTAGCCAAGAATTTTTTGACTATACCTCGTAATGAAAAGACCTGATTCATACATCTTCTTTCTTTTCTAAATCCTGCTTGCACATCCCATATCATCTTCTCAGTTTCAATTGTTACTCTTTTAATCAATATCTTTGCATACAGTTTGCCGACTATGCTGAGTAAACTAATACCTCGGCAGTTCTTACAGTCCTGCTGCGAACCTTTTCCATAGTAAAGAGGCACAATAACAGCCTTGCACCAGTCGTCTGGTGATCAAAGCAGGATTTTGCGTTTAGTTAGTGATTGGGTATGCCTTTGGTGACTCTGAAGTCAATCAGGTCAGATGTTTTATTTATTGGTCGGTCGACCAATAGTTAGGCTCTCCTGTTGAGATATGTTTCTAGTTGTTACTCATCATTGCCATGAGCAGCTGTCTACCTTTTGGCGTAACTAACCTCGACCCCTAGTGGATGTGTTTGGCATTATAGTCGCCAGCTGCCAGGAATCGGTTACCTAGTGTGGCGAAAAATTGTTCGTATTCTCCTATTTTAATTTGGTGTTTAGGAGGGCAATATACTGCGGTAATTGTGAATATTCCTTGCCAATCTTAAACTACCACAATTATTGCTTGTAGATGTTGTTTCTCATGATGATTAATTTTATGGTGCTTGATATAATTTTTAATTTTTATTGCGGTTCCACCATGTTCATTACCGTCTGGATACCTTGCATTGTAGTCGTGTATTTTGGTATTCAAAAGTAACTTTTATTTGTGAAATGTGTCTCCGAGATTATCATATCAATGTTGGGATCGGTAATAAAAGCCTTCAGTTCATTCTTCATTATAATGTTGTGTTAGCCCATTGGCATTCCACATTCCGATATTTAAGTATCTATTCATTTTATTAGTTTAATTATCACTATAGTTAAAAAGGTTTAGCATTGTTCCCATCGGTTCAACGAGACCTTTTATCATGTTTTTGAGTTCTGTTAATTCCTGGGTGGATTGGTGGGTTGCTAAACGTTCAGCCACACCTCCCACATTCGATTTAAAATAAATAATAGTTTAAAAAAACTAACACAACACGCTTTATAAGAAAACCAAACTAAAAAATAAAAAAAATTAGAGTAGTCAACAAAAAAATCATTTGCAACACATCTAGAATAAAACTAGAGCCATAGAATAATTTTACAATAAAAATCGTGGGGTGCGCTACAACAATTAATATATTTGATAATAAACAGATATTGGTAAAAGTAAAGTCTCCAAGAAGAAAATGTAAACATCATAAAAAGCACCCCACGCTTTTGATTGTAAAATTATTTTTATTTGTTCGATAACTCTAGTTTTATTCTAGATATTTTTATTCAATTTTCGGATAGAGTACTTACATAAAAACCATGATTTTCGTAAATGAGGATAAAACGTGCAACGTTTGTATTTTAACGATTAGGTTTTGCTACATATTATTTTAAATATATCATTTATAAAATATTAAAACATCGCATTATACTGGGTGGGGCACCCCATACGACACGGTCCCTGTAAACCAAACCATTAATTTTTTCGGGAGTTTCTTTATTTTATTATATGTATATTGATTAAGGCCGCAAAAGAAAATTATTTTGGAGTCTACAGGGTGGCTCAAAAAAGTGTGACATATTTAAATGGAACACCCTGTATTTCGTTACACTTTTAAATAGTTTAGGAAAAAATAATATGATTTTATGTAAGGTACTATGTACCAAACTATAACCGTTGTCGAGTTATTGATTTTTTTATGAAAATGCCAGGTACAATTGGAAACTTAAAAACATCGAAATGTATAAAAATCATCCCTCTGAATTTTGACCAAGCATAAAAAAATTTTGGGCTATTGATTTCAATAAAACCCGTTTCTCAATATTATACAGAATGTTCAAAAATCGTTGTCACTTTTTTATAATTCCGGACAAAGATAACTTTGTTATTTCAAATAGAACACCCTGTATTTTTTTGGTCTGAACAATATAAAATTTAACTATCTTTTATTTCATATTGGGGTTTCCTATACCTAACCTAAATACTTTTTTAGATGTTGGCTTTTTTAAATAGTAGTACTTATTTCAATGCATTCTTTGAATTAAGATAGCTTTAAAACGACATTTATTTGATTTGCTAACAAAATTCTCATCGACAATTGTTTTCCTTCACTTTATCGAAAATATTTACTGTTCACTAAAATGAAGTTCATCATGGCATGTCAATAACTCGACAACGGTTATAGTTAGGTACATAGTACCTTACATAAAATCATATTATTTGTTTCTATACTATTTAAAAGTTTAACGAGATACAGGGTGTTCCATAAAAAAACATAACTTTGATGTCACTTTTTTGAGCCACCCTGTAGACTCCAAAATAATTTCCTTTTTCGGCCTTAATCAATATACATATAATAAAATGAAGAAACTCCCGAAAAAATTAATGGTTTGGTTTACAGCGACCGTGTCGTATGGGGTGCCTCACCCTGTATAATATATATATATATATATATATATATATATATATATATATATATATATATATATATATATATATATATATATATATATATATATATATATATATATATTTATGTTCTGGCTTCCACGAAAAGGAATATCCTGTAATGCCCAGAGAACATCGTGAGAACCAAGGGAAAGAAGGTAGGAATTGGTGTAATTTTTGGAGGTTGTATGCCTCTGGGAACATTAAACATTATTTAAAAATTTATTAAATTGGTGGTTCGTATTTACTTAATTCTAATTTTTACTTTCCTTAAACCTTTTAAGCAAAAAAAATATTCCAATGTTAAATTTTACCTTTGAGTAGTTATCTTATCTACATCATTCCTGAAAAATGTGATCAAGTTCCATGAGTTATTTTCATCTTCTTGGGTTTGATCAAGTGTTTTATTACATATAAATAATCTGTCATAAATGTACCAACTCACAGCTCCATCAACTATATTGAAATCAACCCACACTCCTTTTTCCTAAACAAACATTGCAGCTCATAAAAAAAATTAAAAACTAAATAATTGAAATTATCAAAAAGGGTAAATACTTCATGTATTAAACCAGTACACTTACATCATATCCTCCTTTACACTCCAATAATCCAAGTTTAACCATTAAGCAATTTATTGAAAATATTTTATTACTTCTTTTGTTTAAAATATTTAAAAAACATCTTACAGTTTCTTTAAAGTACTTTATTGTTATTTTTGAAAATAATATTTGAAGTTCTTCAGATTCTGGAATTAGTTGGTTTGTTATGTTTCTCAGTTCTTCCTCATAAGATGTAAGGAATATTAACTCGATTACTAGGGCTTGAAAGTCATAATCACCATATATAGTTATTGTATCAAATAATTTATATCTAAAAATAATTAATAAAATACAAATCTGGTAAAAACAATGAAAAAAAGCATTTTAGGAAAAATAGCCTCCAGATCTTTACTTAAGAAAATTTAAAAGGCTCAGTTATTTCCATGCTTTTACAATATTGTTACAACTTTTTAGTTCTATCTTGGGTTCGGCGATTAAAACTCTCGATCCAGTAACAAAACAATGTTTATTTCAATACAATAAATTCTACTTTTATGAACCACTTAGATATTCACTTAGCTATACAACTTTTACAACACTTTTAAGACCGATACTGCTCTTGTTATGATCTTTTCCCCTTTTATATCTCCATATCACAATTCTAGATTATTCCACCTGTTTCTCCAAAGTTCGACGTGGTTCCAGAGCTTGCTCGACAATGCGAGATTTACAAGGTTTAAACAACCCCCTCATTTTTCAAATTTGGCCCCCGGCGACTACCATCTATTCCCAAAATTAAAAGAACATCTTCGTAAAATCCGCTTTGCCGATGATAATAAAGTGATGAGAGAATGGCTGAAGACTCCAAGTTCTGATTTTTTTCAAAAGGGTTTGTAACACTTACACCAATACACCAAGTAAATAAACGTTGCAGGTAACTATGTCGAAAAATAAATTAGTTTCATTCTTCTCATGTGTTTGCTTCTATGTTAGGAACAACAATTCGTGTAAAGCTGATTTATTTTTAATACCAATTTACTTTTAGAAAATAAGTAGTAAAAATTTAATTCTTTTTACATAAACAAAAAGTTAATAATTTTTTAATTTTTTTTCGTGATAAACAAACAGTGTAATAGTCTGGGCGCTCTCTGAATGAAATGTGATATCCGATATCATATCTCACGAGTGGTCGTGACAGAACAACAAAAGCGAACTTTATAATATGGCATACAGCCAGCCAACTACGCAAAATGAAACGATACTTATGCAACAAAATAATGCATTATTTCAAGAAAATTGTGCAAGGTCAAGCAATGAGCAGGCACTTTACAACGCTTGGGTTCAAGCAGAAAATAAAGTAAAAAATATGGAATGTACTATAATGCAACCACAAAGCCAAACAGCAAATTTAACTAAACAATATGCAAAGTTAAATAAAATTTCAATTCAATCAGTTTAAGAAAAGCCAATTGAATACCATACTGATGAAGAGGATCTAGCAAAAGAGACGGAGTGGATAAGAGTAAAATATAATAAGAAAAGAAGATTGAATGCAACTTTAACACCACCACAACAAGAAGCCCATCAGAGTTAATAAGGATAATATAAAGCCTGAGAAAATAAATATGCCTCCTCCAGTCATAGTAGAGTGAATCAAAGATAACTATAATGAAATGAATATGGAATTGGAAAAAAACTTAAGTCAGTTCCAAATAAAACTAATAAACGAAGATAGTATGAAAATTAATGTTCCTGAGAGTAATAACTATAGAGAACTGACTAAAATGCTTAATGTTCAAGGACGGATATGGCATTTATTTAAAAATAAGTAAATAGGCCAATAAGAGTTGTTGTTAACAAACTCCATCATACCTGTAAGAAAAAGGATATTGTTGAGGATCTTCAGAGGAAAGGATTTAAGGCGATATATGCTTGTATTAAATTAAAATGGAGAACTAAACAGCCATTAAATATGCTAACACTAGTATTCGATAAGAACGAAGACATATATAAATCTTCATTACAACTGATATTCTGGGAAATAGAGTGTCAAGCATTTGGGCACACGCAGAGGTACTGTGCTGGAGAATCAAGAGTAGTAAGTGTGCGGAAAAACATCTCACAATGAAATGTAGAAAGGTAAAAGATGTGCAGCCAAAATATGTTAACTGTGGAAAAAATCATCCAGCTAACTACCGAGGATGTATTGTTGCGATAGAACTACAAAAAATAAGATTTATTGCTACGAAGCAGAACAGCTTACCCAAAAAACCAACAAGGAATAATCAACCAGTAAGCAATCAAAGACTTAATAGATCAGAAGCAGTTAATTCTAAAACTAAAGATAAAAGCTACAGTCAGGCAATAACAGGTAGATCAGAAAATAATACAAATGAAAGAAAGATAGATCAACAAAATGAGTCAGTAGAACAAACTTTACAATTAATATTGAGACAACTTAATGAACAAAAACAGATGCTTCAAAATTTTGATGAACGTCTAAAAAGACTGTAATATATATATGAGCTATCCCAAAGTAAAGAAATGGCAACTAATCTTAGAATAATGGCATGGAATGCCAATGGGCTATTGCAACATCAACAAGAGTTTTAAGCTTAATTGTACATAGATAAGATTGATATATGTTTAATGTCAGAAACACACTTCACCAATCAAACATTTATTAAATTTAAAGGATATAAAGTATATTATACCATACATCCCAAAAATGCTGCCAAAGGAGGAAGTGCGGTTATAATCAAAGAGAGTATCTTACACTCCCAAGAATAAAAATACAAAACTAAGAAATCCAAGCTACATCGGTAAGTGTTAAAACAAAAACTTATCAAGTTTCTGAATTATATAGCCCTCCAAAACACTCAATAAAGAAACATCAGTATGTAGACTTTCTATGTAAACAAGGAAAAAGATTTATAGTAGGTGGTGATTTTAATGCAAAACACACCAACTGGGGATCTAGGCTAACCACAACTAAGGGAAGGGAGCTACTAGAAGCAATAAAAGTAAATAAATGTGAATACCTGTCATATGGTAAACCAACATACTGGCCTTCGGACCCAAATAAAGTACCTGATCTCATTGACTTCTTTATAATTAAAAATATATCTGCAAACTATTTAGAAGTAGAAGAAGGATGGGATATGGATTCTGATCACTCACCAAAACTAATGACAGTAAGTGATAATATAATTAAAAAAGAAAGTAATCCTATATTAGTAAATGAATTAACTGATTGGGAAAGCTTTAAAATTTGTATCGAAAAAAAAATTTACCTAACAGTTCCATTAAACAACGAAATGCAACTTGAGCAGGAAGCTGAGAAATTTGTTAATGATATACAATCTTCGGCATGGGAAAACACTCCCACATTAAAACCTAGAGTAGCTGGAAACAACTATCCTAAAGAAATTAGACAACTTATCACTGAAAAAAGAAAACTTGAATGGAAGTGGCAACAAACAAGAGCCCCTGAAGATAAAATTAGATTAAATATTGCTACCCAACACCTAAAAAGAGAGATCCAACAAATTAAAGAATAATCTATAAATACTTACCTACCTAAGAGATTTAACAAATGAGAATAGTACAGATTATTCACTTTGGAAAGTTACCAAAAGACTCAAAAGACCGATAAGTCAAAACCCTCTGATTAAACAAGCTGATGGGAATTGGGCTAGAAACAACACACGAAAGGCAGAAATTTTTGCAAATCATTTAGAACAAATATTTAAACCAAATGAAAATCAAGAAGAAAATCCAGACTGGGAAGAAACATTCCAAGAAGTAATCAAGTCTACATCACCTAAAGAAGTTTTTACTGAGATAAAAGAAAATATAATCCCAAAAAAGGCTCCAGACTTTGACCTAATAACTGGGGAAATATTAAAACAGCTTCCAAGAAAAGCTATAGTTAAATTAACACACCTAATCAATGCTGCTTTTAGGTTAAGATATGTCCCTAGATTTTTGAAAATGGTCGAAACCATTATGATTTCCAAGCCAGGAAAACCTCCTCATGAATTAACGTCCTACCTACCAATATCACTACTGCCTGTAATATCAAAATTGTTCAAGAAACTCTTACTAAAGAGGTTAAAACCCATAATAGAAGCTAAAGAATTAATCCCTAACCATCAGTTTGGATTCATAAATAAACACTCTACAATAGACCAAGTTCACAGAATAACAGACATAATAGAAAAATCTTTAGAGGAACAAATGGTATGCAGTGTTCCTAGATGTAGCACAAGCATTTGACAAGGTATGGCACGAAGGGTTGAACTATAAACTAAGATCATACTTATTGAAACAGTACTCTGAAATTTTGCAATCATACATCTCTGAAAGATATTTTAAAATAAAACAAGAAGCATATTCAGAACTGAAACCAATTAAAGCTGGTGTGCTACAGGGAAGTGTATTGGGTCCAGTCCTGTACCTCTTATACATGTGCGACATACCACAACTAGAAAATATTATTGCTACTTTTGCTGACGATACAGCTTTATTAGCAGTAAAAATAGTGAAGAAGCAACTGAAAAACTACAGGTAGCTGACAACAGAATAAATACCTGGACTAAAATATGGAAATCAGATTATATGAAGCAAAATCTACACATATCAACTTCACCAATAAAGTATGCCAACATATACCAGTAAATATTAATAATACCATAGTACCAATTTCAAACACAGCAAAATACCTAGGTATAACGCTCGATGCAAAGCTCCGCTGGAAAGCTCAAGTTAAAAAAACAAGAGAAGAACTTGGTATAAGATATAGGAAACAGTATTGGCTAATAGGGAGAAACTTCACTCTGACACTACATAATAAGCTTTTGCTACACAAGCAAATATTAAAGCCAGTATGGACTTATGTTATACAACTAGTATGGAGAAACTTTAGCTGTGGCATTAGATATCTCCAAGGCGTTCGATCGAGTTTGGCACTAGGGACTCCTCGCCAAGCTTCCATCTTATGGCTTGCCCCCTCAGCTGTGTTCTCTGCTTGCTAGTTTTCTCTCAAACAGGTCTCTCCATGTAGTGGTCGATGGAGTTTCATCTGACATTCTACTCATAAATGCTGGTGTTCAGCAAGGATCCATTCTAGCACCAACACTATTTTTACTTCACATCAACGACCTATTGAAAGCAACTTCATGTCCCGTACACAGCTTTGCCGATGATAGTACCCTCCATACCGCTTTCTCTTCCAGGGCCCCTATATCAGCCCGTGAAACCAGAAATGAACGAGGAAGAAATGTTAACAATATAAATATGGACTTAGCAACAATTCTTGAATGGGGATCCAATAACTTGGTAGAATTCAATGCAAACAAAACACAAGCATGTCTTTTCTCTAGAAAAGCCGATCTCACTGTGCCTAACATAACTTTGTCAGGAGTAACCATACCACTGAAGTCATCCATATCGATGCTTGGTATTACTATCAGCAATAACCTTTCCTGAGAAAATCACGTGGGGTCCATTGCCAAAAGTGCATCCCAAAAACTTGGTTTTTTTTTTCGTGCCAAGAGCTATTTCACCTCCAGTCAGCTGCTTATGATCTATAAGGCACAGATCCGACCTGTACTGGAGTACTGTTCCCATATTGCTCACTTGTCTGGAACACCGTAGAAAAGTTGGCGATTTGTCTCTATTTTATAGATATTTTCATGGGCGATGCTCTTCTAAAATATCAACAATCGTTCCTCCTTTGGCAGTCTTTTCGAGATTAACCCGTCAAGTTCAGTCTTCACACCCCTTCATGGTCACTTTGGAGACCTGCAGAACAACACTTTCCAAAGACTCATTCATCCAACGAATTGCGAGGCTTTGGAACTCATTGCCTAGGGAGGTGTTCCCCGAGGCATACAACCTCCAGAAATTTAAGAAGAACACCAACTCCCATCTTCTTTCCCTTGGTTCCCACGATGTTCTCTGAACATTACAGGATATCCCTTTTCGTGGGAACCAGAACATAAAAAAAAAAACTATGGGGGTGTACCAAACAGACAAATCTAAATATACTACATACATATAGTCACACCTTTTTCCCGTAGGGGTAGGCAGAGACCACTTCCTTTCACTTGCTACAGTTCTTACACACATCTTTTGCTTCCTCTACATTCATCAGTGTTTTCATGCATGCTCGTTAGTTGTTGGTACTCTTGACCTGGCCTTTCTTCAAAACAATGTTGATCTGATCGAAATATGTTTGCCAAGGTTGACCTCTACTGACTTGTTCATTCACACTCGCCTTATAAATTTGTTTTTTCAATCTTCCTTCATCCATCCTTTCTACGTGTCCAAACCATCTAAGCATTTCTTTATCTATCTTTGTAACCACATCTTCTTTTACACCACAGCGTTCTCTTATCTCACTATTTTTTACTTTATCCAACCCTGTCACTCTGGCTATACTTCTTAAACTACTCATCTTCGCAGCATTAATCCTATTTACATGCTTCTTTTGCCAAACCAAACATTCACTGCCATACATAAGTGTAGGAACTAACACACCTCTATGCACAGCCAGACGTGCCTTTTTTTACACTTTCTGGCTGTTCATAAAGCTATGCAATATAATACGATTCCAAAATAAAGTATTAAGGAACATTTTTGATGCCCCTTGGTATATTCGTAATAGTGATATTCACAGGGACCTGAAGATGGAAACTACTGAACAAACTATTATCAATTTAGGCAAAAGACACGAACAAAGGCTTCATCAACAAGTGAAGGTCAAAGCAATACAGCTGCTAGACAACACAGGAATAGAAAGAAGTCGTAATAAGACCAAACCATTTGAGTTAGTGAAGTGAAAGTGTTAAAAGCAGAGCATAGTGCATTTTTACATGTTAAGTTAAGTGTAACCCCATCTGCCAGAACCTAAGGAACACTGCTGAGTATACCTTAGACTTAAAAAGTATTAATTTAGGTTAGAACAAAATTGCTCAGTGGTCTATTTTGAACAAATTGTAATGTAATAAAATGTTCAATAAAGTGAGTATTTAAAAAAAAAGCATATTTTTTTTTATTAAATTTTTCAATTATTTTTTGGTTATGATATTTAAAGATAGTATTTTATATTTTAGTTTTTTTTTTAGTATAAGTAGATAAGTATTTTATGCAAGATAGGCACTTTACAACATAAATTAACTGACAAATAATTAAATAAACAGTACTAAAACGAGATAAAAACAATGCCTTTTTCTTGCTATTATTTTTAGATTTACTAAAAATTAGATGCAAGATTTTTAAAATAAAAAAAAAGTTTATCCACCTGTACTTATTATGGAGATATTTATACAATAAAATAAATAACTTAAATTTAATCTAAACTTACATATAAAACTTGTAATTAGAATTACTTATATAAATCGATTCATTTATATCATAGCGTTCTTTATCATTCATTTGGTGAAGACATTTAATAAAAATTTTTAAAACTTCCTTTTTTATAGTCCATCCTGCATAGTCCTCAATAATAATATCATAAAAAAATTTGGCATTGTTTAGGGCAAATGTTTTTTTTTTATTATTAAGCATTAAGTGTTCCTAAAAAAGAATGAAAATGTTACAAACAAACTCAATATTATTAATTCACACACTTATTTTATACTTAAAATTGAATTACATAATTTGAAAATTATAAAACATCTATTTTTTTATATTTTGAAATATAAAGCAAATTGGGTGTGTGTTTTTTTATCAATATATTATACAAGTATACAATGTAGTTATTTAAAAACCTGAAAAATGTTGATAAGTACCCTAATCAGCAAGTTGTAATATATGTAAATGTATCTGTTTTAAACAAATCGCCAGCTTTGGATATAACACTTATTAAAATTTTTTTTTTAAATTTTATAAAAGTTATTGGCATTTTATATAAATATTTTTTTCTTTGAGTTTATTAGTTATATTATTGAAATTGTGTAAATTTATTATTTACCTACTAAAAAAAAAATTCACGGAGAAATAAATTTTAAAAATAAAGATTATTTAATATTCTATTCACGTATACAGGTATAATGAAAATTATACATATATAAGGTGAATTGGCAGAAGATACATAATTTTTATTTTATACTTACATTAATGGATACCAGAAAATTACTTGAAGAATATATTTCTTCACGTAAATTTTTTAAATTCCATGTTTGTGATATGACAGAATTTATATATTCATTAATATTTATTTTATTTTTGGATGAAAAATTCATGCTTATATTTATTTAAACCGGCCAATATATTCAGTTGTCAATGTCACTGTCACCTTTAAGATGTCTATCCATATCTAGTCACTTTACAAAAGTTAAGTTGAAAATATTTGATAAATTTTTAAAACAAATACAAAACAGAAAATGTTAAATAAAAAATCCAGAACGCAAAATAATAAATTTGCAGAAACAATAAATTAAATTTAACAAACAACAACAAAGTGGTGGCTGAAAAAATGTTTGGTCTCATGAAAGTAGGCGTTTCGTCAGTTACCATAACAACTAAACTATCCAATATACCTATTTGATGTCAACAGTCACAGTACATAACAAATCAATTTTCAAGATTTTGGTAAGTACCTAATTATATATTTTTTAAATAATAAAAATTATATTGTTGCTTTAAACTGTAATGTTATAATCGTTGTTTATTGTAAAATTTAAAAAACTCATTTCTTTTGTAAAACAATGGCGTATACAAAAGGCGTATTCCTGTAATTACTAAATCTTTGTACTATTTTTTTATTGCAAACATTTATTACAATTGTATGAAATCAATTTCATTAATATGAAATTTACATTAAATTCAAAATTTCCCTTTTTAAATTATAGAAAAGTTTAATTAAGGTGTAAATAAATAATTGAACTTTTTAATAAAATAATTATTTAAAACGTAAAAAAATGTATATTTACCGCACACATTTACAAATTTTCTAGTGATGAAATTATAATAAAAAATAGGTATTATTTCTGTATTAAGTCTTGAAATAAAAATAAATTTTATAATTTTTTATTTATTTGTTAAAGAAGTACTGTGTGAGATCAAAAATAAATACTGTTTATAGATTGTAATGGTGTATTTAAATAAATAAATAGAATGGTAATCCAATACACACAATTTCATTTATAAACTTAATTCTATGTAATGCAAGATAGCGAAAATACAACTCTTTAGTTCAGTTAATTCCCTTTGATAAGAAATGACAAAAAGTAAATATTTACAAATACTTAATAAAATATTGTATTTGATATTCATTCATTCATTCATTCATGTACTTTTATTTTTCTTTAAAATTCATATTTATTTAATATTTGATAAAATATTTTTAACTATAGACTTATTATTTATATAGTTTGCTTCATGAGGTACAACTATCTAGTTGTTTTAATATAACAGTAAATTTATGCAATATTTTGAAATTTGTATTTAGAAAACAATGCCATTTGTTATTTTTTAAATTGATGCTATGTTTAATATAATTTTTAAACATATTTAGCTTTCAATAAAAACTATTGACTTAATGAATTAAGTTAAAAAAATTACCATTACAGGATTAACAGTTTCCTACAACAACATCAAAAGTAGATAATGTTAACTATACTGGTGTCTTTTGGATTTAAAAAAACACCGATTTTATGGCGTTAGTTATCAATGGAACATATTAGATATTTATACTTTAAAGATTTAAAAAAATAATTCTACATTTTCTGTCAACTTTGATAAGACTGTTTTGTTAGCATTATATTGAATTACTAGCAATCCCAGCAATCCGCCCAAACGACTTGTCTATTCACACTCACCTTATAAATTTGTTTCGTAAATTTTTCTTCATCTATCCTTTCTATATGACCAAACAATCTAACCATTCCTTTATTTATCTTTGCAACCACATCTTCTTTTACACCACAGCGTTCTCTTATCACACTATTCTTTACTTTATCCAAACTAAGTCACTCCAGCTATACTTCTCAGACTACTCATCTCCGCAGCATTAATCCTTTTTTGATGCTTCTTCTGCCAAACCCAAAGTGTAGGAACCAACACACCTCTATTCACAGCCAGAAGTGCCTTTTTGGATACTTTCTGGCTGTTCATAAAGCTATGCAGTGCCCCATTAATTTGTTTTCCTGTCAACACCCTTCGCTCAATGTCACTGTCATACTTTCCATCTCTCATAAACTTTGAACCCAAGTACACAAATTCATTTACTTGTTCCACTCTTTCTCCCTCAATCGAAACTTTACAGTTTGTCATGCTTTTTTCTCTTTTTTTTATTCTATCCCCTTCCCACCCCTTTCGTAGTTGCGCCAACATAATTGGGAATATCACTGTCAAACTCAATTGACTCTAATATCGGCGTTTTTAATAGTTTTATTTTTCATCATATTTTTCATTTAAAAAAAAGTTGAGGGGTGTTGGTAGGGGGGTGAAATTTTGGGGTTATATGTTCTGATATGTGTAAAAAATTTCATCAAAAAATGAAATTCTGGAACCCGATTTTAGCGCCACCTACCGGGTCCAATTGTGAATCTAAACTATTCTTAAATCCTCTTGAACACACAAAAAATTTCATCAAAATGGTCCAACCGTTTGGGAGGAGTTCAGTACACACGATCAAAAGAATTATATGGTGCTTTCATTTTAACACCAGCCAGTCCAAATAACTTTTGATTTTGCGTAAATGGAGGAAAAACAAAAAACACGTCGAATTTTAAATCAAGGGAGAGGTTTAAAAATGTAATTTTGCTGTTTCCCCCACTCCTTCCTTAAAATGTCAAATAACAACCCCTACCTTGTGATATATTAAATGAAAACCCATTAAAAATGCAAATCAGCCATATAAACAACAATTTATTTTGCTGATAACATTAAACATAGCGAAATTACAACAGAAACTAAAATGAAGTTAAATACAAAAAGCTCCTTAAATGTATTTACAGTAACTGTTCAAAGTGTGCTCCCTTATTTAGTAGGCAATGATATTAACTATTTTCAAATTCTTCTCGAACTCTTTGCAAAGTTTCGCTAGTAATTCGTCTACATTCTTGAGTTATTCTAAGCTTTTTAGTTCTTCAATGTCTTCGAGAGGAGTTAAGTGGTGTTAGATCTGGAGATCTTGCCGGCCATTTTATAAAATCCCTTCTGCCAATCCAACGTCTCAATCTTGTCTTTCATAAAATTCAATTCTGCAGTCATAGTCGTCTTCACTAAGCTGATGATAAATTTGTATTTTATAAGGAAAAAACTAATGCAATTAACACTTTGTGTATGGAACCAACAGAAATATTTGTTAGTTTTAATACTTCTGGAATAGAATAGGTAGGATCTATAACAAAATGACCCAGTTTTTATTACGAACGGATTCAGTTTCTCCAAATATCCGTACTAACTCTATTAGGGTCTGTTGGCCTATAATATAAACTAATGTTTTTAAATAGCTCCACATAAAAAAGTTAAGTGGTGTTAGATTTGGAGATTTTGCCGGCCATTCTATAAACTTCTGCCATTCCAATGTCTTGAACATCGTTCGTCTAGCCATTGTCTTACAGCTGGTGCGTAATTTGGTGTAGCTTCTTCCTATTGAAGGTATATATTCTTTTCATCTAGCACCATATTTCTCTGTTCATCAACATGTCTTTCTAGTGACCGAGTAATAAGTGGATCAATTTCATTTTCTAATAATTGTAGGTACAATTTTCCCGTTGGTTTTAGTCAGTAAAAAGTGGTTCAATTCATTTCCTAGAATATCAGCCCATACATTGATCTTTGCTGGAAACTGAGTATTGCTCGCACATTTGAGGTTCAGCATCAAGGCATTCTCTTCGTCTTCTAGATTCCATTCAGAAAAGAGCCATTCACTTGATAAACAGCTCAACTCTCACAGATACCCTTCACCCTCTAGAACATAGAAGAAGAGTTGCAGACCAGTCATTGCTCTACAGATATTTCCATGGCAGATGCTCCAGAGAAATAAAAACTCTTGTACCACCATTGGCCACATTCGGCCGAAGAACTCGGCACGCTGATCAGTCTCACCCATTTACTCTCAAGATTGACACTACAAGGACCAATCTTCATCAAGAATCCTTCTTTTACAGTGCTGCTACGGAATGGAATAAGCTTCCAAAATCAGTTTTTCCAGAGAACTATGACCTGCAACTTTTTAAAAAGCGTGTCCACAATCATTTTCTTACTATGTTCCCTTCCCCTTCTAATAGTCGCAGTGCGGGCCCACACGATAGGTCTACTCTTTTTGCGACTATTTTCATAAAAAAAAAAAATTATCCTGTCGAAACACGTGAGAATTTTGGTCATCCCAGTACCTACAATTATGTTTGTTAACAGATCCATTTAAATAAAACGTTGATTCATCTTTGAAACAAATATTTTTAACCAAATTTGCGTCTTTTTGTATTTTTTGGGTAATTGTTGTACAAAATTCAATTTTGCGGTCATAGTCGTCTTCACTAAGCTGATGATTAATTTGTATTTTATAAGGAAAAAACTAATGCAATTAACACTTTGTGTATGGAACCAACAGAAATATTTGTGAGTTTTGATATTTTTGGATTGGAATAGGTAGGATCCATAGCAAAATGACCCAGTACTTTAATTTTTGCAGCTTTGTCAAGAACTCTGCGATTATTACTTTTTTTATTACAAACGGATCAATTTTCTCCAAATTACTGTACTAACTCTTTGATGGTCTGATGGCCTATATTTCTATCAGGATGCCTTTCAATAAAAACTCAAGCACACTTGTTTTGATGAGCAGTAAATAAATATTATTTCTATTCGTTCTTGCAGAGAATACATCATTTTAAAATAACTCAAGATGCTACAGCTACTAATAATGGCTAATTTAACGTCACGAATAACTAACTAAACAAAAAAAAAACAAAATGACAAAAAAAGTCAAAAAAGGTAAATTGTATTTAGAAGTAAGATAATTGATAGCTAATTAGACATCTACCTATTCAACAGTGGCGTAGGTCGTATGTTATTTCACAAAATTTGTTGTTATCAGCAAAATAAATCGATAGAATAAATTGTTGTTTATATGGCTAATTTGCATTTTTCTTGTGTTTTCATTTGATGTATCACAAGTTAGGGGTTGCTATTTTACACTTTATAGAAGGGTTGGGGGATGTTAAGGGGTGCCACTTGGAAACAGCAGAATAACATTTTTAAACCTTCCCTTGATTTAAAATTCGACGTATTTTTTGTGTTTCTTACATTTACGCAAAATCAAGTTATTTGGACTGGCTGGTTGTGTCGTTGTATATAAAGATGTTACTGTTTGGGTTAATTTGGATAGATTTAAGAATATCTCCTTAATACTTGTTTTTAAAGTTGGAATATATGAGGTCGTCGTAGTAAAGAAAAAAATGTGAAAGCCATCAGGAATTCTTGTTGGACTACTACATTGATGTAGCAGAGTTTTGAATAATGGCCATGCTGACATGCAACAATTGTCAGATTGATAGCATTTACAGATATTGGATGAAGGGCCAGGATTGATGACTTTATATGACTTTATTAAGAAATGAAGAATACCTTGTTAAATCTTTTCGGTACCTGGGAAATCCGACTGCCTATAAAGATGCTGACTCTTGATGCTTCATTTTTAACACGCTTATATTAGTTTCACCTGTATCTTGTATGTATGTTTTTAACTGACTGTGCGTGAACTACGCATGCGCGCAAAACAATTATCAACACAGTTCATCGCATCGGTGGTTCAGTGGTAGAATGCTCGCCTGCCACGCGGGCGGCCCGAGTTCGATTCCCGGCTGATGCATTCTTTTTGTTTTTTTACCATTTAATACATAATTTTTTTAATTGTATTAAGGTATTCGCGAACTACATTTTAAAATTGTTTGGCATATCAAAACTGAGACAGATAGAGATTGTTTAATAGCAAATCGAACTAAAAAGCGAAAAATAAATTATAGTTTAAAAAAACCAAAAAAACACGCTTTTGGAGATAATCAAACTAAAAAGTCAAAAATAATTCTTAGTATAAGAATAAAATTACTGAATAGAAAATTAATGTCACTGTTCTAAAAGCGTGGGGTACTTTGTATGACATTTTTAAACTAACTCTGCGTTTCGGAATGAAAGCAACCCACGCTTTTAGAACAGTGACATTAATTTTCTCGTCAGTAATTTTATTCTTATATTAAGAATTATTTTTCTTTTTTAGTTTGATTAACTGTAAAAGCATCTTTTTTAGTTTTTTTAAACTATAATTTATTTAGTATGATGCCAAAGTATTGAATGCTACTGCTTTACGTTTAACACCTGAATTGAAACGTAACACATTTATTAATAACTTTTTTATTTTATGATAAAACTATTTTTTTGTTGTAACAATTTATTATTACTAATACTAAAACAATTGCCTATTCAAATACGTGAATAATTAAGATTAAAGATGACACACCGGTTACACATTTACAAACAAAATATTTGTTGATTTTTATCATCATGGTTAATACAAAAAATAATGAATGAAATCGATGAATGAATAAAAGGAGCTAATAAATTGTAATAGATGTAGTGTAAATTTTAAAATATGTAAGTATTTACTTAGTATTTACTGCACGTGAAATCATAAAATATCAATAAGGACAGTGGTCATTTCCGGATCATTGTTATTTTTTATTAAGACTTCCAGCATTCATTTTTCACCAAAAACAATTAAATAACGGTTAATTAACAGGATAGAAAATTTAAAAAAAAATTAATGTCAATTAATGTCGCATTTTGTATAAAATTTACTTTAAAACATCGGAGCTAAGCTTATGTAAAATGGCAACATCGTAAAATTACTAGTCCTCAACTCGAACAAGAAATGAAAAAAGGAGCTGACTACTTACAAGTGTATACATTTTTTATTATGGATTTTAAGTAAATAAATTATGGACGTTGATTTTAAAATAATTTTTAAAGTAAAACCAAGAAGATCAGCCGTTGAAAGCAATTTATGTGTCATTGTTCAAATTTACTAATTGCTCAAATAATGTAGAAATAACTGCAGACTTTAACACTAATTAGCTAAAGAGAGTTTTTCGAACAATATTTTTATTTATCATTAGGTAGGTATGTCATACTCATAAAAATACTAAGTGAGAAGAATATAGACTTTAACGACATGCGAATAATTAGCAATCTATATTACAATCAAAGAGCTGTTTTTAGAGAGGGCGAGGAGATGTCAAACGAAATAAAGATTGAAAGAGGAGTAAGACAGGGATGTGTTTTCTCTCCTATACTTTTTAATCTCTACTCGGAGAAAATCATGCTAGAGGCTATATTTGAAGAAACAGCAGAAATAAGGGTGAACGGTGAACTCATAAAAAATATCCGTTTTGCACTGGTTATAGCCAAGAGTAGCGTGGACCTACAAAGAATGATGGATAAAATCGTCAGCATCAGTGAGATAGCCGGTCTTACAATTAATATCAAGAAGACAAAACACATGATCATCAGCAAAGCACATGTCCAGTGCAGTCTGTATATTCGCAATGAGGAGGTTGAGAGAGTGAGAGAGGACAAATACCTGGGTACTATGTTGAACGAGACTGGAGCACACTCGCGATAAATAAGATGCAGAATAGGTCAGGCTATAGCTGCGTTTACAAACATGCGGAAAGTATTCTGCACTAGAGACCTGAATGTCAAACTTAAGATCATACTAGCCAAATGTTATGTTTTTTCAATAATGCTCTATGGAATGGAGTCGTGGACAACGAACAAAGATGACTTAAATGGACTTTCGAAATGTGGGTCTACAGACGGATACTCAGAGTTTCTTGGACAGAACGGGTAACAAATGCAGAGATATTGAGGCGAGTCACGTTATGCACGAAGAAAGTTACCACATGCTACAGCTAATAATACAAGGTAAACTAAGCGTGGGAAGAAGACGCACTTCATGGCTGAAGAACTCAAGAGAGTGGTATCACTGTACTTCAATAGAATATTTCCGAGCTGCTGCATCCAAAGCAAGAATCGCCATAAAGATAGCCAACTTTCTAAGAGGAGCCGACACGTGATAAAAAAGGTATGTCATTAACTCTCTTCAAAAAGTGACCTAAAACTTGTCGTAATATTGAGAGTTTTTAAATTAAGAATTTTTTAAACATAATATGTATAAAACCGAACATTAACCAACATAATAAAGTATTTTGTGGCTCAAAAAAGAGCCGATTTGCTAAAAAACGCAATAACGGGACCATTCTTTACTTTGTCACTCTTTCACTCATCTACTTAGAGTCAACGTCAGACATTGTATCACTGTCATCATCCATACTTTCTATATTTATAATTAATTTACTTAATATTGGTAAACATTTCACGTATTCATTTTTAACCCCAATTACATTTTTCCAACTTGTCACCTTAATTTGGTTCGCTTCTTCTCTAATTAATTGGAGAACATCCGAAGAAAATTTCGGGGCTACGTTGTTTCTTTTTAGATTTTCTTTTGTTTTCGCCAATGTTTACTCTATTAAGTTCAATATAGAAAAATAAGAAGGTAGTCTAAGCACAACATGCCCATTATTGAGAGAACAACAACATATTCCTTTTGATACTCTTTAAAATAAACAAGCTGTAATAACTGATCTTTGGTATAATTTTTTTAAAAATATAATTCATCAAGTAGAAATTCTTGGATTTGTGATTTGCGCAAAGTGGAATTGGGAATCTATCTAATTAACATGGAGTGATAAGAGTCGTTGCCCAGAACAATTACGCTGCGTTTTTTTAATTTTGGGAGCAGAGTTTTTCCGAACCAAGACTCAAAAATTTCACTAACCATGTCATCATGGTAGTCTAAAGAGGCATCTTTAATTTTTTTTGGCATATATCAAAAATGCATCGTCGATCGATCCATTTTCACCGCCGCAATGTACAATTATAATTATTTTTCCTCTAGGTACGGTATTTAAACATTTTTTATCATTATTTGTCCAGCCCTTTTTTACGGTGTCATGAGTAGTATGAGAAGCATAGCCGGAGTGACTTGGTTGGACAAAGTAAAAAATAGTGAGATAAGAGAACGCTGTGGTGTAAAAGAAGATGTGGTTACAAAGATAGATAAAGGAATGCTTAGATGGTTTGGACACGTAGAAAGGATGGATAAAGGAAGATTGACGAAACAAATTTATAAGGCGAGTGTGAATGGACGGAAGTGGGTAGAGGTCGACCTCGGCGAACATCGATCTCGATCAGATCAACATTGTTTTGAAGAAAGACCAGGTCAAGAGTACGACGAGCATGTATGAGAGCACTGTAAAGGTAGAGGAAGCAAAAAATGTGTGTAAGAACCGTAGCGGAAGTGAAAGAAAGTGGTCTCTGCCTACCCCTACGGGAAAAAGGCGTGACTATATGTATGTATGCATTAGTATCGTACCATGTTTCGTCCAAATATACATTGTTTCTTTTCATTTTTCTGTATTACGTTATTTTTTTATCTATTCTTTTTTCAAAGAAATTATTCTGCTACTTTCCATGAGGGTCTGGCGCTTATCTATGGTTTTATATTTAAAATTGCTTTAAAGGAAGTGTTGGTGCTGAACAAGAAATATTGTCTTTCCGAATTAATTCACGTCAAAGACATCCAATGGTCGGAAAAATGTTCGCTGCACACATTTTGTACACTGTTTTGGTTATGTGTTCAATCAAATGACTTTCTATTTTTGGAAACCTGCCACTATCTTTTCTTTTCTTTCTTGGTGTATATGTTTCTCGTAGAATCATGTAAACGGTTGCTTTAATTAAAAAAACCGCTTCTGTAATAGCATCAGATACAGAAAGTTCAGAGCATAGTCCTTTATTATAAACATTTCTCACTATACGTTTGGCATCATCAGATGGACATGTAATACTTTGCTACCTTTTGACTTGGGTATTAGTATCGCACATTTTAAAAATACGGTTTATTAAAATTTTACAGGAATAACAATCAATGGCAATATGAATCTATATACGTCACTCAATAAAGGTTAAAATATAACCAACAAACAACCATTAGAGGCACAGAAGATAGAACACTTTGGAAGCAGATCATCAACAACACAAATTGAAAATCATGGAATCACGACCTCTCAGCTTTGAGAGTACGGCGGACAGAGAGATAACCAAGTGACAATGTTTCAGGTGTAAAAATAAGGCAATTATAAGAACATTAAAGAAAATGGAATAAAAAAAACCATTTCATAGTAATTACACGGAGATATCTACAAAGATTAGTTGCCAATTATAATTTTATTACCATTTTCGATTTCTAATATTTCATTTGGGGAACAAAATAGAATGAAATCCTAAAAATAAAATATTTTCCAAACAACCAAATTAACATTATAATTTCAAGGTGTCTCAATTGAGTTCGCCACTGGTTTCTTCTAATCGGTAAATATATTCATGAGTTTCTCGGGTTACCTGTAATTTTATGATTCATGCGATTTTGCGCGATCTAACTGAATTCCGTGTCAACTATTCATACTTTAAGGAAGTTTCCAAATAAATTGTTTTTAACTGAACCTTCTGATTTAAAATTAAGAAAAAAGTGGTTCCAAACTGCGAAGAGGGATAACAATTTTATTATTCTTCAAATGCCACCCAAAAAGTAAAATAAATATAGTTGTTTGCCTATTTTGTGAAGCAATATATTATCCTAGTGATTTTGATAAGTTAAAAAAGAAGAAGTTTTTAAGTAATACGTTTGTTATCTGTCCGGGTTGTTATATTGAAAACATAACCCAAAATATAGATGAATCAGCATTAAATCAACAAGCTAAAAGTTTGATTGCAGGATTAAAACTGTATTATAGACAAGAAGTTGAACAAGAAGTAAAAGAAGAACTCCTTGAGGACGATTCCAATACAAGTACTAATAGTGCACAACGGTATACTGAATTACAAGTACTAAAAGCTGAAAATAAAATTTTCAAAAAGTTAGTTAATGAACTAGAAGAGAAAAATGATTTACTAAAAGAAAAAATTAATCACCAACAAACTGAGCATAAGAAAACTTACTCTCATGCACTAAAGAATGATGTACCAAAAAAGAAAAAGATTCCAGATTTAATAGTGAAAAAGAAAAATAATGAAAAAGATTTTGATATGCAATCTCAAGTGATGCATTATCTTACTAAAGAAAAATCAATCCAAACCAAAAAAATTATTAGTAAACAAGATGAAATAATCATCAGCTGTATGAATGAAACTAGTGCTTCTGAAGCCCAAGAAATACTAAACAATAAATTATCCAAAATGTGCACAATTGAAACAGAAACAGTCAAGAAGCCAATACTGAAAGTTGTTGGTGTTGACAATTTTGAAAATATGAATATGAAAGCTCTAGAGACAGATATAAATTCAAGAAATTTTAGTGAATTTAAAGAGAAATGTACAGTGATACACTCATACAAAAACTCAAAAACTAACAAAGAAAGTATTTTAATTGAAGTACCATCTGACATTTACAAATACATAAAAGATAATAAATCAAGGATTTTTGTTGGGTACCAAAACTGCAAGACATATGACAACATAAATTTACAACCATGTTACAAATGTGCAAAATTTGGTCATAATGGATCAAAATGTAAAAACAATAAAATATGTCTAAAATGTGCAGGAGACCACTTTTCAATTAATTGCAAGAATGCATCAGAATTATGCTGTGCAAACTGTGAGTATCTCAACAATAAATACAATGCAGGTTATGATGTACAACACGTGGCTAATGATGCGCATCAATGCCAAGTGTTAAAAAATAAAATTAAAAAGATAATATCAAAGACTGATTATCCCCTGCAACCTACATTACCGAGGTACTTTGGTAAGGTAGATGTATCACCTACAATTACAACTCCAACTACAAGTGCACCTGCAACAACTACCACCACTGCTGCTGACAAGTCTTCTGTTAATACAAGATTAAAGAAAACATTATCATTAAACCAAATAGTTAGTCCGAAATAATTTTATGGATAGCAATGTTAATCTAATCAATCAAATACAAGATCAATATGTTAAACGAGAAATAACTCTGCAAGACTACTCTGCTTTGGGGAAGTATATAAAAACTAATAAAGAAAATATATTATATGTTAATATTAGAAGTCTGAATGCAAACTTTCTAAACCTTCAAGTACTATTGAAGAGAATGGAAGATAATAAACCTAGTATTATCGTATGTGCTGAAACTTGGAATTTGAGCTGTTGTGAGTATTTTGCAATTGATGAATACAAAATGTACTATAATAATAGTAAAATAAATAAATCAGACGGAGTAGTAATGTACATTCACAATAGTGTTGAGGAAGATACTACCATATTTGAAGTAAACAAACTAAAAATAATTAACTCTTGCATAAAACTACTAAATAATAAAACAATAGAGATCTCAGCAATTTATAGATCACACGATTTACCAAAGGCAGAATTTATTCAAAATATAAATGAATATATAAATGCAAAAAAGAAGATTAAAAATCATTTAATAATAGGTGACTATAATATAGACCTTCTCACAATTGATAGCATCAGTCAAGAGCTATTAAACATCTTTCTTGAGAATGGCTATACTCCTGGATTTCAAGGAATAACTAGACCATCTAATGACAATAATTCTGGAACATGTATAGATAATAATTTTGCTAAAACTGAAAGCATTACTAGTAAAACTGCAAAGATAGTAAGCTCATTTACCGATCATTACCCACTGCTCATATCTATTAACAAAATTAAAAATTTAAAACAACCATCTGCACCCAAACTGATTAATTATAAAAAATTACAAAAAGTTGCTAAAGAAGAAAACTGGAATGACATCCTTATGATAGAAAATCCTAATACTGCGATTGATGAATTAATCACGAAAATAAAATATTGCGTTAAGCTATCTGAAAAGAAACAGAATACAAGAAATTCACGAAAGCAACTACCCAGGAGTAACTGGATTACCAAAGCAATAATAATATCCTGTAACAACAAAGAAGAATTATATAAAATATGGAGAGCGGCTCCTGATAATATACAATCCAAATCAATATACAAAAAATACCTAAAAATATTGAATAAGGTAATATTAAATGCAAAATTATTGTTTGATACGAAAGAAGTAGAAAAGAGAAGTAATAACATAAAAAAATTATGGAGTTTCATTAATTCTAAAGTGGGTAAGAATGGTAACGTAGGAAATACTATAAAATATATATATGATGACAAGAAGCAAAAAATAACCGATTCTCACGAAATAGCTAATAAAATGAATACATTCTTTTGTAACATTGGGAAAGATCTAAGTGATAAAATAGTTCAACCAGCTAACGCCAAAGATAAGCCGACGTCAAGAAATTTAAATTCTATCGTCTTCCAATGGACTACAGTACAAGAAATATCGAATATATTAAATAAAATGGAACTCAAAAATGGAGGAGTTGACAATATAAATGTCAAAACATTAAAAGAATTACAACAATTTATCTTGGAGCCCCTAACATACATAATAAATATGTGCATCGATAGATCGGTATGGCCAGAAGCTCTCAAAAAAGCTGAAGTTATACCCATCTACAAAAACAAGAGTAAAAGTGACACTTCAAATTACAGACCAATCTCATTGATATCAAATCTGGCAAAAATTTTCGAAAAAATAATCTACAATAGAATTTTAAGTTTCATAAATAAACACAAGATAATCACAGATATGCAATATGGTTTTGTAAAAAGCAGAGGAACAAAAGATGCTCTGCAACATATAAGTAATATAATATACAGCAATCTTGACAGAGGTAGTCCGATGGCCGTTACTTTTCTCGATCTAGCCAAAGCATTTGATACTGTAGATCATAATATCCTGCTGAAGAAGTTATACAACTATGGTATTAGGGGTACACCTTATAAACTAATAGAGAACTATCTTGAAAACAGGCAGCAGAGAGTAAAGATAAATGGAATCATCGGAAATTACCAGGAAGTAAATACAGGAGTCCCTCAAGGAACAATACTCGGACCACTTTTATTTATACTATACATCAACGATTTGCTAATAAATATGCCGCTAAATTCTATAATATCATATGCAGATGACACCGCAATAATATCAATAGACAAGAATTGGAGTGGGGTCGAAAAGAAGATGAATAGCTATCTGACTGATGTCGCAGCTTGGTTAGCATCAAATAAGTTATCACTAAACATTGAGAAAACAGTATATATTACATTTGGAAACTACTGTGATAGTGTGCCAACAAATTTTAATGTAAAAATAAACGGTAACAAAATTAAAAGGGTCAATGAATGTAAATATTTGGGATTGATTTTTGATTACAATATGAGATGGGAAAAACATATTAGATATGTTATTAGTAAGACAAAGTACCTAACTTTTATATTTTATAAATTATCTAAAATAATGTTAACGGAGACTCTAAGAATGATTTACTATGCTTTATTCCATAGCATAGCAAGCTATGGTATCTTGGCATGGGGTGGCGCGTACACAAACATTTTAGATTTACTGCAAAGACTGCAAAATAGATTAGTTAAAACAGTGAATAAAAATTGCTTTATAATGGAGAAAAACCCCTTACGTATTGACCAAATATTTATCTTTGAATCTATTATATATCACTATGATAATTTAAAAAAGAAATATTTAGAATCTGGAAGTAGAACTAGAGAAAAACAAATACCCATCCCTTTGATGAAAAAGGAAGTTAGTAAAAAGATGAGTTATTATACAGCTGTGTTCAACTACAATAGACTACCAAAAGATTTAAAAAATGGGTTACAGACAACTGTTGATAAGTTGTTGCCCTTAATATATGAAATTATATATAATTCAGCAATATTAATTATAAAAATGTGGCAATATCTAATATATAATGCGTTAAAAATGTCAATAAGTAAATATTATATTGTTAGATATAAGTTTAGTCTATAAGTTTTTATATTAATTCTTACAACCGGACCAACGAACAGGTAACTGCGTTTACCTCTGTTGGATTTACTTACTTACATAAATGTAAATGTAAATTTTACTGGTTCAATAAATAAATAAATAAATACTCTCGTTTGTTGCTTTGAAGACCACTTTGATTTGGAGAACGACGTCGAAAATTGGATGAAGTATAAAATTTTTGGGGTGAAATCTTTTTCTCAAAAAGGTGCGGTACCTCACATTTTTGAATTCCAAAATAGGATGATGCCAATGAACCCTAGATAAGCATTAATAAAAAGGAAAAGACACAAAATTCATAAGAGCATCGAAAATACACTAGATCCAACTGTAGAGTGTACACCAACCACAGAAACAAATGGTTCTCAAAATATTAAAATGTCTAATGATAAGAGTCTACAATCGAAAGACTTTATTACCCAAGCGAGTCTATGTAAGAATTCGTAAAACATCACCAATAAGTGAAATAAACTGCGATATGTAGAAGCTGCTGAATGTAAAACACATTTTAATTGTAATTAATACATAGGTACCGTAGTAGTTTATTTCCTTTCATTCCTACATTTGAAAACTCTGCATTTTCGCATTTTCGACAAAAAAGGTTACAACCATGCCGACATTAACTTTTGGTTGATTCCTGTTTCGATGAACCCGATTTCCTTTTTTATTCGAAAAATTTAATTAATTTAATTAAGGTAATGTTTACGGTATAACCTCAAATAAGTTGTCATTACAGGAGTGACGTCACTGTACGCTGATTGGTGGATTAAAATACGTTCCGTTTCAAGTCATTTTTAATTCGTAGTTGTTGTTACTGTAGCGGCCATACATACAATTTATGCACAGAGGACGAAACGTGAATTCCCTAAAATTCCAACGACTAATTTCACTAAAAACCTTTTTGATCTTAAGTCGTGTCCTTCTCAACAACCCTAAGTTCTGCTCCTTTGCAATAACGCACGTATACGATCCCACTTTTTATGACCAGAATCTTCTTTCCTCTTCAACTACTCACTTACAATCACAGTAAATGGGTATGATTCTAAAAATGCCTTTTCGCCAAATTATCTATCATCTACAGACTGTCATAAAACTGACCGACGTGGGGAAAAGTAGATAAAAAGAACAGAGAAAGACACACAAATTTAGTAGTCTTCAGTTAGTCAGTCAATTTCCACCACTCACTTAACAAACTTCGACAGTCTCTCAACGAACTCCCAACAGTCTATCGAAATAACGAAATAAGTCCAGGCTCAAAAGTAAAAATAGGGGTTCCACAAGGAACAGTATTGGGTCCAATACTGTTTCTTGTATACATAAACAGTATTGCAAGAATAGCGAGCTTAGAGGGACACCTTATAAGTTATGCTGATGACACAGCCCTCATTTTCACAGGAAAAAAATGGGAAGACGTTAAACGTAGTGCTGAAACAGATCTACAAAAGATTCACATATGGTTGAACTTGAATAAGCTTACATTGAATATTGAGAAGACAAAATTCGTGGCGTTTACGCCAAATATTGTAAAACAACCAGAAAACTTTTCTTTGAAATTACACTCTATGCATTGCAAAAACAATAACCCATGCATATGCCCTATGATAGAGAAAGTAACATCAATAAAATACCTCGGAGTTATCATAGACCAACATATAAGATGGACAGACCACATAATGCATGTCAACAAACGCCTAGGAGCCCTGATTCATAATTTCTATACCCTGAGAGACATTTTGACAACTAAAAACCTCCTGATGTTATACACCTCTTTAGCCGAATCAATCTTATCCTACTGCATCACAATATGGGGCGGGGCTTTCAATACCACTCTTAATATCTTACAAACAACACAAAACACAATCCTAAAAATTATCTTGAAAAAAAACAAACGTTACTCTACTGATATCATCTACCAGGAAACAAAAATATTGAATGTCAAACTACTTTTCGCCCACCAATGTTCAAAAAAAATGTACACAAATCATAAAAATGTCCACCAAATAAAAAATAGAATAACCAGATCAAATGCAAATATGAATCTCAACACACAATTGTTCAAAAAAACCTTAACACAAAGATCTTATTTCTTCTTAGGACCTAAATTTTTCAATGCCATCCCAACCGCTCTAAGAAAAATTTCAAACCAGAAAAAATATAATATTGAAACAAAACAGTATATTTTAAAAAACCCAAATATATTCTACGATATATTGAAATCAACATCTACTTAACAAAAAAAAAAAAAAAAAACCTGCCTACCTTCCTGCACCATCTGCGTGACACTGTAAAACCTCTACAAAAAGTATTTTTCGAATTATGAAAACTTCAACAAATATATTTTAAATCTATAATCTACTCACAGACTTAACATGATAAATACAAAATGTACGTTGAACTTATAAAGTCCTCAGATCGAGCATAGAGCAAGACAGGCAAAATTTGCCTAGGCTCATTATGCTCTAACTGGGATCTTATTTTAGATACAATTTATAACACCTGTAATGTACTTTATCGAAAGCAATAAAATTTGATTGATTGAGTCACTTAACAAACTTCGACAGTCTCTCAACGAACTCCCAACAGTCTATCGACGAACTTCAACACTGGCGCACATTGCTTCTCTTGCCAAGTTTTTCTTTCATTTCGAACAATACACATACTTAACAGTCACACAATTTTCCCAAATTACGATACACTAGTTGTAACGAACAACAAAGAAGATCTACAAAATCTAATAAATAAGATCACCGACACCTGTACTCAATTAATTATTGACAATTGATTAACACTCTCAGGGCCGGTTTATCAATTGCCAATATTATCCATCAGTTAGGTATCCGTCAGATGAAACTAACTAGCAGATAAAGTTCCAGTTTGTTCGGAAGCGGTTTATCAACTCGTTTTTATCCTCTAGTTAGTTAACTGACAGATAATGAAAGTTGGCAATGCTGATGGATGAATGTAAGCAATCTCATTAGTTGTTACAAGAACAAGGTCATGTCACATTAACTGAGATGTCACGACCGTTTTGTTAGGTTATTGTTGATTGTTTTTGTTTATGCAAAAGTTTGTGTTTTTACTTTCTAAAGAGGTTTTGATTGTTGATGAACATACATTTTTTGGATGATTATATTCTGGATAGCGACGAGGAAGAGGATATTGTGCAAGTTCTCGAGTACGAACAAAGGCCGTATACAGTTAGGGAAAGAGTAGACAACTTCGAAAAGTGGGATGACCAGGATTTTCATGCAAGCTTTAGGATGACAAAAGAGACTGTTCTGTCAATATTAGAACTCATTGAGGATTCACTTAAGTTTCGTACTGATAGGTAGGTGATTTTATTATTTTCATTCCATTTTATATTTCTTAACTTTTTACATTTTCAGGAATAACAGTATAAGACCAATAGACCAACTTCTTCGCACACTCAGGTTTTATGCAACAGGAAAATTCCTGATATCATCTGGAGAAATCAAAACAAAACAACTCTTCTGCATAAAGTGAGGTTATATAATAGACCTTAACCTCCAGATATCGACCTAACCGCCAGTTGAAACTAACAGATAAATATTTGACATTTTAGTTGCCGGATAACGTTAACCTGTTGTTGATAAACCGACCTTTCCAAAATAAATGGTAGTTAATCATTAACTGACAGATAAATTGCTATTGATAAACCGGCCCTCAGACAGGAGGCACATTTTATCTAAGTGAATTGGGTTAAATCTTATTATTTTTAACCCAAGATTCTCCAGTTTAATTATTTTTCATTATTAATAATACACCCTGAAGATAAATTTCCAAGGAAAGACGAGGAAAGTTACCAATGGCTCTTTTTGCCAGTAAAAAAAATTATTAAAACTAAATATAATCACAAGTTCTAGTTTTATTTAACAATTTAAAAACTATCGATATTTATTGTAAAGATATTTTGTGAGTTGAGTAAAAATATATTCAATATTTATTACTAAGCTGCATCTGCATACTGCATACAAATCTGAGCAAGTATTTAATGCAGACGATACTGCACTGTTTTGGAACAGAATGCCAAACAAAACATTCATTTCTAAAAGCGAAATGTCTGCCCCTGGATTTAAGGCAGCAAAGGATAGAGTTAGGTAAGGTTAGGTTATTTATCATGTGGGGGCGTGGTCGCCCCTCCACCGCGACCCTTAGTTATTGTGGCTCACCCCTAGAGGCTACAGTTCACCGCACAATCCAGCCCTTCTTACGAAGTTCATGGTTGTATAGGGTGAGATTTTTTTAAAATCGGTAGGCTCTAGGTTAGTGTAACCAAATATGTTAAACCTTATTTTTCCCAGGCCGGGGCATGAACACGCAGCAAAACCGACAGTCCGTTTGTTGGTTCAGACCTATCTTTCTGAGGTGGTATCTTAGACGACAGTGCCCTGTAAGCAGTCCCGTTAGAATACGCAGGTCATTTCTGCTCCATTCTAGGATCTGCTTAGTTGTGTTTCTCGAGAGTTTAGGTGGAAACGCCTTCGAGTGGGTTAACCCTGGTATATCGGACCAGTACGTGAGTATTTTCCTCTCCGCCCAGTTCAAAATTTGATTGCAAACATAGCAGAAATTGCGAATGGAATAGGACGAGATGGGTTCGATCAGATAGAATCAAGTAACATTTAGGAATTGCTTGAATCGCAAGATGAAGATTTAACTGAAACCGACTTGGAGGAAATGTTAAATTCACAGCTCATTGAAGAAAAGGCTTCAACAAGCACCGGAAACGTGACATTTAATTTAAAAAATCTTAGTGAAGGTTAAAGAATGGCAAATAAGCTTTGTGATTTCTTTACGAAAATTGATCCGTCTATGGAACGAAGTCTTATGTTTAAGAGGCAAATTGCTAATACCACTGCTGAATATCAGTGTAAAGTGAAGAAGCTTTTAAAAACTGCCAAGCAAGAAAAAAATACAAAATTTTCTACTCCATTGCCTAAGCCTGAAGATAATAATTAATCAACTTGGTCAAAAACTTCAATTAAATTGATTTTTTTTTATATATTTGTTTTTTATTTTGTCATCTAGGAACGCATCCCCTATAATCCCATATAAATTACCATTCCATATTTACGGTTTCTGTATTCGCGGCATATTTACGACATATAATCGCGAATAAAGAGCTTTTACTATAATAATAAATCCATGTTTTAATGAGCAAAACCTGTTTTATTACAATCTGAAAGAAAACTAAGCAAATGTATAATGCTGAATAATAAAGATTTTTTTCTTGCTCCACAAGCTGAAAGTATGGTCTTTTTTGCCGCATTTTAGTCCCGAAAGAATGACTTTTGTGATCTGCTTACTTTTGCGGGCAGTTTAAAGTACAGCGCGCTCTCACCAGCATGAGCTACTTTGCATAGTGTTAGGTACATAGACCTATTATCCAGAGAAGACGCAACATTCCATTCATAAAACTCTATTTGTTTTGTCGCAATGATTACACGAGAGTGGCCATGAGTGTGACAAAGAATACCAATCGATTTTCTTTGTCCCGTCCTCGTGCTGGCAACGCTGTAACATTATTGCAAAGTTACGGCCACGCTTGTAATCAATGACGTGCTGTTTGTTTAAAATGAGAATATATCGATCGGGTAATATTTAGTTTTTTATGAGAATATATTTATGAATAGGTGATACTCAGGCGACATTTTTGTGTTACGTTGTTACGTTCTAAAGCCAATTGTTTGTAATGTTATAGGTTACTTTTATAAAACTAAATTATTCCAACTCAAGGGCTGCTAATTGTGTAGCGAACAGTTTTACTAATACTCGTTAAACTAAATTATTTTATCAAATTAAAGTACTGAAAAAGAATTATAAATAATTCTATCTAACTGTCTAAAATGAAAAAAAAAACTTAAATAATTATCATTAATATTAATTGGACAAATAAAATGTAATGTATTTTAAATTTTAATGTTTAAACTATTTAATAACAGCTAAGTAACTTAAAGGAAAATATTAAAATATTATACTCAGGGTTCCGTGACTCCTTGATTTCTCGATTGGATTAAATTTGAGGTGATGTATAGATTTCTTATGAAATACTACTATAAAATGGATCAGGAAGGTATATAATTATTCAAATAACAACGAAAAAAAGGATAATACCACTGAATAAGTGTTGCTGAATAACAGGGAAATAGGTAATGACCTTTTTGGAGAATATCTCGAAAAGTATTGATTTCCACATCGTTTGGTTTTCAGATTCGTGTTTTACGCCTCAAAATAATACCTATTTATTTTGACATTGAAATCGTTATCGCTACAGCACTGGATAAAAATATAGTAAACAATGAGATGTTCCAACTTACTCGTGAAAATAAACACTGGGGCTTAAATAGTCCGGTTTTTGACACACTTGGCAATGACGAATCATTTTTTCCACTGAATTTTACCAATAATATGCTAAAAATTTCCGATAATACTACAAAATCTCGTTGCAACACCTTCGGCAACAGCGCTACTAATAATAGCCGATTTCGTAGTACACACGAATCTCTGCAAGTGGAACGATTAAGACAAGCCGCACGACGTTGTCGCTTATTGCGCAACTCATTTCTATGTTTTAACGGAATGAAATAGTTCAATGGTTCAACATTCCATAAAATGGGTTGTATTATTCAGGTTGTTAAAATTCATGAACTATTAATGGGAGATAGCATTATGGTCACAATATTGTTGCAAATATAATTAACAAATACTATGGACGATTCAATAACAATCACAAATCTTTTGCCATAACTGGAGAGCAGGCAACATTACAGCACAACACATTCCAGTCGGCCGAATCAAGATCATACAATCGACCAGAAAGTGGGGATGTATGATCGTGTTTAAAAGTAAATAGTTCCGTCTCCTGATAATAGGTCTATGGTTGGGTATGACGGTAGTCTACAGTGACTGAATATTCATTAGGCAAAACATAATATTACATCCTAATAAAATCAACAATGCCTTACAGCTACAATGTTGGTGAAAAATAAAACGGTGTAATAAATAAAAAAAAATTAATGGATTAAAAATAGAGCGCACTACACTCGGCGAGATAGCCAGGTGGTGAGATATACGCTATTATAATATGAATTATTTAAATTAACTTTTGGATTGAAGAGGAAGAAAAATAGTATACAACCCACGACAAGAATGTTGGATGCCCTGACGGATGTGATATAAAAGCAGAGGCTTTTATATCACATCCGCCAGGAAATCCAACTTTCTGACTAAGGGTCGTAATATACTATTTGTGACAAAATATAAATGGTAGATGTTTCAAATTAAATTTTTTTATTTAAAACACAGGTTAGGTTTCATGTGAGTGGGGCGTGGACGTCCCTCCACCGCGACCCTTAGTAGGTCTATTGTGGCTAACACAGGTTGGTAGATGGCATCAAACAAAATTTTGTGTTGACTCTAGGTCCGTAGTAACTAGTAATATCCCCCCCTCTCTCTCTCTCTCTCTCTCTGGCACTACAACTCCGCGTGAGTCTTGGCCACATCCACTATTGCCCTCCAGCTCTGTCTATTTTGTTCTTCCATTTCCCATTGTGCTATACCTATTTTTCTCAGATCCTTCGTAACTGCGTCATTACATCTCCTCCTAGGCCCGGGGCCGGATTTGGAGGTCTGGAGGCATCGGGGCAACAAATGAGTGGAGGAGGCCCCCTGGCCCCAAATTATTTTCAAAATAAAATGAACAATTTTTTCAGTCGAGTTATACATACATACATAAAGTCACGCCTTTTTCCTATTGGGGTAGGCAGAGACGACTTCCTTCCACTTACTACGGTTCTTACACACATCTTTTGCTTCCTCTACTTTCATCAGTGCTCTCATACATGCTCATCGGTTGTTGGTACTCTTGACCTGGCCTTTCTTCAAAACAATGTTGATCTGATCGAGATATGTTCTCGACCTCCACCGACTTGTAAATTTGTTGCCTTATAAATTTGTTTCGTCAATCTTCCTTCCTTTCCTTCCTTCCATCTTTTTAACGTGTCCAAACCATCTAAGCATTCCTTTATCTATATTTGTAACCACATCTTCTTTTACACCACAGCGTTCCCTTCTCACTATTCCTTACCTTATCCAACCGAGTCACTCCGGCTATACTTCTCAGACTACTCATCTCCGCAGCATTAATCCTATTTTCATGCTTCTTCTGTCAAACCCAACATTCACTTCCATACATAAGTGTAGGAACCAGCACACCTCTATGCACAGTCAGACGTGCCTTTTTTGACACTTTCAGGCTGTTCATAAAGCTATGCAGTGCGCCATTCATTTGTTTTCCTGCCAACACCCTTCGCTCAATGTCAATGTCATACTTTTCATCTCTTGTAAACTTTGAACCCAAGTACACAAATTAATTCATTTATTTTGCAATAAATAATTTATTGTGAAAGTTGTTTACTAATCGGAATTTTTTTCCGAAGTCACTATTGTGGGGGGCCCTCTTTTGTGGCGGCCCTGGGGCTGTAGCCCCGATTGCCCTCCCCCAAATCCGGCCCTGCCCAAACCGGCCAACAGATCTTCTTTCCTCTGGCCTTTTATGGTATCTTATGTTTAAAAGTCTTTGGTCATTACTTCTACGAACATCTCCCGCCCATCTAAGTCGACTGGAATCGATCCACCTTACTATATTTTTCATGTCGTATATTAATAGATCTTCCAGCTCGTTTTTTTTTCGGCGTCTTCACTCTCTTGTTATACTGTCCCTGCTTGGTCCATATATTGCTCTTAATATTTTTCGTTCGAAGACTAACAGCTTATCGATTTCGCGTTTGTTTAGAATCCATGTCTCGCTACCATATGGTGTAACAGGTCGTATTAAGATCTTATGCATACTTACCATAATTCCCCTTGTAAGTAGTTTGGATCTAAAGAATGTATATAGTTCATTAAAGGCGCCTTCGAGTGGGTTAACCCTGGTATATCGGACCAGTACGTGAGTATTTTCCTCTCCGCCCAGTCCGAAATAATTGTTTTGGCGGCACTTGTGGTGACTCTAAAAACCGGTTCTGGTCCAGTGAACGCAGATTCGGCCCCCTGTTTTGCAATGGTGTCGGCTTTTTCGTTTCCCTTCACCCCCTGGTACCCAGGTACCCACAGTAGGGTCACCCTATTGTTCGCACCAAGGTACTCTATGGATTCGATGCAATTCCATACAAGTTTAGAATTTATCTTGTTGGAGCTCAGTGCTTTTAAAGCAGCCTGGCTGTCTGATATTATACTAATGTTTTTGTTTGCTAGAGGTCTGTTGGTCAACTCTCTTGCACACAATTCGATAGCGAAGACTTTAGCCTGAAAGATTGTAGCATACCTGACAAGACTCTAAAAAGTACTGCTTTAGAATTATGCGCGTTGGATACCAACTTAGTAGTATAAAATATAAGATATTTTTTTCCTTTAAGTTGGCGTTGATAAAAATGTTATTTAAATTGTTGTTAATAATTTTTTTTAATTGTTTAGATAATTTCTATTCTTTTCAAAGTAATCTTATAAAAAGAATAAAAAGTGAATTAAAACTGTGTTAAAAAATATGTATGGATGAAGGTACAGACATCGGCTACTTTATTTTTTTTCCTATTCTGCGTACAAAATGTAGAAAATGTTTTATTTTCATAAACTAAACAAATTTATTTAACAAAAATATGTTTTCGTCAGCATTGCAAAAATTATCAACCAATTGTCATATACAACTTTATGTATACATTTATGATTTCTAAGTCTATAAAATAAATGTTTCTTTCTCCCAACACTGAGCATAGTGCACTCTGCTAGTAGACTTAAAAACCAATGTATGTTTCAATTAAACATTAGTACACTACTGCATTGTGCGACACTGAGTCGCATTATACTCAGTAGTTGAAAAACAGTCGCTATCACTTTGTTTTGGCGTGAACGTAATTCCACTTCAACTCTCCTTTCCACCAAGGCACTTTTCTTTATATTGACTTACGTTTTATTGAACATCTAGCCTCTAGACCGTTTTTATGAAGTCCTGTGTAGATTGTAGATTGTATGGGGGGTCGTGAAGGCTATGCAGCCTCTCAGCACCTTGACCTATCAGATATTTTGTGCATAACCCTTAATCTGTTCGAGGTCCGGGATTCCGAGACTTCGTACAAAGTTTATCAGTTTCCTAGGAGCTTAGTTTCTGACATCAAAAGACTTTAAGAAAGTCCCTTTTAAGAACTTGAGCCTCTTGCAGAAAAGCGCTTCTTCTTCTTCCGGTACCCTGTCCGATTATCGAACGTTAGCAATCATATTGGCTATAATAACTTTGTTTATCGCAGCTCGGAATAGTTCAACGGATGATTTGCGATACCACTCCCGAAGATTTCTGATCCAAGATGTTCTTCTTCGTCCTGGATCTCTACTTCCGGCAATCTTACCCTGCATTACTAAATGAAGGAGGTAATATTTTTCTGGATGCCTCATCACGTGGCCAAAATATTCGAGTTTTCGGCTTTTTATTTTAATTATTTATGTGTTTTTCCTCATTCGTTGTAGAACCACCTCATTTCTTATTCGGTCCATCCAGCTTATTCGTAGGATCCTTCTGTAGACCCACATTTCAATAGCCTCTAGCCTCTTCAATAATGAGTCGGTCAGCGTCCAACGCTCTACACCATAGGGCAATGTGGAGAATATATAGTAGCGTGTTAGTCTGATTTTTAATTTTAAAGTGATTCCTTTGTTGCAGAGAATTCTTTTTAATTTAAAGAAGGCGGTTCTGGCTTTTTCGATACGGATCTTTATTTCTTTGCCCATGTACCAGTTGTCATTGATATTAGTAGCGCCCAGGTATGAGATGTTGTTAACCTTTTCTAGCTGTATGCCGTATGCGCTGGGCATTCGCAAAGCAAATGTTTTAGCGAAGTTCTCGCAGTACATTCGTTCTTTAAATTCAGAACCTCAGAGCTGATGTGCTCTTCGAAAACAGACCAGTCTGTCTTTTGTACTTATCTTCATTTCTTTCTGAACGTTCTCAGCCTCTTATAAAAATTCGATATAACTGTGATCCGACTCTAGGCTTCTTCCGAGACTCTTCATTTAGAATTTTTTGTCGCAGTAAAGGCACTTGTGAAAGTTGTATCTGTAACCTCCTGTACTATTTGGTTAGTGAAGGTTGGGAAATTTCTTCTGTTTATTAGGATTTTACGGATTATAAATTCAAATAAATTCAAAGAAAGTTAAACTTTTTTAAATTACAATAATCTATAAGTTTACTCACCTCTTCCGACGGGGCTGATTTGTCCTCTCCCAAAAAATAGGACGACACGTAGATGAGTTGTTTACTCTGCGACCCCTCCCTTAGGTCCACCAGTTCTGTTACCAGGTCCTTCGTAATAAATTGCGTTACAGGAATAAGCTTTACATTGTTATTCAGGATTATAGCCGCTCTGTGCCGTTCTCCTTTAGCACAGTAGAAGTTTAATATAAACCCCCTTCTTTAACCAGGATCGCTTCAAGGATGATCATGGCTGCCTTGGACCGGTGAAGGTTAATTTGAGTGAATTTAATTACTCTGGGTTTTCTTCGTTAAAATTCCTTCTGACGTGGATGACCCTGTGCCTATAGGTGGCCATCGGATTATCTTCTGTGTCTGATTGGCTTATTATCGATTATGTTCACCAAATTTCTTCTAGGTTCCCACGTCAGCCTTCATGGCTTCATCTCCTACAGGAGCGCTTGCCGTTGTTGCTGTATCGCTGGTTGAAGGCGCTTGCGGGTTTGCCTTAACTGCCAAAAGATAGTTTTCAAGTTGACTTTCATTTCTCCGAATTTAAAGCAGATAAGAAAATTTATTTCTTTAAAGCAGTTTTTGACACTCGGTCTATCGAGAAGGTGAGCAGGGCTGCCGTTCTTTCCTGTATTACATACTATAACCTTATATTGTTGTAATAAGGAGTTAAAGCGGATTTTAATTTTTGAGTAAAATACAGTGTGTTTCATTTAAAAGAACATAAAAATTTGATCTGGCACCGCGTTATAGAACACCCTGTAACATTGTAACTAAATTTGAAAAGTGAAACTTTAATCTGCCTACAATTTTTATACACAATTTTTTTTTGGTAATAACAGAGCTACTGAGCTTTATTACACTAATCAATCACCCTGTATTTTGAAGTATAATTTTTTTTCTTTTTATTTTTGAAAATAAAAAATCGTAATTATTACCTGTTCATTGAAAGGTTTGCGCGTACAGCTTTTTTGTTCGTTTGCAAACTGTCAAGAAGTCGAGTCCGTCTCTGCCTTTATAATAGTAGGGAGCGAATGAATTCTTGTGTAGCAGTTATTAGGACAATACTTATTTTAACGGCCTCGTATTCGGTTGGTACAACAGTGAGAATCTACGCGATGCAAGTGACGGTTACAAAGATATGAGTATGCGTTGCGGAATAACCTTAGTGGTATTTTAAATTTTTATCGTGTTACGATACACTGTTTGTCACAGTTATTGTTTAAAAATATCGTGAGTTTTAGTGACTAATAGGAACGACATTTTTTAGTACTAGAACTGATTTAAACTTTGTGAAATTTACAAACATTTTAAATTTATAAAAAGTTTCAGGCTAACGGCACGTAAGTTTTTTTCTGAAAATTTAAAACAAAGTCAATTGAGCAAGTGGTCCTTCCTAAAAATGCTAAAATACCGCATCTATACAGAATGATTCTTAACTATTGGGACATAGGCATAGTTGATTTGGACCAAAATGTGCCGATAGGACTAAATATGCCTTAATATATATAGCTGTGGAAAAAGAGACGAGGCAATAAAATTGAAATTTTTTTTTTATTTTTTGCTAATAATTTCACTGTAAATTTAACAATTGTTATCAAAATCGGCAGAGAGGAATAACTTTAGACAAGGAATATTATTTCTTCTTAGACTCTGAATTGTTCGATTGCGTTTTTCTCGAAAACGGATGAAACTATCGTGTTTAAACAGTAGTACCAATATTACGTAAAAATGATGTCTGCGTCATATTTTCTAAACAAAATCGCTAAAAAGTTTCGTCAAAAAAAGTTACCAGTCTAAAACATCATCAGGTATCATTCACATGGCGCCCCCTATATCAAAATGTAAAATAATAAGTACATAAATTAATATTTCTTGTCTCAAGTTATGCCTCTCTGCCGATTTTGATAACAATTGATAAATTTATAGTGAAGTTATTAGCAAAAAATGAAAACAAAATTTTAAATTTAACGCCTTGTATCTTTTTCCACAGCAATATTTCATATAGGCATATTTGCTCCTATCGTCATATTTTGGACAAATCACCCTCCTTTAGCCTATGTCCCAATAGTTATGAATCACCTTGTATACAATATTTGGTTTTTTAATATTAACAAACAAATTACAATGTTTTAGGTGCGTTGACATTGCTTATATTTTATATTTCTTTTGTAATAACTATTGGTCTAAAATTACAATATTGCAAAAAACACGTTAAAAATTTAATCATAAAACCCATAGGGGTAGGCAGAGACTACTTCCTTTCACTTGCTACGGTTCTTACACACATCTTTTGCTTCCTCTACTTTCATCAGTGCTCTCATAAATGCTCGTCGGTTGTTGGTACTCTTGACCTGGCCTTTCTTCAAAAAAATGTTTATCTGATCGAGATATGTTCTACCGACTTGTCCATTCACACTCGCCTTATAAATTTGTTTCGCCGATCTTCCTTTATCCATCCTTTCTACGTGTCCAAACCATCTAAGCATTCCTTTATCTATCTTTGTAACCACATCATCTTTCACCCCACAGCGTTCTCTTATCTCACTATTCTGTACTTTATCCAACCGAGTCACTCCGGCTATACTTCTCAGACTACTCATCTCCGCAGCATTAATCCTATTTTCATGCTTCTTCTGCCAAACCCAACATTCACTACCATACATAAGTGTGGGAACCAACACACCTCTATGCTCGTGCCTTTTTTGACACTTTCTGGCTATTCAACAAGCTATACAGTGCCCCATTCATTTGTTTTCCTGCCAACACCCTTCGCTCAATGTCACTGTCATACTTTCTATCTCTAGTAAACTTTAAACCCAATTACACGAATTCATTTACTTGTTCCACTCTTTCTCCCTCAATCGAAACTCCACAATTTGTCATGCTTTCTTCTCTTTCAAAAACCATTACTTTCGTTTTGCTCACATTTATTTTCATTCCTTTGATTTTCAGGGCATTATGCAAACATTAACCATCGCCTGCAAAAATTTAAAATTAAACAAACAATTTTATTTCTAATGTAGGGGGATAAACTACACTGCTTCTGAAATTCGACATAAAATGTTCTGGGTAACAAGAGCACTAATATCGAAATCCTAACTGTCGGAAATAAAAAATTTAACCTTCAGTCAAAGTATTCACCTGAATACTTTGGGTAAAATGCGATTTTATTTTTTGATTCTGTTTTCTTCGCTGTTGGGAGTGCAGCTATTTGGCCGTTTTATTGAAATTATTGTTTCTTTTTATACGAAACAGTTGGTTTGACAAAAACAATTTTTAAACCTTTTTTTAATATACATAGACGACAAAAGATTTGAAAGAGAGTGCATATGGATTAAAAATGAATGATTTGAGGGTTAATATTTTGCATGTACCCTAAAAATTAAAGAAATGTAAATGAATGGAAGCAAGAAAAAAGTAATGGTTTTTGAAAAAGGAAGATGTCATGAACTTACTGCGAGGTGCTGATTGAAGGAGAAAGAGTAGAACAAATGAATGAGTTGGTGTGCTTGGGTTCAAATTTTACGAGAGACGAAAAGTATGACTGTGACATTGAGCAGAGAGTGTTGGCAGGAAAACAAATGATTGCGGCCCTGCATAACTTTATTAGCATCCAGAACGCGTGTCAAAAAAGGCACGACTGGCTTAGCATAGAGACGTGCTGGTCTCACTTTTGCATGGTAGTAAATGTTGGGTTTGGCAGAAAAAGCATAAAAGTTGGAAAGTAGTCGATTTCCTTTCCCCTTTAGACCTGCAAAGGTCTGCGTTGAAAATATGAGTCACTCTCTACAATTTTGGTATTCTACTATTTATTACACCCTTTATTATTTATCGCTTACCCTTTATCATTGTATTTATTGCATTAACAAAAAAATATTTTAAATAAAAGATGTGTGTCTAGAAATGAGTTTTGTTAAACAAAAACACAGTAGCGTAAATATTTCACTGGTTACAACAAAGAATACATACATATAGTCACGCCATTTTTCCGTAGGGGTAGGCAGAGACCACTTCCTTCCACTTACTACGGTAACTCTACTTTTATCAGTGCTCTCATTCATGCTCGTCGGTTGGTGGTACTCTTGACCTGTCCTTTCTTCAAAACAATGTGGATCTGATCGAGATATGTTCGCAGAGGTCGACCTCTACCGACTTGTCCATTCACACTCGCCTTATAAATTTATTTCGTCAATTTTCCTTTATCCATCCTTTCTACGTGTCCAAACCATCTAAGTATTCCTTTATCTATCTTTGTAACCACATCTTCTTTTACACCACATCGTTCTCTTATCTCCCTATTCTTTACTTTATCCAACCGAGTCACAACAAATAATAAGTTTTTAAATGGAGTTAAATTATTAAATGATTCCAACAATTTTCTTTGAAAAAGTGGCATATTGTTCTTTGCTGTTAATCTTACGTTTTTAGGGTGGTCTTTGGTCTTTAATATCTCCTCATTTGCATCCTCCTCTTTCTCAGTACTTACTATCCGACTACCTTTTTTTTAAATCGATGTTTTCTTCGCTTGCTTTGAAAAAAAACACGTTAGTTTAGGTTGATGGCCTCACTAGGAGGATTGAGGCCCATTGCGAATTCCCAATTTAAAGCACCTTTCATTGGGTACACTTTTAATGAGAAACTTTTCTTGTGTTTAATAAAGTTCATTAGTTTTTTTATTTCTATTTTTGCAGCTTCGTTCAGTCCGTTTAAAAGACCTTATCGTGTCTTATTTTTCGTCCCTACAATCGTTGTCGTCATTGTTTGTGATCCTTTGTTTTTTTGAGGCACAGCATAGTTTACTGTGATCACTCAGTGATTATGTAGACTGGGTTCTTCTTATTATTCAGTAGTCATTTAGACGACATACTTTTAAGGTTTATCTAAAACTGTTTTGTACCGGAAATTTTTTTTTTTTTTTAACTTCAACGTATCTACGAACGGAAAGCCGCTAGATTGTGGCATCGAATTTTATACTAAATATTGTGGAAAATACCACAAACATTTTTTTCTTCAGACATTTTAATCTAGTTGACCACAATATGATTATTTTTGATTTTTTACATCATAGAACATTTATGTATTTTAATTATAAGGCTTCTCTTGCTTTTCTTAGATTAAAATAAAAATTATTTGAGCTCATTGATATATTGCTGATTTTTTTATGATCAATTTTTGACGCCTATATATTTTTTATGACTGATTATAATACCCATACCACGCTTTGTTCTATTATGTAGGTAGGTGTGCTCCTAATTTGCCAATTTAAAAAGTGCGACTGTTGATTTGTAACAATACGAACACCATTTTAAATGACTGATTTAGTTTGTCCGCTAAATTTTTTGGCACAGATTGATGGACTGGAAATTTTTAATAGTTGTGTCCACAAATTACATCAAATTAAAATTAGTAAATATTGTTACGATGTTTACTTCTTGTGTGGTAATTCTAAACTTTCGGTACAGTAACTAAACAATTTTTATTTCAATATTTTACTTTACAATTAATTTTACTTTACAAATCACTTGGATTTTCACTTTACAATTACTTTAAATACTTGACTTCGAACTAATTAAGCTTAAAAACTGCCTTCTTCGCGACCGCCATCCTTTTTATATTTTCAAATCATAATTCTAGAAGAATCGTTATCATTCGAAACTATTGGACCCTTTTCCAGACAGTGCCAGAATAATCCTTTTACCATTTCGGAACCATTAAACGCAGTATTCTAGAATTTGCCGGTCTTTTCTTTTGTTACAATCGTCGCGCCGGCATAATAAATCAGTCCCCTAATCGTGATCGACTTGCTGACGCCGACTGATACAGGGCCGGCTCGTAACAATATAGTAATGTTTTAGTTCACATTTTATGTTTATTCTTTTTTAGTATGTGAGTTTTTTCTGGATCAGACTTCATTGAATAAAATAATTGGAGTTCCTTAAATCCCAGTACTATAAGGCAGAAATCCAGACCATAATATAACATACCTAAAGAAACACCTAAAAATAATATAAGAATATTAATTTATTTTTAAATATTAAGTTGATTCATTAACTATAACATATTTCACGAATATACGGTGGTTTCAGATTATCGTTAGAAACTCGATAACCAGTATACAACTGTAAATTTAAAAAGTATGAAAGTAAATTCCCCTAATATTTTTAAACAAATTGGTCAATATTTTTTTTTGTTAGCACGGTTAATTTTGAAACCAAATCTGTTCTTAATGACCATTTATTGAAAATAATAAGAGAAGTAGGTAAGTAAGTAGGTAAGCGACGATCTCAAACGTCCTCCAAGAAGCCCTTAACACAGTATACAGATGGTGCTAGAGGGAACAGATGTCTGTCAACCCCCGGAAAACTGTAATTATTCCTTTTGCAAAAAGGAAAAAGCTAGATAAGCTTCGGCAGCCTGTCCTATACGGAGAGAGCATTCCATTTGCGGCGAAAGTGAAATAACTGGGTGTAGTTCTGGTTAAAAGACTCACCTGGAACGCCCACTTGGAAAAAACAATAAACAAAGCCAGGTTTTAACTCTGGAATCTCAGAAGAGTATGTGGTAAATCTTGGGGAATGAACCCCAAACAGATTTACTGGATTTATCAAACAATGATAATATCTATGTTTACGTATGGTTCAGTAGTACAACAGACAGCTAGAGCAAAGCTTGCTGGCCTTCAGCGGCTGGCATGCCTGGCCATAACCGGAGCTATGTCCAGCACACCAACGGCAGCGATGAAACACCTCCTACATCTTCATTCCCTAGATATTCTCTTAGAGAGGGAGGCCAGGATAGTCTCCTACAGATTCTTTGGAAAATCAAATTAATGAAGAGCAACTCGGGGATCACTCCGGGATACTGAGTGAAACAAAAAACCACCAAATTCTCGGGATGGTTCCTGACTTGCTAGCCACAAAAATACACGTAGAAAAGTCGTTCAAAGTCCTCTTTCCGAAGAGAGACGAATGGGTGAGGGGACAAATCCTCTTCCCAGAGACTGAATACGTAATGTACACAGATAGCTCGAAAACCCCAGATGGAGTTGGGGCCGGTGTTTTCAGCTGGAAACCAAAGATTGAAATATCTACCAGTCTTGGCAGGTATGCTACAATCTTTCAGGCTGAAGTATTTGCTATGGAATTGTGTGCAAGAGAGTTGACCAACAGACCTCTAGCAAACAAAAACATAAGTATAGTATCAGATAGCCAGGCTGCTTTAAAAGCACTGAGCTCCAACAAGATAAATTCTAAACTTGTATGAAATTGATTCGAATCCTTAGAGTACCTTGGTGCGAACAACAGGGTGACCCTACTGTGAGTACCTGGGCACCAGGGGGTGGAAGGAAACGAAAAATCCGACACCCTTGCAAAACATGGAGCCGAATCTGCGTTCACTGGACCAGAACCGGTTTTTGGAGTCACCACAAGTGCCGCCAAAACAATTATTTCGGACTGTGCGGAGAGGAAAATACTCAGTACTGGTCCGACATACCAGGGTTAACCCACTTGAAGGCGTTTCTATTAATATTGAATTTACACGCTTATTTTACTGCAGAAAAAAGCAATGGAGGTCCGTTGCTACCAGTTTTATCTATAGGTAAGCGTGTGTGTGATGCGGTGGGTATAGGTGAAACAAAAAGTGTGAAAGATGGAAATATAAAAAAAAATCCAAAGACTGTTGACTTTTCCGAAGCTTACAAATTTGAAATTCGCGACATTGTGTACAAAATGCATGAAAAAAAAGAACATATCTCTAAGATTTAATATAAGAAAAAGAAAAAGATGTATTTGAAATTTCTAGAACGAGTCTTTAGAGCATTTTAAGTTTAAAAATGAGGACAACCGAAAGGCTTTGTGTGAAAGAGCTAGAGTCGTGCACAAATGAATTAAATTTTTAAGAAATTATACTCTGTAAACAAGAATGCTCTTCATTTGTTTATCTCGACAAAACTTGAATTTTTGCTAATGGTGAAACATAAAGAATTTGGTAGGACGGTAACATAAAGTCTATAAAACACACCGACGGTAAAGGAAAAAGACACATTATTGTGCATGCAGGTGGAAAGTATCTGTCATTGTATTAGATAATGCTCCGTACAATTCGAAAATTTTAAATAAGCAACCAACAAACTCCTGGATGGTACAGAAAATAAAAGAATGGTTAACGAACGAAAATATTTTATTTTCACAGTATTGCTTCAAGCCGGAATTATTATCGATAGCCAAGAGGCACAAAAGAGGAAAAATTTACTAAGTGGATCAAATTATGCTCAGTTATGAACATCGTATGCTAAACTATGACAATCACATTGAATCTAATGGTTACAGTGTTACGCTGTTTTGAAAACCTGGCAACGAGCACTTAATGTGTCACAAAATATGAAAATTTAATAAAGGAATGGTGGGTTCGTGAAAACCGCATCGAAGCAGTTAATCCTGTTATCATTTACAATCCGAATGAGGAGAGCGACGACAGTGATTCCGATTATGATGACTATAAATCTGATGCTTAACAATAAAATTAAATTTATATTTGACTATTTTAAGTAATTTTTAAGTTTTTTTACAGTTTTGAAAAATATTAAAAATAAAATTAGTTGTGGTTTGAATAAACTTTGTAAATTTATTAACTTCAAAACTTCAGTTTAGTTAAAAAAATTTGACTCAGAATAAAATATACTTGGATTATTTCCGTGTGTGTATATTGTTACGATATTTGATCTTGGGTTCGTTAATTTATAACACTCAGTACAAAAACCAAACAATTTATTCTAATCTTTCTTCTGGTAGTACAATAAACTCTTATTTAATAAATCACTTAGATATTCACTACTTATACTTTATAATAATCTTTTTAAAACTATATCACCCTCTTACTTGACTTAAACCAACCGCGGCCCCGCGATCTTAAATATATCCAACTAAGTTGTATTTAATTATCGCCCGCGGCTATAAATCATTCGCTAAATTGCAGGCGGTTAATGTTACCAAAAATCATGCATTTTTTTTTATAATCAACTTGCCGTCGCTCCGAGAATATAATCCGTACAGAGACGTATTCGTTAACCTTAATCCGTAACAATATGTTATCACTGTACAACAACAAATTTTGTAGTATTCATTTACAGGCTTTTCCTGTACTAATTTTATAACGAACCTCAATTTTACATTGAAAATATCATGTATAAAAGCAATTATATTTTTTTTATAAACTACGGTATTATCACGGTGGAAGGTACATTCGTGAAAAATCAATAGTGTCCAAACACGCTATAGGATTGCCATATTTTGTACGAAAGTAAAAAGTAGTTTGCCCTAAAATTAGAAAACATTTTTGATACTTTTAAAAATAGAATTACGATAAATACTATTATTTATTTTTGAGTATTTTTTTGAATACTAAATAAAGTAAAAAAAGAATTGCTTACATATTCCTTTGTCTCTTTAATGTTGAGCTTACTTTAAGGCAGTAGTAGGTATTCGAGGGCGGGCCGATAAGTACTTAGCCTACAAAAGAAAAACGAAAATTTTGGAAAAGTGGCGATTTATTTTTAGTATAGTCTCCTTTCAGTTCGATACACTTGACACAGCGATGCTCCAACTTGTTTAACCCGTCTGAAAAATACATTTTTTTGAGGTCTGCAAAGTACGCCTCCGTGGCGGCGATGACCTCATTCAATCCAAATTTCAAGTTTGGAAACAAAAAGAAGTCGCATGGGGCTAATTTTGGAGAATACGGTGGATGGGGCAGCAGTTCGTATCCCAATTCGAAGGTGTGAGCCGGTGCGTTGTCATGGTGGAAGAGCACTTTTTCTTCGCCAAATGGGGTCGTTTTTTCTGCAATTCGGCGTCGAATCGGCCCAATAATTCGGCATAGTACATCCCTGTGACCGTTTTGCCCTTCTCCAGGTAGTCGATGTAGATCACACCTTGTGAATCCCAGAAAACGGTGACCATCACCTTTCCGGCCGATAGGACAGTCTTCGCCTTCTTCGGAGCAAGTTAGCCGGGTGAAGTCCACTGTTTCGACTGTTTCTTCTTCCCTGCTGTGTACCAGTAGATCCATGTTTCGTCGATAGGCCACGAAACGACACAGAAACTCATTCGGATTGCGCTTGTTGTCCTGAGTGAGCAAACGTGGTACCCATTGTGCCAACAGCTTTCTTATGCCCAAAATTTCATGCAGGATATAACCCACGGGGTCTTTTGAGATGCCTACTGTCTCAGCTATCTCGCGCACCTTCAATCGGTTCAATACGAGATCGTGGATTTTTGTCACGTTGTCCTCCGTGGTAGCCATTTTTGGAGCGTGGCTCGTCAAAAACCGACGTGCGACCACGTTGAAACTCGTTAAACCAATTTTCGACGGTCGCCATCGAAGGAGAAGAATAACCGTACGCAGCATCTAAGCGCTCTTTGATTTCGCTGCGCGATTTCCCTTCCAAAAACAAGAATCGCATCACCGACGGATATTGCTCTTTTTCCATTTTTCTAAAATCCGCGGACACGCCCGCTTCCACACGCGGTCAAAACAAAACTACGAGTCCGATTCGGCTGAAATTTCGGCAATAGCCGCCTACGAGAATGTACTACACGATAGTAAATTTCTCTTGCGATAGTGGCGCCATCGGGCGGTGAGGCTAAGTACTTATCGGACCGCCCTCGTATTTACTTTTAAAGTAAAAACTTCCTGTGGACTGTATTCAAACTAAATTATTTTTCTTTTATAGACCAATAACTATTAATTCTACTATCTCACTTACAAGGCTTGCTGATTTATAGCGTCTTTAAAATTCTTGAATTTTAATATTATGATACTACCCAGACAATTTCGATCGAGAATGTAAAATTGTGCAAACAGGAATATCTTGTTTTTGATTTATTACCACATTTATTCTTTGTTCATTTATAAATTCATGATTATTATTGAAAATTGGGTTTTTTCATTAAACATTGTTCTTTTATAGAAAAAAACGTTGAATACACATTTTTAATGCAACAAAATTATTTTAAAGTCCTTATTATGTTTAATAAATAGGTAATAGTTTTTCTAAAAGTTACAAATTAACAAAAATATTTTTTTATAACGTTTTATTAAAAATTCACAGCGGCAAAGGCATTGTTGCTGTGAGGCAAAATAACAGAGCACGTCTATTTTTCTCGTCCAGAGTCTGCAAAGAAAGTACGTCTTTCCGATTAGAAGACGTAGCAAGAAAATCTTGACGTTTCGTCAAAATTATTATTGGGTTCTTCAGAAAAATAGATGGTAACTTTGGTAACTCAACATGTCAACCAAGCGAAACTCTTTTACTGTTTTCCTGAAGAAACCCTATACAATTTGAAAGAAATGTCGAGAATTTTCTTCATTTTCCCAATATGAGACACCTTTACTTTTTTAATACTCTTTTTCATTATTTTAAATAAAGTGTCACGTTAAATTAGTGTAATCTTCATTCTATGATTTTAACCCATTCAACACGGATTGCACTTTAAGATGTCATAAATCAAGGCTGTCAAACTTCTAGTGGCCCAAGGGCCGCTGTTTATAAAATTACGGTTGTGAAAAACGCATAATAATAAAATATATACTATTTAACTTTATCAATAAATTCTAATAATTCATTATTAATTTAAGTAAACTGTGTATCATAACTAATCATTTAGTTAATTTTATTTACATTACACTTAATAAGTTTCCCATTATTGTATTGACACATTATTAAAGCATAGGCGCTGCATTTCATTTTAAAGAGGTGTTGCACTTTTATTTTTGCAACCACGGTGTAAATATAAAAAAAAATCATTGATGGTTATTTGCCTGAATACTCCATCTTAATGTCTTTTTAATTATGTGCCACACATGGTACATTCGTTATTTTAAATTAAGCGGTGGGAAAGAAGTTTGGGGTCGTTGATTTTTTACTAACCTTACCTTGTATATATATTCAGAAAATATAATATTTTTTGGTAGTACTTAATTTGAAAAGTCAATATGATATATATTTATATATATATATATATATATATATATATATATATATATATATATATCAGATGTAATTCAATGCTTGTCGCAGTCATATAGCCAGAGGAGTATTTTGTTTTCTGATATATAATCGACCCACTTATACCTATATTAAAAATATGTAGGTAAATACAGCAGTTATAATTCTCACACCTAATTTTCGCTGTCGGACTTAAAAATACTTAGATAATTTACTGCAATAATAATACAGTTTTCTTTAATTTTTGCACATTATAGTATTCTCTGTTTTTGGAAGTGGTGCTTGTAAAAACGTACCCTGTGCTGATGAGGAGCAATTCACTCCGAAACCTGTCCACAGGTGGTTTCTTTTAGCAGATAAATTTAATAACTATTCTACTACATCCTTTATACCTATATCTTCCATTAAATAACTTTATATTGACTTTTCAAATTAAGTACTGTTAAAAAATGTTTTCATTTTGTAAATGTTAATTTATATTTTACTCATATACTGTATTTTTTTAAAAACTTGTCCATTAGTATACTATCATTTTGTATTTTGATAAAGAAATAAATCATAATTTCGAAAGTTTTTACAAAAAAGAAAAAAAAAAGAGTTTCAATTAAAAATAGCTGCATCCCTAAAAAAAATTTACGTTTATATATATATATATATATATATATATATATATAAACCTATAAAAAATATACTTAATGTAAATTAAATGCTCACTAAGATAAAGTTTTTCAGAAGATAGTGAGTCTACTATTGCATGGAAAAAGTTTAATCCCAGTAGATAAAAATAGTCAAGATAGTATTTTGATTGGAAAACATCATTTGTATGGATAAAATAAATAATAGATTATTTATGAGAAAAATAAAATAGCAAAATTAAATTGTAGTAAGACAGGTAGATCCATTGACGTTTACTTTCTTCGGTGTAATATTAGAAAAAGTCATAAGGGATGCAAACACAAAAAGAACAGGACTTACATACCACAAAAAGCATTTACTGCTGATCTTGTATTTATAACAAGCAATAAAGAAAAATTAAAACCGTTATAAAGGTATTGAAAAAGGTAGCGAGAAAAATGGATCTATATATCAATTAACAAAAGATAGAATATATGGAATGGATAGACAAAGAAAATTATCTTAAAATAATAACAAAAGAAGAAAAAATAAACAAATTCAAGGAAGAAGGTTTTTTTTTTGTTTATGAAAATAGTCGCAAAAAGGGTAGACCTATCGTGTGTGCCGCGGACGGCCCGCACTGCGACTATTAGAAGGGGAAGGGATTATAGAAAGGAAATGATTGTGGACACGCTTTTTAAAAAGTTGCAGGTCATAGTTCTGGAAAAGCTGATTTTGGAAGCTTATTCCATTCCGTAGCAGCCCTGTAAAAAAAGGATTCTTGATAAAGATTGGTCCTAGTAGTGTCAATCTTGAGAGTAAATGGGTGAGACCGATCAGCGTGCCGTGTTCTTTGGCCGAATGTGGCCAATAATGGTACAAGAGTTTTTATTTCTCTGGAGCATCTGCCATGGAAATATCTGTAAAGCAATGACTGGTCTGCAACTCTTCTTCTATGTTTTAGAGGGTGAAGGGTATCTGTGAGAGTTGAGCTGTTTATCAAGCGAATGGCTCTTTTCTGAATGGAATCTAGAAGACGAAGAGAATGCCTTGGTGCTGAACCCCAAATGTGCGAGCAATACTCCAGTAGAGGTCGGATTTGAGCCTTGTACGTCGTCAACAGTTGATCAGGAGTAAAAAATTTTCCGGCTTTCCACAGAAAACCTAGCCTCTGGCTTGCCGACTTTGCGATATTAGCAACATGGTCATGCCAAGACATGTTATTGGACACCGTGACTCCCAAAATCGAGATGGAGCGACTTGGTTCAAGGGTATTTCCGGACATTGTGATGGGATGATTTGAGGAATTTACTTTCTTGGAAAACGTGGCACTTTGTGTTTTTTGGGCGTTGAACTGAACAAGATTGTTGGTTCCCCATTCGACGATTGCTTTAAGATCTCTATTGATAAAATCAACCTGTTCCTGCCTGAGTCTATTTGTATCATTCACCGAAAGTGATCGATAGGATGTGAAAGTTGAGACAAGTGTGCTATCGTCTGCGAAACTGTAAATGGGGTTCGTAGTGGTTTTCAAGAGGTCGTTGATGTGTAAAAGAAATAAGGTAGGGGACAGGATGGAACACTGGGGGACCCCGGCATTAGTTTTAAACGCATCAGAAGAAATACCGTCAACTGCCACATGTAAGGAGCGATCTTGCATGAAGCTCAAGAGCCATTGGCGCAGTTTGGTTGGGAGACCGTAGGCAGATAATTTACTTAACAATGCCTGGTGCCAAACGCGGTCAAAGGCTTTAGATATATCCAAGGCTATTGCACTGGATTCACCAAACTTTTCAATAGTGTTTGTCCAGAGCTGAGTGACATAAGCCAGCAAATCTCCAGTAGACCGAAGTTGTCGAAATCCATATTGTCTGTCATGGATTATCTCAAATTTCTGCAGATATTTGAGAAGTTCTGTGTTAATCGCTTTTTCCATAACTTTGGATATGACTAAGAGCAATGCAATAGGGCGATAATTTGCAGGAATAGTCTTCTTTCCTTTTTTCGGAATCGGTTGGACTTTAGCGTTTTTCCACATGGACGGAAATACTCCTTTGCTGTATGATAACTTGTAGAGTCTACAGAGAACTGGGGTGAGCTCTTGAGCACAGGTCTTCAGGACAATTGTCGGAATTCCATCTGGTCCTACTTACTGCCTTATTAGAGTCAAGATTTCGTAGGATTTTCCTGATAGTGCGATGGCGGATAGTGACCTCAGACATTGATGCGTTTATTCTAGGTATCGTTGGGGGTTGTTTTCCATTGGTATCGAGGGTTGAGTTAGAGCTGAATATTTCGGCCAGCAGATCCGCTTTTTCTTTGGAAGATACGGCTGTCGTGCCGTCGGACCTCTCGAGTGGTGGTAAAGAAGAAGTTGTGAAATTCTTATTTATGGCTTTAGCCAAAGACCAGAAGGTCTTTGATCCAGGAGGGGCATTGACAAGCTTGTTGCATATTCTCGTGTCGTAGGATTCTTTAGCAAGATCGATCGTTCTTTTGCAGGCGTTCCTCGCGTGGACAAAGGCTTCTCGGTTGGCAATTGGTGTGGCAATTGGCAAGGTAGATATGTTTCCTTATTTGGGAACAAAACTTAGTTTACAAGATAACCGAATATAGATATAAAAATATGCAAGGATAGGGTTGGCAAAGAACAGTATGAAAAAGCTCTTTCTTAACAGTGTAAAAAAGTGCAAAAATAATTCTAAGAAAGCTTAAATCCAATTGTTTAAAACAGTAATTAGACCCATGCATTCTGGTGCTAACATAGGCCCTAAATAAACCAGAGCAAACAAAGTTAGAAGTGTTTAAAAAGATATTTGGCAGAAATAAAATGAAAGAGGGTTGGTTTAAAAGAACAAATAATGAGATGATAGAACTTTATAATAATGCAGATATTGGCGGAAGAACCCTAAAGCAGGGTGGAAATCAGATGTGGAGTAAAATAAAAATTTTAAGAAAAGCAGATGAAAAAAAAAGAAACAGTGAATAAGAATTACCTATCAAGCCTATGGCCAAATAGGTTTATAGTGACTTGGCGCGTGGATGTTTTGTATATTCTAAATAACATCGATTCAACCATTATTATTACAAAATAATTATTTTTATTTACACCTGTAAAAAATATCTCAAGTTCATTTCATTCGTATTAATAATAAAACTTCGCAATACGTTAACGACATTAGAATTTCTATTATCGTCAAAAACAGCTGTTAAAATCGTTACTCAAAGGAAAATAACACGGTTATAAGTTCCTTTACGTTGTGTCTGGGGACCTTGCTTTGAAGAGGTAAAGGACACGTTACATCTGTTCGGCCAGGTGAGACATAATATCTATAAGACCCTCGAGTAATAACATAACGGTCGGCCTGAATGCCATATGATAGCCCGGCAAATGTAACCGAATTATCGAATAAATAATTATGTATTAAATCCAAAAGTTCTAATAAATAGTTTCGGATGTCTAAAACTCTTCAATTTTTCAACAGTACACACAAACTCTTACTTTCTCTGGCCATGAGCACAGTTCAATTCATCACATTATTCAAATTAGAAAAAAAAAACGTAAGGCATGCCTTTTAAATTTTTCATACCTTCATTTATTTTTGTTAACCTTAAAATATTGCCAAATGAAAATTGGTCTAAAACTTTTTCTTTTTAGAAACATGACTGACCATATTTGGGTATCAAAATACTGTGAATCAATGACTAGTTTTTTAGTATACAAAAGCAGTATCATGGATGTGAATACTTATTGGATTATACATAAGGGTCCCCAATTGCACAATAACCTGCTTATAAATGACTTTTTTAGTTGTCAAGTCTGGAGTCAGGAGTTGCATGGTAAAAAAGAACTCATAATTAAGCACGTTTTAATCGTGATCTACATAGCCAGCAAAGGTATTAAAGAAGATGATGGGCCAATGAAGAAAGATTCTTTTTCAGGCCTGGATCCTGACTTATCAATTTCGGTATTAAAATTTTTGTCATAATCATATTGTTACGATATTTATTTTTGGGTTCGATAATTTATAACACTCAATACAAAAACTAAACAATTTATTCCAATCTTTCTTCAGGTAATTAATACAATAAATTCTTATATGATAAATCACTTGGATATTTCACAAAGCTTGAACTTTATAGAATAATCTTTTCATAACTACCTCATTTTCTAATTTACTTTTACTACAGCCTGCAGTAAAAAAATTCTTGACTAAAATTCAGACTGTCTATTGCGCTTTTATAGACTTATAGGCCTATGACATAGTGGTCAGAAGTGAATTGTGGTCGACATTGTCTATGTATGGGGTGAGCGGTAGTTTAATATGAGCACTGAAATCACTTTACGAGGATTCCACTGCTTGTGTCAGGATAAACGGAGCTAACACGGACTGGTTTAACATCGAAAAAGATGTGAGACAGGGATGTGTGGCTTCGCCATGGCTGTTTAGCTTATACATAGACGAATGTTTAAAAGATTTAAAAGAGAGTGCGTATGAATTGAAAATGAATTTGATCGTCAAATGCCTTCTTTACGCCGATGATCAAGTTATATTAGCGTCATTTAAAGAGGAGTTGCAGGCGATGGTTAATGTTATGCATTATGCCCTGAAAATCAAAGGGGTAAAAATAAATGTAAGCAAAACGAAAGTAATGGTTTTTGAAAGAGAAGAAAGCATGACAAACTGTAAAGTTCTGATAGAGGGAGAAAGAGTGAAACAAGTAAATGTGTTTGTATACTTAGGTTCAAAGTTAACAAGAGATAAAAAGTATGACAGCGTTATTGAGCGAAGGGTGTTGGCAGGAAAACAAATGAATGGGGTACTGCATAGCTTTATGAACAGCCAGAAAATTCCAAAAAAGGCACGTGTGGCTGTGCATAGACGAGTGTTGGTTTCTACACTTATGTATGGTAGTGAATGTTGGGTTTGGCAAAAGAAGCATAAAAATAGGATTATTGCTGTGAAGATGAGTAGTCTAAGAAGTATAGCCGGAGTGACTCGGTTGAATAAAGTAAAGAATAGTGAGATAAGAGAACGCTGTGGTGTAAAAGAAAATGTGGTTACAAAGATAAATAAAGGAATGCTTAGATGGTTTGGACACATAGAAAAGATGGATGAAGGAAGATTGACGAAACAAATTTGTAAGGTGAGTGTGAATGGACAAGTCGGTATCGGTCGACCTCGGCGAACATATCTCGATGAGATCAACATTGTTTTAAAGAAAGGCCAGGTCAAGAGTACCGACAACCGACGAGCATGTATGAGAGCACTGATGAAAGTAGAGAAAGCAAAAGATAAGTGTAAGAACCGTAGCAAGTGGAAGGAAGTGGTCCTGCCTACCCCTACGGGAAAAAGGTGTGACTATATTTATGTATGTATGAAGCACGCAGCAAATAAATTATTCGAGAAAAGGGACGTTTAATCCGGAGTTTTCCAAAAAGTTTAATATCGCAGGAGGCGGTAATAAATGATCCGCTCATTTGATGACACCCAAAAACCGCACCATAGCCTCAAGCCAAATAATAGGACAGGGGCGGCAAAAACCATCAAAAAAGCAACGATGCCGAAAAGTGCAAAAACAAGCGTTAGAGAAAATATAATACGTTTATTAATAATAATGTACTACGAAAGGAACGGAGTGTTCCAACGAAACTCACCCATTAGGTTTTTTTAACAATTTAATGTATTTATTATTTAAACCTACATTTGTTTAAAATTGGTATATACTTAAATAAAATTTATTCCACATAGTGTATAATGAATGTTTTTGTAATATTTTTGTATTTGAAAATGTAGATGAAAATATATTTACAAGTTTTGATATTTCTTAAACTACCTACCTTAAATTTAATTTATACGTAATTTTAATACAGAGTGTTAAAAAACTGAACAATTATACTAAAACAAAATAAAACGAAACATTTGTAAAATATTTCAAAATTTTTAACTAAAATCATATAAACAATGTTAATTGAAGAAAATGTAAAATAAACTTCTGCGCTACAGTTTACAGTGTTATGCTTCCTCATATTTTGTTTCAGACTAATTGTCATCCGCTGCAAAAGAAATTATTATAGGCTCTATTCTGCGATAAATAGTATGATTAATCTCCCAAATTTTTTTTTTAATTTTCATAACGTGATTAATACATTTTTTTAATTTGCTATCGTTACTTCAGATATTGATTTATGTAAAAGATTAGTCAGATCTGATAATTTATAATTTGTGTTATTTCGAGCAACGATACCTTTGACTTGAGCCCATATTAATTCAATCGGATTAAGCTCACAATGATAGGGTGGTAGGTGAAGTATTCCCGTATTCCATCAACGACATATTTTTTATAATTTTGTTTATGAATGTTGGCAAGTGCTAATAATTCTGCTTTTGTCATTGTATCGTTAAAGATTAGTCTCTTAGAAATTAACCACGTTGCAATTTCATTTTTCTTCCATTGAGCAGTTGGTAAACGTTCAACTAATCTCGAGTGGTAACTTGCATTGTCCATTACAATAACTGAATTTTTAGGTATAAATTCAACCATTTGTTCAAAATATTCTTCAAACAAGTCTTCGTTCAACTCTTAGTGATAATCACAGTTTTTTTTATACAAACAAAGGTAGATCCTTCTCGAGAAATCCATTTACACTACTAATAAGAGTAACAATTAGTCGTCGACCCTTATCCGTTGGTTCCTTGAGACCAGTTGAACATCCTTGCAGAAATGCTTCACGAGCTGTTTTTATGTTTTTGTCTTTCCAAACCCTTCTTACAGAATGCACTTCATTAAGCTACGTTTCGTTTAAAAAATAAATTTTCTTGTTTTCTATTCTATTTTTAATTGTTTTTAGGTAGTCTCGTCTCCAACATACAATATCTTCGGAATCAATTCGCTATACTATAATATCACTCCTGTCAATTAAGACAAATGTTTTTTTTTATCGAAAACCTATTTCATTCATATAAAAGTTTCCATAGGGTGCCTCGACTCATTTCTAGGTAATCCGTATCTTCTCGAATCAACGTGAAGATTTTATCTAATGTAAAAATTTCTCTTCTATGAAAGAAACCATGAACTGTTCGACCAATACCTTCTTTTAGATGATAGTCCAAATGCACGCCTACGTCTGCTAATGTAGTCGTTTATGAAAGCTTACTTTTATTGTATTCCGGCCTTTGAATGGGCTAGACAGGCAAAAAAATTACTCAAGGGTCAAACTTGCAATATAAATGCTTATAGAAACTTTTAAAATTACTTTGACCGCCCTGTAAGGGTTTTTCAGGTATATTAGGGTTTAATACTCTACGTTATTCTTAAAATATACTATATATCTATTTATATTTAAATTTTAGGTCACTTTAAATAACTCAAGAAATTCTAAATAATTTTAAAAATGAAGTCATAGATCTAGTAGGCAGTGACAGCAGTTATATTGTTGGTTGGATGCTATCTGTCATAATTGGCATCTGTCACATTCTGTCACCGTTTCGCAACGTTTGTTAAACAACAAAAATTAGTGTAATTAAATATTTATATTTCGTTGCTTATTTATCACTTAAGTGTTAATTTTATTTTTCTAAAACCTATTCGTTATATTATTTATTTACCAGGCCGTTACGCCTCTACATCCTATTTTTATGGCACGAATTGTAGCGTTGATACAAGATGGTTAAGGACAACGTGAAACCGCCAGAATTGTTGGTAAGTGCCTATGTGCTGTACAAAATGTGTACCAGCGCTATTAGAAGAATGGTCTTATAACCAGACGACTCGGATCTGGGCAAAAAAGAGTCACGAGTCAAAGAGATGATTGGTTTTTGTTGATATCAAGCTTGTGGAATAGAACATCTTTTGCGGTTTGGCTGCGAAAGGAGCTTTAAGAGGTTGTAGATTTGTAGATTTTAGGGGAGTCGTAAAGGCTAGGCAGCGTCTCAAGCAACTTGACCTATCAGATCTTTTTTGCATGACCCTTAATCTATTTAAGGTCCGGGATTCTCAGACTCCTTATAAAGTTTATTAGTATTCTACTGGGAGCTAAGTTCCTGACATCGAAGGGCTTTAAGAAGGCCCCTTTCAAGAATTTGAGCCTCTAACCATAAAGCGTTGGGCATTAGCAAAGCAAATGTTCTGCAGTTTCAGCGAAGTTCTCGCATTAGCGGCAACTACCACTCTCTGTTTTGCCCATCTTTTTCAGGTGATACCTCAGAGGACAGTGTCCAGAGGAGTCCCGTTTCCAGTTTCAAGTCTTTTTTGTTCAACTTGAGGCTGTCCTTGGTTTCTCTGTCCTCTGTTTCCTAGCGTCAAAACTTTTCTTTTGAGTGGGACTTGGAGAGTCCACAGAATGGTTCTGGGCCGGAAACTGGTGTATTTGCCTCTTCCTTGGCAAGACAGTCTGCTTCCTCGTTGCCCCAGTTGTCTCAGGGATTGTTTACAGTCCCAAGTCAGCTGAGACTCAGGAGTAGAGGATTTAATGCTGCTTGTTTATCTGATAGAATATAGATTTCTGCCCTTTGGGTGTCCCTTTCGAGGCACTCTGGGCACATATCTCTATGGTATGTAATTCTGCTTGAAATATGGTTAGGGTGTTACCAAGTGGTTTTAAAAACCTGAAATTCGGCCCTGTAACGCCCACCCGTGTAGGACACTGATGCTTCCCTTCCTGGTTGTGGTCTGCTTGAAGAGGTTAGAGGCGTTTATGTTAGCGAATGGAGAGTTTGAAGAAGGCTTCGTGTTAATTGATTGTCTTGCAGAAGGATGGCTACAGGGTCAACATCGAATAGGAAGATTGAATTTTGCTCGAAATCACTTGGCATGGAACTATGATGACTGGAGCAAGTCGCGTTTTTGCCTCAATGGACCAGACGGACGTCGACGAGTATGGAGAAGACCCGGAGAAAGATACGCCTCCGTTTGTATTGAGGAAAGACGTAAATTTGGTGGTGGGTCTGTTATGGTTTGGGCAGATATCACTTCAGAAACACGTACTAAGTTGGTTTATGAAAAGAATGGCTTTCTAACAGCTTACAAATACATAACGGAGGTCCTGGAAGATTATGTTATGCATTTTATGGTTACTATGGGCGAGCAAGGCATTTTCATGCACGATAACGCAAGACCACACGCTGCCAGGATTGTTAGTGATTGTCCAAATAAAGTAGAAATTACGCGGTTTGATTGGCCAGCATGCAGTCCAGAAATGAATCCCGTAGAACATGTCTGGATGAGTTATGGCAACGTCTCCGAAGGCATACACCAGCCTTAAGAACTGCCAAGGAACTAAAAGAGTTGCTATTGCAGGGGTGAAATAACATGAATCAGAATGTAATTTCTAATTTAATTTAGAGTATGCCCCATCGAATTTAAGCAGCAAGAGGGAGTAATACACGTTTATAATTATGTATCATTAATTTTTCAATATTGTTAAGTTTTATTCATTCGTTTAGTCTCGAGTTTCGTTTAGAATGTACAGTTAGTGTTTTTTTAAAATATGTAATAAAAAAAATAAATTGTGATGTCTGATTTCATATTTGAAAGCTACGAAAATGTAGTAGATAAATTTACAAAATGCAGACTCAAGCTGATGCATTTTATTTTTAAAATTATTTGGAATTTCGTAAGTTACTCAAAGTGACTTAAATTTTTTGCTCAGCAGTGTATTAGCGGCAAATAGAACTCTATCAATTACTTTTTAAAAACTTTCATAAAATATTTCTATATTTCTTCAAATCTGGCGAAAATATTAGTCGATGTTGAGCTTAATGTAACGTAAAGAAATAAAGTGGAAATTTTGTATTTATTGGTGTTCTGTAATAGATCGGTATTTAATGATATATTTTTTGTTTTAGATGGTCTAAAACCAAATTAACTCACTGCCGATATTCTTGCCTAAAAATGACCACCATGCTGGAGTTGGAAAGTTGGATAATTTATCAGTATGTTGCTACAGAATGCAGTACTTGTCTTTGTAAGTATGTTAGATACTTGGAAGAATGTATTATTTTTTTGTACACAGAAATAAAATTTACCGATTCTTCGTCGAAAAAAACTTTAAAATGCATTTAGACACTTACTAATATTTCAGTAAAAAAGGCTTGCTAACACAAGCCCTTAACAAAACAGTTATATTAATTATTGTATACAGGGTGGGGCACCCCATACGACACGGTCCCTGTAAACCAAACCAATAATTTTTTCGGGAATTTTCCTATTTCATTAAATGTATATTGATTAAGGCTACAAAAGGAAATTATTTTTGAGTCTACAGGGTGGCTCAGAAAAGTGTGACATAAAAAATGTGTTTTTTAAATGGAACACCCTGTATTTCGTTACACTTTTAAATAGTTTAGGAAAAAATAATATGATTTCATATAAAGTACCATGTCGCTTACTATAATCGTTCTCGAGTTATAGATTTTTTTATGAAAATGCTAGGTACAATTGGAAACTAAATAACATCGAAACGTATAGAAATCATCACTTTGAATTCTGACCAAGCATAAAAGAGATTTTGAGCTATTGATTTCGATAGAACCCGTTTTTCAATATTATACAGAATGTTCAAAAATCATTGTCACTTTTTTATAATTTCGGACAAAGATAACTTTGTTATTTCAAATAGAACACCCTGTATTTTTTTGGTCTGAACAATATTAAATTTTATTATCTTTTATTTCATATTGGGGTTCCCTATACCTAACCTAAATAGTTTTTCTGTTGTTGGCTTTAACAAAAAAAATACAGGGTGTTTCATTTAAAATAACAAAGTTATCTTTGTCCGAAATTATAAAAAAGTGGCAATGATTTTTAAACATTCTGTATAATATTGAGAAACGGCTTTTATCTAAATCAATAGCCCAAAACCTCTTTTATGCTTGGTCAGAATTTGAGGGGATGATTTCTATACATTCCGATGTTATTTAGTTTCCAATTGTACCTAGCATTTTCTTAAAAAAATCAATAACACAACTTTGATATGTCACACTTTTCTGAGCCACCCTGTAGACTCAAAAATAATTTCCTTTTGTAGCCTTAATCAATATACATATAATGAAATGGGAAAATTCCCGAAAAAATTATTGGTTTGGTTTACAGGGACCGTGTCGTATGGGGTGCCCCACCCTGTATACCTTCATTATTTTAATACGCAAGTTAAAAGCTATTTAGTTTTTGTTGTAATTTCTAATTTATATGACTTGATAGATATTTTTGTGCTAGCATCTGATTTGGAAATTTTGAAGAAATTTTTGTATTTTATATCTCTTTAAAAATAACTGTAAAATTTATTTTTCCTTTTTTTATATACACATATACATTCTGGACACATTAAACTTACTAATTGTGTCCAGTTTGTAAGAATCTTCTTTAACATACATCAAAAAGATTTTTTTTCTCATAGATATACAGTTATGTAACAGCAATTTTTAACCATAAATCTTTTCAAAATAACCCGTTGTGGAGGAACAGCAATCTAGTCCAATTTTAATTTTGTATGGTTATAATAATAAGCAAGGTTTTCAGGGATAATAAGTTTAGCTTTTAATTAAAAAAACTTGTACAAAAAACTTACTGAACTAATTGACATTTGACATATATAGATAGGTGTCTATTAACACAATGACACATTCACTGTTGACAAACAGTACAAACAGTACGAGGATAGTTCACGAATTTTTGTCCCTAACATAGTTGGCGTTGAATGACAAATGCAGATAAAGTGTCAGGCAAATGCTTATTGTATAACATTAGTGTGTGCCAATTAGCATCAGCGCATCAGTTCGTGTATGTTAAATATTAAATTTTTTCCATTGAGGTGTTCGTGATATTATAAAAATGAGATACGAGGCTCGATAAAGTACCTCTGTAAAAAAGATTTATCACCTCAAGAAATGTATAAGAATATGTTAGAAGTATTGGGTGCCCCTTCGTACCAGGTAATCAAGAACTGGTCAAAAGATTTCAAACTGGGAAGAGAGACCTGTCAACATGCACCAGGTGCAGGAGCCCCCAAAACTGTAAATTTATTCCATGACATGGTATTAAATGCCAGAAGAATTACAGTCAAGGCTATAGCAGATACATGTAGGTTTTCTGTTGGAAGTGTTAAAAACATTTTAGATCAGGAATTGGGTCTTAAAACATTCTCTGCACGTTGGGTTTCACGAATGCTGACGGCAGACCAGAAGCGTGTTGCCAGGTTGCAGCGGAGACAAATTTGGAGATCATTAATAGGAATCCCGATGAATTTAAGCGAACATTTCTTACGGTCGACGAAACATGGGTTCATCACTTTGATCCAGAATCCAAAAAACAAAGCATGCAATGGCCGCATAGAGCCGAAAATTTCTTGTTGTCCCATCAGCTGGTAAAATCATAGCTACAGTTTTTTGAGATGTTGCAGCTGTGGATTATTTACCACGTGGGTGCACCATAACTGGTGAATTAAATCTTAATTGTGTCATATTGATTGTGCGAATCACTTAAGAGTTCTATTGAGCTCTATAACTCATAATCCAAACTGCCCTTTTTTATGTTATAAACGTATATAGCTTCTTTGAATAAATTGACGCTATTAGTTAATCATCAAATTAATTTAGCAAGAAAGCAATTCAAAAATAAATGCAAATATTAGCAAAATTTTTAAATTAAGTTAGCATGTACATATTCATCTATTTAATCGACGTGGGAACTTTCACCGGTTAGACTAAATGGTAAAGAAATACCACATAGAGATGTCATCAAGTAACAGCTTGTTTTAAGCTGCGTAAACCCTTTTGGATCATAGGTCGCAAATCAAAGTTGTCTCTCAAAAATAAAGTGTTGATGTATAAAGTTATCCTTAAGCCAATTTGGACGCATGGAGTTGAGGCTCTGCATCAAATGCAAACAAAGCAATCGTAGAGAGATTTCTCAATCAAAAACTCTTTTATTGATCGCTGATGCTTCATGGTTTGTGCCTAAAAACATCATTGCACGTGATCTAAATGTACTGTTAAACAAGATATTATGAAGATAAGTGTAAATTACACAAACAGACTTAAAAATCAACCAAATATACGTGCTAACAATTTAGCTTCACAACGTTTTACTCCATATGACTTAGCCAACAGATTTTAAATTTATATTTTATGTCTCATTCATCTTTATTTATTTATACTTACACCTGCGATGTCCCAAGTTAATATTAGCTTTAATCACAGGAATATAATAAATACTAGAATTTCAATCAGTGATGTATGATTGGGCACCCCCTAGGGCGATTGACCTATCACTGAGTTTGCGCAATAAATAGTATATTGAGTGGGATATTCAAACGTGTCACCAGGGCAGGACTTGGGAATTTTGAATTCTCATTCGTGAATTTGACATAAATAAGTTATCGATATCAACATTTGCCATAACAATACGAGTTTTCTTCTAATGAAATATACAGAAACTCGATCCAACTTCTTGATAATGCCAATGTTAAGCTCATAAAAAAGTTTGAATCTACATTTATAAAAAAAGAAAATTGTTCGTCTTATTGGATGGAGTAAAAAAATACTACAATATTTGCTGTAGGTATTTTATTTTGTAATTATTTTACCAGCTTTACTTGTGCCCTGAATGAGCTAGCAACTAAGTTTAGAGTTCACATTGTCTGGGTATTCGGACACCGGGACATACCAGGTAACTGTAAAGCGGACGAGCTAGCAAGATAGGGCACCACCCTCCCAGCTGTATCTGTCCCATCTCAGCAAGGAGCACCGATTGCAAACTGCCGGCTTCTCCTGCACTGCAAAGTAGTTCAAAAAGCCAACTTGAGGTAGCAAAATGATCTCACATGCACATCATCGAAACAGATTTGGCCTAAGCTAGGTCTACGTCGAACTAATGATGTTTTAACTCTATCCGGGGAGCCCATTGGAAATGAGATCACGGTCATAACAGAACATTGGGCAGGTGGATCCCATGCACGGCACATGGGAACCGCAGAGCTTTGTAGAAGCTGTCACGATGAGGAAGAGGAGAAAACAATGGTACATATTATCTGCCACTGCCTCCCCTAGGCAGAAAACGGCTTTCTATACTAGGGCAACCAAACTTTGATGACTTATTTAATCTCAGCTCAGTTAGCATTAAACACCTTACACTTTTTATTAAAAGTTCCAACTGGATCTCACGGTAGAAGGGGAAGGCACCGCCGTCCATCAAGGTATCACAACGGGCCAAAAGGCATAAGTGGGTTCCCTCCGAACCGTCGTTTTAACCTAACCTAACCTAGCTTCACTTGTAGCTAACCAACTATGCAATAAAAAAATGTTGCAAGTTAAATTTGGTCCACTTTTAATCGTCTTTTTAGATTACCTTTCCAAAGAAGAAGGAATATTATTAATTGGTCAAGTCACAATAGAAGTGGTGATATATTCTTTGTTTTCATATGAGAATCCTGGAAGTTTTTTTTGGGCTGAGTTGAACTGCATCAAATCAACTGATTGTCCACCAAATGTTTTCGATCCTGTTTAGTGATGTACGTGCCAAGATCTCAGATCTCCTGAAATTTTTTCAAATATTACAAATAGCTGGTTGTGTAAATGTGAAAGTTAGTGAAAGTCAGTGAAAATTATATATATTTGTAAAAACTCCCAAATGCTTTGGATGAAATTTTCAGAAGTTGTTTTATACATACAAGGAGTGGTTTTAGTTAAAAAACATCCCTACGATAGGGGTGGGTAGGGGATGAAATATAAAAACTATTTAAAACGGCTGATATTAATGTCAAGTTCATTATCTTTGTGGTGACTGAGTTTGATGGTAACATTCCCAATTTTGTTAGAACCCCTACGATAGGGGTAAGAGGAGGATGGAATTTAAAAACTATCAAAAACGGCTGATATTAGTGTCGAACTTATAGGTTTTGGGGTGGCTGAATTTGATAGTGACATTCCCAATTTTGTTAGCACCACTACTAAAGGGGTGGAAAGGGGATGGAATAAAAAATTTTTACAAACGCTTTATTAGTTTCGAATTTATAGTTTTCGGCGTCGCTGAGTTTGATAGTGATATTCCCACAGAAGGCAAGCCAACGTTCTGGCATGACAACGTCTGCCGTGTCCGCTAGTGTAACTTTAATTTAATAATAAATAACAACAGGGTTGCTTCCCACATATCTTGTGACTTACTTATTTGTCAATAAATAACAAAATTACATGTTTAATATATTTAAATTGTGTTTTGGATTTACAATTCAAATTAAAAATAATCAAGAAATGTTAAAGATTTACCTCAGATATAAAAAACAAGTTTCGTTTTGACTCGGACATAAGATTACAGGTATCAAAATATTTTAAATACTGCTTGTACGGCGAACTTCTATTAGTACACGGGCTTACTAGGTAACACAATTTTTCTCGATGGCGCATTAGACGTTATGGCAAAACTAGTCAAAATAGGAATCTGAAAATTTGTAATAAGGGGTTTCCGGCATTGGTCTATCGAATGAAAATATGCTCGATTCTTGGCGACTTCCGGTTGTACCGGATTCTGACGTCAACTTCGTTATTTTAAATGAAACGTATATTTTTAACTTTTTGAATTGCTTGCTTAATTATAAATAACTTTGTATAACAAGGTACTCTACATAAATTTATTGGTTTTCGTGATAATAATTATTTTAGTAAAAACATTAACATGTCACTGTTATTTAGAAACTCTATTCATTTCGTGATAAATGATAATTATGGCGGTCATACACGATACGGTCTACCTGAGCAGGTCATACCTGCGCAGGTATGCCTGTGCAGATCTACCGGACGTCGGACGTGTCTCCGGTGTATCGGAGCGGTCTTCAGTTTTTTCACGATTGCATCGAACGAGGCTTTGTAGCCCTCGCGTTAATTATAAAAAAAAAGAAACAAAACCAGTGAAAAGAAAGCGAAAAAAGTGGTGTAAGCATTGGTTATTGAAAAGGGCAACTTATAGTCATGTAAACTTATTAAACGAATTAAAATTCGAACCTATAGATTTTAAAAACTATCTCAGAATGGACGAGAAAACATATCTAAAATTACTTTCAATGGTGACTCCTATGATAAAAAAAACACCGTTATGAGAAAAAGTATTTCTGCGCACGAAATATTAATTTTTCGCACAACTACTGATTTGTTCGCATCCGGCTCAATTTTTACGTTTTTTCTACGAGCAATTTATAAGCAGCTTCTTTTTTGTCTTCATCATAGTACTCTTTGCTTTGTCAAGAGCACGGATAAGTTCTACATATTTTAATAAAATCTTCAAGCACTTTTTAAGAGGAATCTGTTGGCGCCATTTTCGCGTGTTGATTTTTTGATACACGTGACAATACGATATCACGACGAGCGACATTTTTACTAAATTTTGTCTCGTTTACCCAAATAATATTTTTTAAAAAGTTTATATTACCTTCTTTCTGTGATATAAACCACTCGCAAAATTCAATTTAGGAAGATCTGTCAGTTGTAAGTTCTGAACGAGAGTATAAGAATAAAACTTTCTAGCTTTCCACAGAAAACCTAGACTCTGGCTTGCAGACTTTGCGATGTTATCAACATGGTCATGTCAAGACATATTATTAGGCTGAGAATGATATGAGGAATTCACTTTCTTGGAAAACGTGGCGCTTTGTGTTTTCTGGGCGTTAAACTGAACAAGATTGTTCGTTTCCCACTCGACAATTGCTTCAAGATCTCTATTGATGGAGTCAACCTGTTCCTGTCTGAGTCTATCTGTATCATTCACCGAAAGCGATCGATAGGATGTTAAAGTTGAGACAAGTGTGCTGTCGTCTGCGAAAGTGTAAATGGGATTTGTGGTGGTTTTCAAGAGGTCGTTGATATGTAAAAGAAATAGGGTGGGGGACAGGATGGAACCCCAGCATCTGTTTTCAACGCATCCGAAGAAATACCGTCATGAGTATGAAGCTCATGAGCCATTGGCGCAACTTGGTCGGGAGACCGTAGGCAGATAATTTGCTTAACAACTCCTGGTGCCAAACGCGGTCGAAGGCTTTAGAGATATCCAAAGGCTATTGCACGGGATTCACCAAACTTCTTAATAGTGTTTGTTCAGAGCTGAGTTACATAAGCCAGTAAATCTCCAGTAGACCGAAGTTGTCAAAATCCATATTGTCTGTTATGAATTATCTCAAATTTCTCCAGATATTTGATGAGTTCTATGTTAATCGCTTTTTCCATAACTTTGGATATAACTGAGAGAAATGAAATAGGGTGATAATTCGCAGGAATAGTCTTCTTTCCTTTTTTCGAAATGGGTTGAACTTAAGCGTTTTTCCACATGGACGGAAATACTTCTTTGCTGTATGATAGCTTGAAGAGTCTACAGAGAACTGGGGTGAGCTCTTGAGCACAGGTCTTTAGGACAATTGTCGGAATTCCATCTGGTCCTACTGCCTTAATAAAGTCAAGATTTCGTAGGATTTTCCTGATAGTGTAATGGCGGATAGCGACCTCAGGCATTGATGAGTTTATTCTAGATTTATTCTAGATATCGTTGGGGGTTGTTTCCCATTGGTATCGAGGGTTAAGTTAGAACTAACTATTCCGACCAGCAGATCCGCTTTTTTCTTGGAAGATACGGCTGTCGTGCCGTCGGACCTCTCAAGTGGTGGTAAGGAAGAAGTTGTGAAATTTTATTTATGGCCTTAGCCAAAGACCAAAAGGTCTTTGATCCAAAAGGGGCATTGACAAGCTTATTGCATATTCTCGTGTCGTAAGGTTCTTGGGCAAGGTCAATTGTTCTATTGCAGGCGTTCCTCGCGTGGAAAAAGGCTTCTTGGTTAGCAATTGTCGGGAATTCGCACCAGAGTCGATATGCTTGATTTTTGTTACGCACCGCACGGTTGCATTCTTGTTTGTACCATGAGGAATTTATAAGTCTATATCTATCCTTATGATTTCGGTGACAGATTATACACATGTTGATGGGTCTTGTGAGCGAAAGCAGTCATCTTTTCATGGAAATGATAGGTAAAAGTCCCTCAGTTCATCCCATTTGGCTGAACTGTAATGCCATACAAAAGAGGTACCAGACGCAATTTTGGTTGGGGTTGTTTGTTTGGACGTGGCTGAGATGAGTTTATGATCAGATTTTTCGAGTGGAGCGGTTATAAAAACTTGGTACTGGTCGGGATGTCGTGATTGGGGTTAACGGGTATATTGCGGGTATATTCTTCTACTAGCTGGGTCACGTTGTGACTTATCGCAAAGTTCTCAGCTTCCAGACCGGCGTTGTCGGTGCGGTTGGATCTCAGCCAGTTCGCGTTATGAAAATTGAAATCACCCAAAAATATAACTTTTGTGCTAGGGTAGTTAGTTTGCAACAGCTCCAGCGTCTCGGAAAGATGTTGAAAGAGGTTGACGTAAGGAGGGTTGGTAGGAAAAAGATAATAGCAGCAGGAAAATTTTGTTCATTTTTGTAAGGTTAACTTGATCCGCATGACCTCTAGGCCGTTCTTTGGTTCTAAGTTCTCCTGTCTACAACAGGAAATATCGCTGCGGGTGTAAACACAGAGGCCGGTCTTGAATTTGAATCTCGTTTCGAGTTCGAAACCAGGACACAAAAGATGCGTATTGTTGGAGGAGGGTTTGGTTTGTGTCTCTCTTACAGCCAGTAAATGAGACCTGTTAGTTTGCAGGTGGTGGTGTACTAAATTATTGTCAGAGTTGAAGCCTCGAATATTGCAGAAATTAATTCTAAAGTTGCTTTTGGGGGAATTATCAGCAACCGCAGTTGGAACATGTATATTTATTGGACTTTTCATGATTTGGTTTAAAAAGAAAATATAAAAAAAAGAGTAAGAGGAAGAAAAAAAAAAGAAAAAATAAATAAATAAAGGAGCAGATATATGGACTAGCTTCTACAGAAATTTCTGCATCCAGGACGGTCAGCTGACCTTGATGGAATGTGGCCTCAGCAATGCCCCTCGAATACAAGAGCTCGGATCCCCTCCAGTCACGAACTGGCAGAACAGGAGTATCGGGATTATACACCAATTGATATGGCAGCCTTCCAGGACGTTGCCAATGGGTTGGGTCCACTGTACTACTTGGCGGCCAGCCTGCGTAACTGTTTCAATGCTGTACCCTCAGCCCCAGAGAGGCCTGACTGATGCCTGGATGCTTCCATTCGAATATAAACCAGAACACATTTCACCCGAGCGACCGGAAACTATGACCAAGTGCCGAAACATGACTAATCATTTCACGGCACCTATAATCAGAGCGGTGGTGTTTCACCGAGCGATGGAGGGTGAACCATCTACCTACCACCCGCGATAAAAAGGACAGCAGTCGTAAAGAGTTTAGTTTTAAGTTTTTCTGAGTTATGAAATTTAATTAGTTGTAAAAGTTGTATTTAAGTGATTTGTAAAAGTATTGAAATAAAAATTGTTTTGTTACTGTATCGAGAGTTTAAAATTACCGAATCCAAGAAAGAAGTAAATTTCGTAACATTACGTTTTCCTATATTAAGAAAAGCATTCACGAAACTCCATCCTTTTTTCACAATATCATGCATGACGTACCAAGTTTAATCTAGATAAACTATGAATTTATAATAAATTTATGATAAACTTCATCTATTTTACTGAGATATTTATAACGTAAAATATTTATTTTTTGAGATTTCATAATAGTATCTTTTAGTGATATACACGACCAAAAATCTCTATTGGGGTACTTTCGATAGTAAAAAATAAATTATGAAGTTTAATAAAAATTAAAATTAATGTAGAAATATACTTAAATATTCTGATTTTGAGTCATAAAAGCACATTATTGTTTTATTATATTGAAATTAAAATTAAAAGTCGTAATTTTTAATCGGTATATCACGTGACCTAAAACACGAGCGGTTCTGTAAAAGCAGGTATTACGAATCTGTCAAAAATTGATTCAATGATGGTTGCATATAGCTCTTAACGTTAAATGAGTGCCGATCCTGTTGTTTTTACCAATATTACGTCGCCAAAATGGCTGACAGCGTTTTCGCGGGAATAAAAGAAGTTTAAAATTTAATTTAATTTTATGCACAAGAAAGCGTATTTATTTTGCCGAAATATATTTTTTTGCGGCTTTTTATTAGGAAAATTAACATTTTGAAGTACTTTTTTTCAAACATAGTAGAATACCTATTCCGCTTTTTGGGAGACAGTCCTCGCTTGTAATTATCTTTCTGATGGAGGGTTTTAAAATGTTTGTCAAATCCTTCTTACTACACCCCAATTAAATTAATTATTTTCTAATTTTAGTTTTATTTTTAATAACAATTTAAGTGGAGGGTGACATTCACATAAAAATACCTAATTTTTGTTGCACATCCTTTATCTCGGATAGAATCTGCATATAATACGTATTCATTTAAAATGTGTCAATATAGTTATAAATTTTATAAAAATTTTCTGGAACTACATAATTTTTATCACTCGAAAAAGCCATTTTAAAAAAATTAAAATCCAGTTACAACACTGGAATAAGGTAAAAATTACTTTAACTCAATGACACGTGCCAATAAACAAATTCGACCAACAACCACTGGAATTGGTCGCTATTATTATAATCAGAATAAAGCGACGTTGCCAGTCATAAATTATTTATGCGGTATTAGCATAATAAGTGCTCCAGTCGCCTGGAATAAAAAATTGCAACGTATTACTTTTTTTTGGAGTTTGGGAATTGTGCGTTTAGGTATTTATTTTTATAGAAGGTAGGATTATCTTAAATAATTTTCCATCTAAAAATCCGCAAATTTTATACCTAGGTACCTACTTAATTATGATCCAAATTCCTTTAAGGGTTGGTATAAATAAAGAAATGGCCAAGACACCAATTCATTAAGTTAGGTTAGGACTGTGGAAACCGAAATGTTATTAAATATTCAAGAGTGATTTTTTCAATGAATGTATTTTTATTTTTTGCTTGATCGTGACTTCGCTTTAAACTGTTTTGGTGTACAATCCCTCCCCTAGATATTCTCTTAGAGAGGGAGGCCAGGATAGCTTCCTATAGATTCCTGTCTTTGGAAAAGCAAATAAATGGAGAGCAACTCGGGGATCACTCCGGGATACTGAGTGAAAAAAAAAACCACCAAATTCTCGGGATGGTTCCTGACTTGCTAGCCACAAAAATACACGTAGGAAAGTCGTTCAAAGTCCTCTTTCCGAAGAGAGACGAATGGATGAGGGGACAAATCCTCTTCCCAGAGACTGAATACGTAATGTACACAGACGGCTCAAAAACCCCAGATGGAGTTGGGGCCGGTGTTTTCAGCAGGAAACCAAAGATTGAAATATCTACCAGTCTTGGCAGGTATGCCACAATCTTTCAGGCTAAAATATTCGCTATCGAATTGTGTGCAAGAGAGTTGACCAACAGACCTCTAGCAAACAAAAACATAAATATAATATCAGACAGCCAGGCCGCTTTAAAAGCACTGAGCTCCAACAAGATAAATTCTAAACTTGTATGGAATTGCATCGAATCCTTAGAGTACCTTGGTGCGAACAATAGGGTGACCCTACTGTGGGTACCTGGGCACCAGGTGGTGGAAGGAAACGAAAAAGCCGACACCCTTGCAAAACAGGGGGCCGAATCTGCGTTTACTGGACCAGAACCGGTTTTTGGAGTCACCACAAGTGCCGCCAAAACAATTATTTCGGACTGGACGGAGAGGAAAATACTCACGTACTGGTTCGACATACCAGGGCTAACCCACTCGAAGTCGTTTTTACCGTTACAACCCTCGAGAAACACAACTAAGCAGATCCTAGAATGGAGCAGAAATGACCTGCGTATTCTAACAGGACTGCTTACGGGACACTGTCGTCTGAGATACCACCTCAGAAAGATAGATCTGAACCAACAAACGGACTGTCGGTTCTGCTGCGTGGAAGACGAAACTGCTGAACATATACTATGTTCATGCCCCGGCCTGGGAAGAATAAGGTTCAACATATTTGGTTACACTAACCTAGAACCTACCGATTTTAAAAAAATCTCACCCTATACAACCATGAACTTCGTAAGAAGGGCTGGATTGTGCGGTGAACTGTAGCCTCTAGGGGTGAGCCACAATAGACCTACTAAGGGTCGCGGTGAAGGGGCGACCACGCCCCACTCACATAAAACGTAAAACCTTTTATTTCATCAGCACTCTTATACATGCTCGTCGATTGTTGGTACTTTTCCTGGCCTTTCTTTAAAACAATGTCGATCTGATCAAAATATGTTCGCCAAGGTCGATCTCTACCGACTTGCCCATTCACACTCTCCTTATAAATGTTTTACGTCATTATTTTTTTATCCATTCTATCTACGTGTCCAAACCACCTAACCATTCATTTATCTACCTTTGTTACCACATCTTCTTTCACACCACAGCTTTCCATTTTCTCACTATTCTTCACTTTATCCATCAGAATCACTCCGAATACTATTCCGCAGCATTGATCTTACTTTCATGCTTCTTCTCGTGCCTTTTTTGACACGTTCTGGCTACTCATACAGTTAAGACGGGCCCTATTTATTTGTTTTCCTGCCAACTACTTTCACTCAATGTCACAATGTTTCCGTCTCTCGTAAATTTTGAACCGAAGTATACAAATTCATTCACTTGTTTTAATTTTTCTCCTTTAATCAGCACCTCGCAGCTTGTCGTGCTATATTCCTTTTAAAGAACTATTAATTTTGTCTTGCTTGAATTCACTTTCATCTCTTTAATTTTTTGGGCATTATGCATAATATTACCCATCGCCTGCAATAACTTTTCAAATGATGTTAATATGACCTGATCATCGGAGTAATTCACACATCCCCGTCTAACAACTTTTTCGATGTTAAACCAGTCCATGTCAGCTTCGTTTATCCTGATGCAAGTAGTGGAATCCTCTGTAATGTTTTAACATGATGGACAACAGCGCATCATACTTACCACACTAATTCCAAACTACCTGGATAACGTGTTTCCGAATAGATGAAAGGAAAGGGAGAACAGGTTAGCTGGCCTCCTAGATCACAACAAAACAGAGTTTACTGGTATAATATCTGTAGCGATTTTAAAAGTAAAAATCTACATAACCTGATTTTTTATTTAAACTATTATTATATAAAATTAGAAAACCAAAAGGTAATAAGTGCTAATTCAATTTAGTGTTTCGCTGAAACACTGAAACAACTGAATAATAAATAGTGCACTATTGTCGTTCACCATAAACAAAAAAAAAACGAAATTCGTCGTAGGATATTCTATTCTGCATTTTCAATAATAAGAATTTTTTGTTTTTATCTGATGTAATTAATATCGAAGATGAATGTCGAATATAGTATACAATGTAATCGTTTTAAAATCATTAACAACTGGTAGATTTTACCAATACCTTAATAAAAATACAACAATACTTCTAAAACAACAATCTTTATGCATTTATGCATACTACATACAAATAAAAATAATACATCATTTAAAACTTTTCTCTGATATTTATGCACATATTGCTAAAACCACAATAGTAATGTAATTAAATAATTTTCTTGCACTTTTTTACATCCTGTAGTACAGTGGTTCCTAAACTTTTAAGGTAACGGAACACTCACCAAATCTCTGTTATGTTATGGTACCCCACATCAAATGATTGCAAATAAGACACTGCAATTTAGCTGCTGTATTACTTTTTTTTTGTTTTATAAGAGGAAAATCTTTTATAGACACTCCGCGCTTCGACTACTCTGAAAAAAAGGACGTTTCAGCGCTGAATAGTGTGGGACTCATTGAACACTCGTTCAACGTTACCCACTAAAAAACACTTGAGTGTGGTTTTTTGGGCTATCGTCTCTTGGTAGGAGAAAATCTTACCCCTTGTGTAGTGTGATATGTAAAAGTGTTATGTATGTGTGTGGGTTTCAGTTCAATAACTCGGGAGTTTTATTTTGGTTGGAGGAGGGGACGAAACATTAAAGAATACTACTTTTGAGATTTTAATGTCTGCCCCTTTGATGACCTGTTATGTAGTCGAAATTCAATTTTATAAGCGCGTTTGGATGTGAATTTGATTTTTCGAAAAAGATTTTATGACGATTTTTTTTATACTCGGTGATCGTTTCGACTTTGAGATCTTTGTGTAAATCTGAATTTAGAATGAATTTAGAATTTACCAGGGGGCATTTGTTACACGTTTTAGAATTTTATTTTGGAATTTTTAAAGTTTTTGCTGCTTGACAGAAGAAAATGCAGCCATAAAGAAGTTGTGGACGTATAATTGGTTTATAGATAAGGACTTTGTTTTTGAGATTTAATTTGCTTCTGTAATACAGTAATAATTCTGTAATACGTCTGCCAGACGTTTTGTTACAGCGGGTTATTTGCGTGTTTATGTGAGAGTGCCATGAGAGTTTTATGTCTAAATCTATACCTAAGTATTTGACTGTGTTTGTATAAATAATATCTTTATTTTGAAGCGTTAATTGAGGCATATTCGGGGGTTTCTTTTCGAGAAAAGAGAATAGCTTGTGTTTTTTCGGCGTTTAACTTGATTTTCCAAGTTTTTGTCCAATTTTCTATTTCATTTATTTGCCTTTGCATATTTATATGTAGAAATCTAAGATTTTTATGAGTGCTTTGGGAATATTGTGTGATGAGTGTTATGGAAATGATGTACAAGCCGGATTGCTGTAACTACGTTTATTTAGCGAACCGAAAGAAAAACTTGGCAAGAGAGGCGATGTGCGTCAGTGTTGAAGTTCGTCGATAGACGGAGTTCGTTGAGAGACTGTCGATGTTTGTTGCGGGGCTGGTGGAAACTGACTTTGTGTGCCTCTCAATGTTTTTTTATCTACTTTCCCCCACGTCGGTCAGTTTTATGACAGTCTGTCGATGATACATAACACAACTTGGCGGAAAGGCCTTTTTAGCATCATACCGATTTACCTTACTACTGTGATTGTACGTGAGTAGCTGAAAAGGAAAGAAGATTCTGGTCATAAAAAGTAAGATCGTATACGTGCGTTATTGCAAAGGAGCAGAACTTAGGGTCGTAAAGATAAGGGTCGTATAGTGCTTTCTTGAAAGGAGCAGAACTTAGGGTCGTATAGTGATTTCTTGAAAATGACACGACTTAAAATCAAAAAGGTTTTTAGTAAAATTAGTCGTTGGAATTATAGTGCATTTAACAATGGGAAATTTACGTTTGGTCCTCTATGTATGTATGGCCGCTACAAGTGCTGAAGGCCGCTGTGTCGTCCGCGTACATAGCTAGTTCAGCTTTTGCTGTTTTCGAAGTATCTGCTGTTGACGAAAACGTTGAACCTTGCGGTACGCCGGCTTCTATAAATCTATCAGTAGACTGTTTTTCGTTTATTTTTACGTTAAATTTTCCGTTTTTTAGAAATGAATTTATGATTTTTATTTGATATATAGGGAAATTCATCCTGTTTAATTTATATAAAAGAGCTTCATGCCATACTTTATCGAAGGCTGCTGTAGTACATTATCTCCTATTCATTTTATGTAAAACTACAAAAGTAATTTCGATAATTATTATCGTCGGTATGTCATGCTAACGACAATTATTTTATTTTAAGACATCATTTAACAAATGTTTCTGTTTTGATGCTAATGTGGTATTTAATGCATGTCTTTTCATGAAATACTTATCAATACGGTTAAGTATACGGTTTATGGTTCAGTTCCAAATGTGTTTCTCGTTACGCTTTTAAATTCCTTTTTATTTTTCTTAAGTACTCGGGTTTTATTTTCATTTCCTGTCTGTTTCTTTCAGACGTTTATTTATGATTTATTTTCTTTTATTTTTATAGGAATGTTTCTTTTTGCGGCTTTTCTCAATGAGATTTTGTTCTAGATGTTGAATACAAGTAAGTTTTTATTTTAATTTGTTAATTTTATTTACGTTCTTTTTTAATTGACAATAATTAAGTTTGTATCGTTTAAATTTTCTATTGTTACACTTTTAAATAATCAGTTTTTGTCTATGAGAAATCTTAATATATTTTATCTTATCTGGGTAAACATAGTGGTATCGCTCAAGAAAATAACAAACGATTAGGAACCTCTCGATATTGGATATTACTATCCATTTGAATGTTGTCAACGTGCGATTTAAATACTCAGTTTTAAAATTGAAATATTACGACCAACATTTCAGTGATCGTCAATATTTGCTTGCATACTTAAAATATTGTACTTTTGTTGATTGTAGTTATGACCGAAAGCGCTTTTAAGGCCAGAGATATAGGGTTAAGGGCCCAAAAGAAAATTTTATCCCGCATGGCGGGAAAGAACATCGCTAAAGCTTTCATCGATGACACCACGGCGTCTCTTTTGGATAATCTCTATAGGCTTGCAAAACAATACGTAAGTATTTTCAATATTCTTTCAATTATCTATTATTTTTTTTAAACATTTTTTATTTTTTTTAAACATTTCCGTTAATACTAAAAATCTATTGTCGTAAAATCAACGATAGTATATTTCAATAATAACGTAGAGTAAATTCTCAGAACACTAATTTCCGAGACCTCGAAATACATAGGCGTGCATAATTTACAAATGCTCTACGTTTTATTTAATGTGAATAAACGTTGAAAGACTATATTTCACAAATTGTATAATTAATGTTTTTGTAATTTGTTTGTAGACAATATAGAATTATGGGTTTCTACTGTTATTTACAAGTTTCTTAAACTACCTACCTAAAATTTAATGTATACGTAAGTTTAATATACAGTGTTAAAAATCAGAACAACTATACCAAAACAAAAATATTAAAATATTACGATTTATTTAATTAAAACCATATAAACAATGTTAATAGAGAAAATGTAAAATAAACTTCTGAGCTGCAGTTTACAGTGTTATGCTTCCTCATATTCTGTTTCAAACGAATTGTCATCCACTGCAAAAGAAATTATTATAGGCCCTAATCTGCTGTCAATATTATGATCAAGCTCCCACATCTCAATTTCCATAACGTGATTAATACATTTTTTTCAATTTGCTATCGTTACTTCAGATGTTGATTTATGTAAAAGATTAGTCAGATCTGATAATTTAAAATTTGTGTTATTTCGAGCAACGATACCTTTGACTTGAGCCCATATTAATTCAATCGGATTAAGCTCACAATGATAGGGTGGTAGGGGAAGTATTTCAGTTCCTCATTTTTTGGCTATCTCTTAACGACATATTTTTTATAATTTCATTTATGAATGTTGGCAATGTCTAATAATCCTGCTTTTGTCATTGTACCGTTAAAGATTAGTTTCTTAGAAATTAACCACGTTACAATTTCATTTTTCTTCCATTGAGTAGTTGGTAAACGTTCAACTAATCTGAAGTGGTAACTTGCATTGTCCATCAGAATAACTGAATTTTTTATGAATTCAATCATTTGTTCGAAATATTCTTTAATTACGTCTCCGTTCATCTCTTCGTGATAATCACAGGTTTTTTTTATGCAAACAAAAGTAGATCCTCCTCGAGAAATCCATAAACACTAATAAAAATAGTCGCAAAAAGGGTAGACCTATCGTGTGGGCCGCGGATGGCCCGCACTGCGACTATTAGAAGGGGAAGCGATTATAGAAAGAAATGATTGTGGACACGCTTTTTAAAAAGTTGCAGGTCATAGTTCTCTGGAAAAACTGATTTTGGAAGCTTATTCCATTCCGTAGCAGCCCTCTAAAAGAAGGATTCTTGATGAAGATTGGTCCTTGTAGTGTCAATCTTGAGAGTAAATGGGTGAGACTGATCAGCGTGCCGTGTTCTTCGGCCGAATGTGGCCAATGGTGGTACAAGAGTTTTTATTTCTCTGGAGCATCTGCCATGAAAATATCTGTAAAGCAATGACTGGTCTGCAACTCTTCTTCTATGTTTTAGAGGTTGAAGGGTATCTGTGAGAGTTGAGCTGTTTATCAAGCGAATGGCTCTTTTCTGAATGGAATTTAGAAGACGAAGAGAATGCCTTGGTGCTGAACCCCAAATGTGCGAGCAATACTCCAGTAGAGGTCGGATTTGAGCCTTGTACGTCGTCAACAGTTGATCAGGAGTAAAAAACTTTCTGGCTTTCCACAGAAAACCTAGCCTCTGGCTTGCCGACTTTGCGATGTTAGCAACATGGTCATGCCAAGACATATTATTGGACACCGTGACTCTGTGACTGTTGGTTTCTTGAGACCAGTCGAACATCCTTGCAGAAATTCTTCACGAGCTGTTTTTATGTTTTTGTCTTTCCAAACTCTTACAGAATGTACATTAACCTACGTTTCGTTTAAATAATAAATGTTCTTGATTTCTATTCTATTTTTTTTATTTTTCTTAGGTAGTCTAGTCTTCAACATACAATATCTACGGAATCAATTCGCCATACTATAATATCACTTCTGTCAATTAAGACAGATTTTCTACTGTATTTTTCCATCGAAAACCTATTTTCTTTAAAAGTTTCCTCGACTCATTTTAGGGTAATCCGGATCTTCTCAAATTTTATCTACTGTAGGAATTTCTCTTCTATGAAAGAAACCATGAACTGTTCGATCAATATCTTCTTTTACATGATAGTCTAAATAAAAAGAAATATAGCTAATATACTGCCTGTCCCAAATGCACGCCTATGTCTGCTAATAAATTCGCTTACGGAAGCTGTATTCTGGCCTTTAACAGGCTAGACAGGCAAAAAAATAACTCAAAAATCCAACTTGCAATGTAAATGCTTATAGAAACTTAAAAAACTATTTTGACCGCCCTGTAAGGGTTTTGCAGGAGTAATTAGGGTTTATTACGTTATTCTTAAAATATACTATACTACAATAACTGTAAACAAGACTACTCTGTATTCAATAAAAATTCAAGGCTTATATTTATCCTCACCTAGTTTGTTACAAAAATAAATTTCTGATTAAAACCATTTTATTTTAAGGGATTTTTAATTGTGTCCTCATTTATTTGTAAAATTAATGTCACTAACTAATTCAAATCAACGCTCAATAATGTTCTTTTAGCGTTAAAACTGAAAAAATTTAAATCTAAAAATATCATCCAAGAATCTGCGATTCGTGATTTATTCTGATTAATCTATTGATTACGAATCTTTATTTTTATTTCAAAAATTTATATCAAAATTATTGCATTAGCTTTTGCTTCTATCATAATGATTTATCATAATTAATCCAAATAATTTACTAAAAATCATGATTAACCAACATTATATTCAAGTTTATTTTAACAACAATGTTTATAAAATTATGTCCCTTTATAATTCACTACAACACACCATGGAGTGGAATTAAGAACCTCCAAGAAAAAAATTTTACACTTTTTTTAATAAAAAGTTCCGAACTGAGTGACCAGTATTTGGTAATAAATTTTGTAACACCTTGTAAATTTAAATACACTAAAAAAACTTAATTTTTATAATACATCTTTTGGCATTGTTTTATGTTAATAATGAATTATTAAAATATGAAATAATATCGGCATGTTTATTGTCATATAGCAGTAATTTTTAAACATTTAGTCATGCCTCTTTTACTTATTAATATTGTACACAACATAATGGAAACTATTTATAAAATAATTTTATTTGTTATCTTATTTAAATTGTTGTGAATAATAATCAAGGAAAAATAAATAAGTAGTGGATTTTATCAAATAACCACTTCATTATTTACAACCAATTGAAAATTCCTCCACACACAAACATATTTTGTTGGTAGACACTAATATATATATATATATATATACAGGGTGATTGATTAGTGTGATAAAGCTCAGTGGCTTTGTTACCATAAGAGATACCACAGAAAAATGTGTATAAAATTTTTTGCAGCTTAAGCTTCACATTACAACGAAGAAGCAGATTGCCTAGCCAAAGAAGGGACAAATACATAATTTTCCGGGCCAGAACCCATCTGTGGACTTTTCAAAGCCCACTTGAAAGAAGAGGTTCGACGTTGGGAAACAGATAAAATGAAATCTCACTGGCATAAAGTGCCAGGACAAAGGCAAGCGAAAAGGCTAGTAAGTTTTTCGCCAAGAAAAGCTAAACAGCTTCTCGAGTTGGACAAGAAAGACTTGAAACTGGTGACGGGACTCCTCACTGGACACTGCCCTCTAAGGTACCACCTGAAAAAGATGGGCAAAACAGAGAGTGATAGTTGCCGATACTGCGAGAACTTCGCTGAAACTGCAGAACATTTGCTTTGCGTATGCCCAGCGCTTTTCTGCAAGATGCTCAAGTTTCTGGAAGGGGCCTTCCTAAAGCCCTTCGATATCAGAAACTTAGCCCGCAGGAAACTGATAAACTTTACTCGAAGTCTCGGAATCCCGGGCCTCGAATAGATTAAGGGTTATGCACAAAAGATCTGATAGGTCGAAGTGCTTGAGAGGCAGCATGGCCTTCACGACCCACCCTACAATCTACAATCTTCACATTTCAAATTTAGTTACAATGTTACAGGGTGTTCCATAACGCGGCGCCAGATCAAAGTTATGTTTTTTGAAATGAAACACCCTGTATTTTACTTTAAAATTAAAACTCGCTTTACCTCCACATTACAACAATATAAGGTTATATATAGTATTTTGTTCATGGTATTTAAAAAGTTGTAACCAATTATATGTGGAAATCTTCGCAAGTTCAACGGCCTGTGTAATTAAAGAGTAGTATAAGAATAATAATTTATTGAAGCCAAAGTTTTCTAATGATCGTCAAAGTTTATAAACACGAACGAATTTGTTTATGTTTATTAAATCGAATACAGGGTATGTCAAAACTTGAGAACATTATTTTCTCAGTAATTTCAAATGGATCACCCTGTATTTTATATTACTGTCAAAGACTACTGTTACTTTTATTTTTATTAACCAATTCCTATACTTAAAGTTATTAGTTTTTGAGATATTTTCATTTTTGGCCATGATTGATTTTCAAGATACTTGGAAGATTTATATACCCTGCCCTTCGGAGGGAGTTACGGCCAACTCTGTCACAAGAACACTGGTTTTCTATAAGGCAGCAGATTCTAATAGGGTTAATAGGGTTAGTAGGACCATGAGGGGAGCAAACTAGTCGTAAAAGCCACCAAAACACTCTCTATAGAATAAATAAAAATAAAGAAAGAAGTAAACATCTCACTAGTAACGTAATCCTCCAACATTGATCCTTTTGCATCTCAAAATTCAAAGAGGTATACTCATTTTGTCTTGTTTGGAACTTTCTTTGCTAGTAATTTTTCTTTCAAATGTGTGATCAACCAAAGCTTATCTTTAGTCATAATTTGCATTATTGAACAAAATATTGTGCAGAGTTCTTTGTGTTATTGCAATTAATTTGTATCCTTATGACACCTGTAAAAAATATCGTGACACTTTTCTCCATTAATTTAAATTACTTTTTGTTGTTAACTCTCTTAGCAATCTGTAATTAGCATAAATTTTTATGGTAAATCATTAATGCTCGTTGCCTAATATAATGTTTGTGATAATTACCTTTTATTTTTAAATTAAAGTCCAATCCAGATTATTGTGGAGGTGTTGTCGTAATATTGTTAAATTAATAAAAAATTATAAAACTTTTCTTGAAATAAGATGTTTATGTGAAAGAATATTTGTTTACAATATTTTGTTACAGTGGATTGTGTTTAACTTTGTTAGAATATTACATATAACTGTTGGCTGAAAAAATGAAAAATTACACGAGTTTACCCTTCTTTCTCATTTACACAATACCAACATAATATTTAAACAGCTGTTCTATCAAAATTCAAATACATATTGTTTCTTTTTGGGTTCTTCAAAAGTAACACTCCTTTGTTATCCAAACAAAAACTTTAAATACTACTGACTAGCAACAATCTGATTCAATCTCACTAATAAACTGTGTACATGCAATCATCAAAATTATTGATTACTTGTAGATCTGTTAACAAACTGTTTTTTAAGTTTAGTTGTTTTTAAATAAAAATTACTGTAGACACTAGTAACTACACACATGCAAATAATCTAAGGATATTCTTTTCTTAGCTGGAAATTTTAAACAAATTAAGACAAAAAAACTTGAAAATAACCTAAAATAGCCAAATTTTAAATTTAAATTCAATTTTATTCCAAAATGAAATAAATTATTAAGTGGTACGTCCTCCTCGATTATTTATAACAGCTCTAGATTGTCTTTACATGGATAGAATAAAGTTATGCTGTCTGAAAAGTCTAAAATAATTGTTGGTGGTTCTAAAATTTCCTGCCACCTCTTGAAACTCTTCGTTAACGCATATCCCATACATGCTCTATTGTATATAAGTACGGTGATTGCCCGGAGCATGACAATACTTTGATACTATTATAATCAAGAAAGCTGACCACTGTGGCCGCAACATGTAGCCCTGAGTTATCAGTGCGAAATGTTCTTCAATAGTAGTTACATAAGAAAGCACAATCGGTCAAAGTATTTTGACAGTGTATTTACCTATTGGCATTTAAAACAAAACGAAATCTGTTCTTCCTCCAATGCCGCTTTCGCCTTGACCTATTACTGTAGCTCCTCTAAAACAATAACATTAAAAAAACATTATTTTGTTATTGTTTTATCGATTTCAAACATTAAAGACAATATGTTATTCTAGATTTGATTTCAAATTAAATCACATGAATTTTTGAATTGAAAAACAGTATTTAGATGGCGAACAATTGCTAAGCGCTATTGGTATGCTAAAAAATAGCGTTCGACAAACAAATTAAGTGTCAGTATTTGGCACATCTCAAAACTTAATTTCTCGCTTGAATACGCGTTACGCAGAAACTGGAGATGTATTTGAGAGACACATCGGACGCAGCTGTTGCAAATACATAGAACAAAAGTTTGTTCCGGGACTATCGTAAATCGTTTGCACGAAGCTCACTTAAGATCGAGAAAACCACTCTTTAACAAGAGTCGATAACGCTGCTCGTTCAGCCGGGGCTGAGGATCACGTGCTATGGCAAAATGTCCAAAGGAGTTATACTTATTTGTTTTGCAGACGATTTAATTTTTGGGATACATCTTAACTTAAAATGTGTACGTGATGAGTACCGGGGGATGAAGCACAAATGCATTTTTATAGAGGAGAAATCAGCATTGCAAATAGAAACGATCTGTTTTTTTGCTGCTAAATTTTTTTAATGCCAGTAGATAGGTACACTAATAAAATACTTCGACCAATCATATGCCGCAGCCAATGGCGCACTGATGCCGGATAATGAACTACCACATGGTGCCGTGACCTGCGCAATTACCGGACTTAAATCTAATTTCTAATAATAATAATTCTCGATCTAATAGAGAATGTATGGGACATGTGATACGCGGAACTACTTCGACCAAGGCTACTGTACGCTTTGGTAGTCTGGAGGCCCGGGGTACAGAAGTCATCAGCCAAAACAATGCTAGAGCACACCAGAGCTCTGATACTAAGAGGCGTACTTGGTGCCATGCGCACTACTCCAGCAGTGGCGATGAAAGCGCTGCTCGGTATTGGCCCGCTTCATCTTGAGGTGATCGCTGCGGCTGCAACGACAGCCAAAAAATGGAGAATTAGTGTCCGTAGACACATACAATTCCGATATCGTGCTTAGCATGAGACAGGATATGATACCGGCTATTCGTGTCTAAAATAGACCATTTAAGGTATAACATCTGGTTCACAGATGGCTCCAAGACGTGCGCCGGGACTAGGGCTAGTCATCAAAGTGAGATCGAGGAGTCGATCTATCTGGGCGAATATGCTACAGTTTTTGAAAATGTAGCCGGGGACCGGCAGGTGCATCAAAATATGTTTGGAATGTCAAGCGGCAATTAAAGCGCTAGTGGCTCCGACTATTAATTTACAATTAACTCTGGGTTAAAGACATACCCTAGAGGCATTGGCGAAAAGCAACAAGGTCACTATTGTCTAGGTTCCTAGTCGCTTGGTAATCAAAGGGCAAAGAGTTAGCAAAAGCGGGATCTAAGACTTGGTTCGTAGGCCCAGAGCCAGCCGTAGTTATTCCCTTTTGTCTTGGTAGGAAGGCAACCCGGGGCTGGCTCAGGAACCAGAGCCGGAAGCATTTCGTCACTGAGTAGGAAGGATACCAGACTAGCAGTACATATACTGGTACCCTTAGATATCACATGGAGCTGGCCGACAGCGCTTATTGTGGATTGTGTGGAGAGGAGAAAACCAGCCTCCATATCCTTGTTTAATACGGAGCTACTAAGGCAATAACCGATCGACGACCTGCTCCTATTTTGGAAGAAGACAGGGATTGGGAACCGCCTCCAGCTCTAATTATTATTATTATTATTCATGGGAAAGACTTATTCACTACTCAGCTTAGAGCTGGTATCATTTACCTATCCCGGATACAAAGTATCAAAAGGATTAGGCTCAGTTTACATAATAAACTTGCGCACTGTGTGACAAGTATTTAGTATGACCGCCTTCTGGATGTCGGAGAAGGTGTTTTTTGGTAGTCCCAATTTGGCGATACTTTCGTGCAGGGTCTTAGGTACGACGCCGGTCGATGACATAATAACTGGACTATTTCTACATTTTCGCTGTGCCACATCTGTTTAATCTCAATAGCGAGATCCGCGTACCTAGCCAGTTTCTCTTGGTGTTTGTTGAGAACGTTGTGGGTGTTCGGTATGGCTACGTCGACGAGAAGGACTGAATTGACTCTTTTATCAACTACCACGATGTCAGGTCTGTTATTCGTCACCTGTCTATCGGTGATAATGGACCTATCGTAGTAGAGTCTAGAATTGTCGTTTTCGAGCACCTTCTGCGGCTGGTACCTGTAGTACGGTGTATAGATGTTGAGAAGACCGTACTTGTTGGCCAATTTTTGGTGAATGATGTTGCACACTTGATTATGCCGGTGAAGATAGTCAGTATTAGCTAACACACTACAAGCAGATGTTATGTGTTGAATGGTCTCTGACGTTTGATGACACTTTCTGCATTTGTCGGCTTGGGTGTTGGGATCCATAATCACATACTTCTTGTAGTTGTTAGTGTTGATGACCTGGTCTTGTATAGCCATCATAAAGCATTCCGTTTCTGGGAAAAGGGATCCGCTAGTAAGTCATCTGTTTGAAGCTGCTTTGATGATGTGCGGCTGGTTGAGGTCGTAATGATGTCGACCGTGCAATGGCTTTTGTGACCATTGTTCCAGCTTCTCGGTATCCGATACTAACTTGAAGTCGGCTTCGAGCGAGGCGAGGTTTAGAGGTGAGTAATCTTTATCAGCCTTGGATATAATTTTATGTAGAGGTGAGGTTTCTGCTTTACTGTAAAAGAATTCACGTAATTTTATTACTTGTCGAGAGTGTAGATTGACAAGGTCGGTTAATCCTCTTCCTCCTTCTTTTCAGGGTAGCGTTGTTCTAATAGTGGATGACTTCAGGTGGTGGTTGTTGTTCTTCGTCATCATTGTTCGTGTTAACCTCTGAATTCCTAGCTCTGTTTTTGTCCACTTTATGATTCCAAAAGAGTACGTCAAAACAGGCGTGGCATAGGTGTTGATTGCCTGAACTAAGTTGCCTGCATTTAACTCAGACTTCATAAGTCTTTTTACTCTTTTAGTGTATTGCTCCTGGATTCTACTTTTCGCTTGCTTGTGGTCCAGTAACCTAGCCTGTTGAAATCCTAGGTATTTGTAGGCTTCCCCGTTTTCCATTGCCTGTATGATATCCCCATTGGGTAGTTGCACATCTCCGTCTATAACAATGCCTTTCTCAATATGTAGTGTCTTGCACTTGGACAACCCGAACTCCATATGGATATCATTGGAGAATCGGTGAGTTATATCGAGAAGATGATTGATTTGACGATAATTTTCTGCGGTATTTCGTCGGTACTAACAGAGTTTAGTCCGATCTGCAGGTGTAGGTTTGTTCGCCATCCTTTCATTGTAGTTGAAAGACTAGTTGGGTGGACTTTGTAGATCTGCAATATTTTGACAAGCCAGGAATGAGGTACACTATCAAACGCTTTCTTGTAATCGACGAAAGCAGTGTGTATATTTCGATGATCTATTTGTGCTTGTCAAAGTATCACAGAGTCCACAACAAGTTGTTCTTTGCACCCTTGGTGATCTCTTCTGCAGCCTTTTTGTTCCTCCACTAAGATGTTATTTTCCTCGGCGTGCCTGTAAATTCTGTTAGTGATACAAGCTGTAAGTATTTTATATAAAGTGGGGAGGCACGTAATAGGTCTGTACTGAGTGGGATCATCCGTCTGGTAGCTCTTTGGGAGCATATGGGTGGAACCCAGAGTTAGAAACGCTGGGCTGTCTTCTGGGTGGTGTAAGAGGTGGGTAAATTGTTTGGCCAATTCTTTGTGCACGCTTGAGAATTTCTTATACCAAAAGTTTTGGATGTTGTCAACTCCCGGTGCTTTCCAGTTGCTTGTTTTTTGGATTACTTCAGTGATTTCCTTCAGCGTAAAGTCATCAAACTCCATTGGCGTAACGTTTAACCGTTCCTCTTCGGCTCTTATCCAGTTGGTGCTTCTTTTATGGTTTTTGGGCGTTGCCCATATAGAAGACCAATGCTTCTCTAAAGTTTGTTTCGATGGCATAGGTTTGTTGGTGTTATCAGGCGTAGCTCCTAGTTTCCTGTAAAATACTTTTTGATTAGTATAAAAAATGTTGTTCTGTTGTTTCTTTTTTGTGCACTTGATGTATCTTGACAAACGCTTGGATTTTGCTTTCACTTTCTGCTTTAGCAGATCAATATGCTCACGTAAATGTTGTTGATGTTCTGGATGTTGTGTGTGAGTGCCTATTTTCTTAAATATTTTTCTGATGTGATTCCTTAAACGTTTAGAAGGTTGTGCACAGTTTTGATACTCCGTTATGCGTCCAAGCTCACTTCTAAGAGTGTCAATATAACGTTCTAGGCGCCTTTGCCACCAGGGTTTTTGTTGGTGTTAATGGTACGGATCTTTGGTACATATATTTGCTGATTATGTAGACGGAGTACTGCCACAGCTCCACAATAAATAAGCGAATGAAGCCGCTCGAGCGTATTGTAGTCGCTAAAGAACTTTTCTAGTAGTGAGTGTATACCTGCTATGATATTATTAGAATTTTTGTTGGTCTTTAATTTGGGTAATTTTGGTCGTCGAATTGGGTTGATGCCCTCAAATTCCGCTAGTGATTTGCGTATTTCGAGTGATAGTTCATCGACGTTACTTGTTAGGGTATTGTCAAGATCGGGAATGGTGTGATTCTCGTTAATCACTTCTTCTTCTTCTTCGCCAGTGTGTGTTTCACCGTGTGTACCGTTTGCTTCTTGTGCTGCCAGATTATCGCCTGTTCTTTAAAGATCTAGGAGGACTTCTCCTCGGATCTGCTGCAAGATCGGCGCAGGAAGTAAATTGTTCTTCGCAATAGTTCTTCTCTGATCAGCTATTCGTTGTTCGGTTATATGCTGCAATTCTGGGTACTTTTCAACAAAATCACGATGAATGGCGTATCGGTAGGTAGTCAAATCGGTCTCCATATTGGTTGCTTTGAAGTAGGAGCGCATAATAAAAGAATTTAACTCTGTGGTCCACTTCATGCGCTTCCTAGACAATCCAGCTTTTGTGGTCGTAGGCACATTGACTTGCGTCGCCATAGAAACAGCAAGAGCCGGTGGAGGAGAATTAGTGACATGTTCCTCTATAGTGGTGACTATCGCAGTAGCCCTACTCGGTGTCACGCTGCGGTCGCTGCTATCCGAGGGAGTATGTAGCTCATTTTTCGAACAGGACCCACTACCTAAGTCCTGAACGGGGCAAGAGGTTATGGTGGTACAATGCCAATTCACCCGTTTATTCCTTAAATTGTACATTTTTGAGAAAAAAGCATTTTATACCTACTGCCAGGTGATGGCTACAGGCAGTACGGCTCGCCCAGCATGCCGTAGCGTTTCCGGCCTGACTATATTATTATTATTATTATTATTATTATTATTATTATTATTATTATTATTATTATTATTATTATTATTATTATTATTATTATTATTATTATTATATGACATGCGTTAAAAGTTTTGAAAGATTGTAGGAAATTTAAATACTTTTTTTTATTATTATTAACAATTACCCTTGTGCGGCATTGTGTTAAGATTACAATCTGATCATAAGATCAATCAGCAACTTACAGCTAACTAAGGTCTTACTCAACATCATCCTTAGATTTCTAATACATTTTGTACACTTATTAATGTACAATTCAACACGCACATTACTCTGCTTTTGACAATCACTTCACCAACTCGTAAGGTTTAATTCTCTTGAGTCTTCTCGCTATTCCTGCAGTATCAAGGAGATGGATTACCTCAACATTGGTATGATGATGAAGTCGTAGTTCATGACTCGTGGCAAATTTGACTATAGTTTGGTCAACAGTATCCATATCCAGATCCTTATGGAGGTTACTGTTTCGAATGTACTAGGGTGCATCCACGATGTTTCTTAGTACCTTGTTTTGAAATCTTTGAATGATTTGTAGACTACTTTGACTAGCACATCCCCATAGTTGAATACCATACGACCAAATGGGTTTGAGTATTTGTTTATATAGCATAAGATTGTTGTGTACAGATAGAGTGGAGTTTCGTCCGATCAGCCAATACATTTTTTTATATTTAATTTGAAGCTGTTCCCTTTTCTTTTAAATATGAGCTTTCCAGCGAAGCTTAGCATCGAGGGTGATACCTAAGTATTTTGCTGTATTTGTGAATGGAATTCGTTTTTCATTTATGTTTATAGGTATATGTTGTTGAGCTCTATTGGTAAAGTTTACGTGTTTAGATTTGGATTCATTAATTTTAATCCTCCACTTTTTTGTCCATTTGTCTATATTATTAATAGATGCCTGTAGTTTTTCTGCCACTTCTTCATGGCTATTTCCTACTGCTAATATGGCAGTATCGTCTGCATAGGTTGCTAAAGTATCATTTTCTAGTTTAGGCATGTCATTCTTGTACAGAAGGTATAGGAGAGGTCCCAACACACTGCCCTGTGGCACTCCTGCATTAATTTTCCTAAGGTCAGAGTAGGCTTCCTCTTGTTTAATTCTAAAGTGTCTGTCTGAGATGTAGGATTCTAAAATATCAGAGAACTGTATTGGCAAGTACATCTTCATTTTATGTTTTAACCCCTTATGCCAAACTTTGTCGAAAGCCTGTGCCACGTCAAGAAATATTGTGGAACAGACTTTTTTTTCTTCTAGCGACTTTTCTATCACATTTGTGATTCGGTGGACCTGATCGACAGTAGAGTGGTTTTCTCTAAACCCAAATTGATGAGATGGGATCAGATTATACTCTTCTATTATGGGTTTTAGTCGTTTAAGCAGCAATTTTTTTTAACAGTTTCGACAATACAGGGAGAAGAGAGATAGGCCTTTAAGAGGAAACTTCGTGTATGGGTTTACCTGGTTTAGGGATCATAATGACCTCTGCTACCTTCCACATCAATGGTACATATTTTAGCCTAAAGGATGTATTGATTAGATGTGTTAGCTTAACTATTGCTTTTCTTGGGAGTTGCCTTAGAACTTCGCCAGTAATGAGATCAAATCCAGGGGCTTTTCGAGGATTTATATTTTCTTTAATCTCTTTCATAATTTCTTTAGGAGTTGTGAGCTCAATATCTGCTTCTTGTTGTGCTGTTCCTTGGTCAATATTATCATCACCTTCATTTGGCTGGAAAGTGTTCTGTAGATTTTTGGCGAATCTATCAGCCTTTTGTTGATTATTTTTTGCCCATTTACCATTTGGCATCCTAATTGGTGGTATTTGCATAATAGGTTTTTTTAAACCTTTAGTGGCTTTCCATAGCAAATAGTCTGTGCTGGCATCCACTGTTAATTCACTTAGGTAAGTACTAATTGATTCGTTTTTATACTTTTTGATTTATCTTTTTAGTATCTGGGTAGCATTATTTAAATTTGTCTTGTCAGTAGGGGCTCTAGATTGATGCCATTTTCGCCTTAGTTTTCTCTTTTCACAGATTAAGTTTCTAATTTCTTTTGGATAGTTGTTTTCTTTGGTTTTCTGTCTAATGTTAGGGGTATTATTCCATGCACATTGTTGTATTTGTTTCATTAATAATTCGACCTCTGCTTCTAGTTGTTGCTGTCAGGACACTTGGTGAATGATCAGAGTTCATGTCCCACCCTTCTTCAATTTGCATATAGTTTACAGATAAGTTTCTTATGATAAAAAAGTCTATCAGATCTGGGATTTTTTGTGTATCGGTAGGCCAGTAGGTGGGCTTGCCTTTTGATACCGATTCACTTCTATTTTCTTTTATTGCTTCCAGCAGTTCTTTTCCCTTAGTAGTCGTTAACCTTGATCCCCAATGTTTGTTTTTAGCATTAAAATCTCCGCCTATAATAAATCTTTTCCCTTGACTTTTCAGAAACGTGAGGTATTGATTTTTCTTAATCGCATGTTTCGGAGGACTATATAATGCTGTCACTGTCACTTCTTGGGTTTTGGTATTGACAGTTACAGATGTGGCTTGAATTTCTTCAGTTTTATATTCTATCTCTGCATGATGCATGATATTTTCTTTAATTAATATAGCACTCCCCCCCTAGCCGTATTTCCAGGATGGATGGTGTGATATGTTTTACATCCTCTAAATTTTATAAACGATTGTGTAGTAAAGTGTGTCTCGGCAATAAGACAGATATCTATTTTTTCAATGTCCAGGACTGCTTGTAACTCTTGTTGATGTTGTAGCAGTCCATTGGCATTCCATTCCATTATCCTTAGTTCCTTGTAGATTTATTTGCTTTGGTATTGCTCCCCTGCTACGATGTTCTAGATTACTTTTGCGTTTGTCCATTGCATTCAGTTTTTCTAATATCTGCTGCAATGTTTGCTCTATATTTAATTATATATAATTTAAAAACTACCATTAATAATAATAATTTGAGGTTTGCGAGCAGCATGGGTTGTTATAATTTAGTAAGAAATAGATAACTTGGTTCTATTCATGCGAAGACAATCTAGAGCATATTTTTGCTATTTAAGGTTATTTTCAAGTTTTTCCATATTTATTAAAAAAATATATTTTTTTTGAAAAATAATGAGTTAATGATTGAATAAACTTTGTAAAATTATCTTATTTTAATTTATCAATTGCAAAACCTCAATTTATAGTAAAACATTTTCAATTTAGCATAGAATATCCCCTATTATTTATAGATTATTTTCATGTGTGTGTTTGTTAACGTATCAGGTAATAATATATTTACAAATAATTTATTTATAGCAAATATAAAAAAAAATTTGTTGCATTTGATTCAAAATTTGCTTATGCGATTTTATTAGCGACTGGTCGACTGAAGGTGTGTGTTGTTCAAAACAAGTAAGTGCATGGTATTTCTGGCTTCGAAATCGTTGGCGGATCGAATGTGATTACTCATTTATATGTGACCGATACAGAAATAATTCAAATTTTCATTTGGTTCTATACACTTTTATTTTCCGCAAACGTAGCTACGTAAAAACGTTGATAATTTCAAGTAAACTTCTAGACTGATTCTATAAATATAACTGATGTATCATTATTTTAGTATCGAGTAAGTAATTGCTGGTTATGTAAAAAGTGTTTTGATTCAATTTAATTAGTTTTTTTTACACGTACGGTAATTTTTTAAGATTGCACAACTATTATTACCGTTTAACCGTTTCAGGATCATTAGATTTTAAGAACTAATACTATGAGTTCAGCAAAAAAAAGTGGTTCTTATGGTATCAAATGAAAGGATTAGAAGAAAAAAAAAATGAAAATGTGGGTAAATTTTTTATAAATTGATGGAACACACAATGCTTTCATTTCCAAACCAGCCAGTCCAAGTAACTTTTGATTTTGCATAAATGTAAGAAAAACAAAAAACACGTCAAATTTTAAATTAAGTGGGAGGTTAAAAAATGTTATTCTGTTGTTTTTAAGTGACGCCCCTTTTATATCCCCCACCCCTTCTTTGAAATGACAAATATCAACCCCTACCTTGTGATACATCAAATGAAAAAAAAAATGCAAATCAGCCATATAAACAACAATTTATTTTGCAGATCACATTAAACATAACAAAATTACAATTCTTCTCAAACTCTCTGCAAAGTTTCGCTAATAATTCGTCTACATTCGTCAGTTATTCTAAGCTTTAGTTCTTCAATGTTTTCGGGAGGAGATTTCTAAACTAATGTTTTTAAATAGCTTTACATGAATAAGTCAAGTGGTGTTAGATCTGGAAACAGCAGAATAACATTTTAAACCTCTCACTTGATTTAAAATTCGACGTGTTTTTCGTTTTTTTACATTTAAGCAAAATCAAAAGTTATTTGGACTGGTTGGTAGAGTCGGTAGAGGTCGACCTCGGCGAACATATCTCGATCAGATCAACATTGTTTTGAAGAAAGGCCAGGTCAAGAGTACCAACAACCGACGAGAATGTATGAGAGCACTTATGAAACTAGAGGAAGCAAAAGATGTGTGTAAAAACCGTAGCAAGTGAAAGGAAGTGGTCTCTGCCTACCCCTATGGGATAAAGGCGTGACTATATGTATGTATGGTTTTAAAATGAAAGAACTGTATGTGTTCAAATATTAATTTTGGAAAAAATTTCAAGTTTGAAGTGTCTTTGAATAGTATGTAATGCGACGTTACCGGAATATGTGTGGGACGATTTTTATCTCTTAATTTTTTAGCCTATTTTACAAAAGCTATTGTTTTATATTCTGATATATCCAACTAATAATTTAAAATATGTGTAGGTAAAGACTTTAACAAACTAGCCAAGTAAAAATAGCTTCATTGAGAAGTGATTCCATTATGTAGATTGCGGTTACAATCATGTATTTTTTTGGTAACACTTAAGTGCTACTAACATTGTTTTAATGTCACGTCCGTTAAAGTAAAATAACGTATGATTTAAAAAAACTTGCAGCAATATCCAAAATTTTGTGAAACGTTGTATTTATGAATTTTTATAAATACGTCTCCAGCTTGATAAAAAAACAAAATGTTATTAATGACATCTTAAAATTGAATCATTTAAATTATCATTTACAATCGTGTTTGATTGATCAAGCATTAATTTTTTCTTTTTAATTTTTCAGTCCAACAACAAAAAAGAAGCCGAAAAGCTTATCAAGAATATCATAAAGATCGTCATAAAGCTTGGTGTATTATACCGCAATAACGTATTTACGGATGAAGAGTTAAAACAGGCTGACAAATTCAAAACCAAATTCCGATTGGCTGGCATGGCAATAATCTCTTTTTATGAAGTTGACTTCAGCTACGACAGAAACTACATCGTCCAAGCGTTCAGTGAAAGCCAAAAGTGCCTCGAAACGATCGTTTCCAAACATCTCACTGATAAATCTTTATCAAGAATAGAAAGCGTTTTTTCCTTCTTTGGTAACGATCAATTTTTGGATTCTGTTTTTAAAAGTAACTCGGAATATAGAGAAGCGCTCGGCAGGGTTGTGGCTGATTTAAATAAAGCCATTGATAACGGAGATCTTTAGTCTCTCTAAAATGTGATTTGTTAAATGTGATTATTTTATTTTTAATTTATGCCTGTATTGTTTTTTTTAAATATTATTTAAAGCTTCCCGATAAATATTGACACTAAACTTTTCCAATTAAAAAATTATAACTTTATAATTTCACTTAAAGTTTGATAGTACTAATTTAAGTAAAAATAATATAATAAATTTTTATATGCAAAAACATGACAAATTTTTAAGCTTTTTAAAGAAGTGACAAAATTGAATATCTCAATTTATTCCACAAGAATTAAAATAAAATTTTATTATTATTACTGGTTAAAGTACGTTTCAACATTATTTGAATTGTAATAGGTTTTTTTTTCTCATTTTTTCGTCAAACGCCTTCAATCGCGCCACAGCCATAAATCATTTGGTATATTGGTGCTGAAAAAGAAATTATGCGTCTGTGTGTGGACGATTTACCGCCTAGGACAGGGACGTATTTATCGCAACATTATGTATACCTATAATTTTCTCGGAATTTTTTATAAAACAAAAATAATAAGTGTTGACCATTTGAGCTGTTTAATTGGTTATACCTGGTGGTGTCAATATTATTCGATAGCTCTACTATTCTTTAGTTTGCTTTTTTACTATAAAGTGGTGATTATCTCATAAAAATATGCAATTTTATGCTGAACAAAAGGCATTACGATTTTCTATATTTGTTACATAAATTAAAGAAATATTTCTGGATACTTTATTGTGAATAAAAACAAAGTCAATACGACTGTCTTAATCACAAGTAATTTTAATTGTTTGCCAAATTATTTAAAGCTGTTCCAAAATTGCCACTGTATATTTTAAAAGTGAACTATTTAATCTATGACTATGAGTATTACAAGTTATAAAATAATTTCGTAATAACTCAGAATATTTTCATTTGCTAAAGAGCGATTTTTAACAATTAGCTCAATAACTTGTGTCGACGTTAAACTTTAGATACAAATAAAATCAGTGTTGTGGAACTTGTACATATGACAGATATTACATATCTCTATTGATATTCTTGTTGCATGAAAATTTAGAAAATAGAGTATTTTTGCACTGAACTAAAGTAATGACCATAATAAAAGTTTTATTGACAAAACAAAAATAAAAGAGGTCTTAACATACTCTAAACATGTTAACTATTTGTATGGTTGTTTTGAGTGCCATATTTTCTCTTTAAACCCATCGTCCATTTTTATATGGTTAATAAGTAAGATAGTGGCACGCGCATAATTCTCAAAAATCGTTAGAAAATCATTCGAAACAGCAATGACGTAATTAGTTGATAGCACCGGCTCACAAAAAAAAGTTGTCAGTACTTTTTACCAGACAAACTTTTTATTTGTTTTTCAATGCCCTGAATCCGAATCAGCGCCCGTTTTGCTCCATCGGGCTTGAGTTTCGAGTAAATTGCGTCAAAAAAAGTCTTAAAGCTGTTCTTCTACATATTGGAAACACATATGCATCAATCCCAATAGTTCAAGTTAAAAGACACTTATAAAGCAGTATGTCACAGCTCTCGATAAAAATGGCATGTGTTTTTAGTAATGTTACGAAATTACTTCTTTTTTGGGTCCGTTGATTTTAAACTTTCGATACAGTAACAAAACAATTTTTATTCCAATACTTTTACACAATAAATTTTACTTTTATAAATCATTTAGATATTCACTTTGAAATTCAACTAATTACAACTATGTAAATGTCATAACTTATAAACACTTTTAAAAACTGTCTTATTCACGATTGCTGTCCTTCTTATATTTCTAAATCATAATTCCAGACTATTCCACCTTTTTCTCGAGAGTCCGAAACAATTCTTCTTCCTTCGCGACGCGGTATTCAAGACTTTGCTAGACTCAGGCGGCGGCCGTCAAAGCGTTCATTAATATTCACCCTAGTTGTGGTCGATTTTTGGAAGCCGACAAATAGTATTTGTAATATAATATAATAGTATTGTAATAGTATTTGAGAAAAAAGTTTCCTGCCATTAGCGAAGTTAAGTTGAAAGAAAGATATTGCGATGGACTATAACTAAATTTTTTATTTTACCATTGGGCGTAAAATAATTCGTACTGTTCAAAAAACTAATTAAATCTTACTGTTCAAAAACTAATAATTCTTACTTAATCCCAAAAAAACTAATTCTTACTCAGGGTTTTGTGAATTCTTGATTTCTCGATTGAATTAACTTTGACGGACCAATCCACCCTTTTTTAATTTTAACCAAACTAACTGAAAATAAAAAATCTAAACCACGTTAGGACGCCAAGTGATTTTTCTAAAAATCACTAAAAGTAGATTAAACCTAAAAAAAAATTCAACCGTACTTTTTAATTTTATACTATTAAAACTGTAAAACGAGCAACGTATTTTGGCTTCAAGGCTGTTATTTTTTCTTTTTCTTCCAGAAACAATTAAAAACGAGAAATATAAATACAGGTTTATTATACAAAAAACTGTTTACGTTCCCTGAAAATTTTTTTATTAAAATAAAATATAATAGGAAAATCGAATCCGTTAAATAGAAGGATCCGAAAACGAAGATAGGCAAAAAATCTGAGTGGTGAACATTTCAAACAGCGAAAAAAATACAAAAAGCTGAATGGTAAAAATTCCAAAGTTACTGGGCAGCTAACATCCCACAGCGAAAACTCAAATGTAAAGTAACTAACAATCCAAAACGTTGGGACGGCATAATCCCATGTCCGTACGGCTAAAATGGTAAGTCCAAAAATGGTGAAAAACATCAGTGACCAAAGCAGTAGACAACCAAAGAAAAAAAGTCCGTAACAGATCAAAAAAAAGTCGTGGACACTCAACCAACCAAAAAACACATCGTGGACAGCCAACCAAAGAAAAAAGTCGATAGCTAAAATAAATTAAACTAATAACAATAGTTGCGAATAATATTCTCGACATTAACAACAATTCTTTTGGTATTAAACATTTAAACAAAATTTAAATGAACCAAAAAACTTGCCGTCAATACCGAATTATACACATAAAAACAATTTAAACAAATAAAAAAAAAATGCATTATTTCCCCGAAGAGAAACATGTAGCATATAGTGTTGGAAATAATACAATAAGATTACTATTATCCTTGGAAAAATAATTTAACAAATTTGATAATTTTAACTCACCAATTATATCACAAATCTAACTGCATTAAACTTATCATATAACGATTATTGACTTTTAATGGTTGGACTGAAACTAGCTTGACAAATACGCACTTTTTAAACTAAATCGTATCAGCTGCTTAGTAATAAAACACAACCAGTGATGGCCTTGGAACCAGAATAAATTCGTTCAAATGCAAGTGCCGGCTCTAATAATTTTATATCACAATCTGAAGGAAAAATGTCCATTACAGGACCACAAATTCGGATTTTAACTGGGGGCAAAAATTTTATTGACACAATGAACGACTGTGAAAAAACAGCTTGGCAAAGTTAGCCAAATATTGCGGATTTGTTGAATGCTAAAAAGGAAAACGACGAAAGAAAGTAGAAAATAAAAGAGAAATCCGCTGCATACTTAATTCGAAGACGAAAGAATTTGATACAACCGGAGAACTCTTTAAAAACATTTTTTTACGAAATTAGCTATTTCCAGGGTTTTTTCACAAATAACTTAGAATTTTGAACTCGAATGGACAAAAAAAGGCATTATATTTAGATTGAAGGCTTCAAAATCAATAAATAATCTGCTCTCATAAGTTCAAAACACGATTTTCAGCGATTTTTAGCGTTTTTCGCAGTTTGCTCGAAGCTCAAGCCCGATGGAGCAAAACGGGCCCCGGATTCGGACTGACAACTTTTTTTGTGTGTGCCAATGAAGTTAATGTAAAAAACCTAAAACGATAGCTTTAAAGGATGATTTTAACGATAACTTTAATTATATCTTCGGCTTTTTTCACAATAATAGAATGTTTTATAGTATAGTGTGAGAAATTTTATTTTGGTTTTTTATATTTTATATAATGTGTACTACTGCGAGAATATTATTATTAGCATGAAAAAGTTTAGTCAAATTATTATAGTAAGCCAGAATGAAGAGTATCATTAAATTTTTTCTCCTACTCCGGAAATTAACGTGGCGTGTTCATTCCGATACAACAAAAAATACTTCAAATAACTATTTTTAACACTCACTACTTTAACTAACACTACTCACTCATGATATTTTAACTTTTGTTAGATCAGTACACATTTTTATTTTTATCTACCTATCTTGCATTATAATATATATAACTCTTATTTAATGTTTATCATATATTTTTTTAACTAATTTTAATTTAATACCAGACATAGTAATAACATTTTTCGTCAATAAAATATGTAATTAAAATTTTAAAAATTCGCCGTTTATAGGTAAAATAAAATTTATGTTCTAAGAGCCCTAAAAGCTATATGTTGGAACAAGCAGTTACTTTGAAAATAAAATGCCAGTTTACCGAAATTCTTATTTTCTAATATTTATAAATGTAAGTATGAAATTAGCAACATTTTTTATGATGTATGGAATTATTTTTACGGCTTAATTATATATTTTTTGTTGATTACTATTTAATTATTAGCTTGAACTCTATTAGGCCTTGTTTTAACTAGGCCTTCGCAGAGTTCAGGGGTGAAACTAAAGTACGTGTCTCTATTGGATTAAGATCCGGGCTGCTAGAGGGATGTGACAAAACTAATATTATGTACTCCGATCAATGTTTTGGTACATTAAGCCATATTGCATGAGGCTCCGCCCTGTTAAAAGATACAATCTTCGGATGAATATAACTTTGGTGCACTTGGTAAAAGCGAATGTTTAAGGATATCTTGGTACTTGGCTGCGTTTACTGTGCCTTCAATAAAGTGTAAAGTTCCCAACCCTTTGGTCGACATACAACTCCACACCATGATGCCCTGTGGAAACTTTACAGTCCATTTGAGACAATCCTTATGGAAAACTTCTGTTTTTCCCCGAATTACACGCTTTCAGTTTTTCTATTCCACCTTGCAGATACTTCTCGTAGTGTATTTCTTCTTCCCGACTTACATATTTTAATTAAATGCCTTACACTCCTTTGAGAAACAGCTTTCGGTCGTCCTGAGCTTTTACTCGTGGGTTTTATTTCAAATCCTACTTCGCGTCAGGTTGATAAAACTCAAGAAACTTGATGAAAAGCAAAACATGTTCAAATATTTAGTTATCAGCATTTTTTTGAATATCAAACAATTAATTAAGTAGCAATCAACAAAAAATATATAATTAAACCGTAAAAATAAGTCCATATATCATAAAAAATGTTGCTTATTTCATATATACAAAAAAAAAATAGAACAACAGAATTTCGGTAAACTGGCATATTATTCCCTAATAAGTAAGTGCTTGTTCCAACATATAGTCGTATAAAACGGTGACACAGAATTTTAAAAAATAAATTCCAGATTTGTAATTTTTTTTAGTATTTTGATCTCTTGTTTAAAGACTTTTTATTATTTTTCTCAAATACTTTATATTAGAGTCATAAAAGACTTGCATTCTAGCCAACTCATTTGTATTTGTGTGACTTTATAAATTATTTATTTGTAGTCAACAATTTTCTTTAGCTATTAATTTTTAATTTTATACACAACTTTGACATTAAAAAATAAGCTGCCTATGAAATATTTTATTGGTTAAACTTTATCTATATTCGATAAGTAATTGAAGAAGTATATGCTGCAGCTTTCTTTTTCTTTTATTTTTTAAAAAAATATCTGAATTATTTTATAAATTAACAATTATTTTTTTACGATCGCTTTTTTAAAGTAATTTAAGCCACTTTTTATTTATTACTTGATTTTTTTACGCTGCCAAACATTTCTTGTCGTAGTGAAAGTCAAAATATTACATTATATTATTGCATAATACTTTTGATAGTTGATATTAATTTTCTTTATGATTCTTAAATATAATATTTGCACCACAACATATTAGGGAATGACACTAAGGTTTTCATTACTCTTTTTTACTTGCAATCGAAATCATTTAAAATATTTATAATAAACAAATTGAAACAAAGTTTAAATGCATAGTAGTCCAGGAGGAATCGGCGCATGAAAAACTATTCCACCTCAGTTTTTTTTACCCGGTCCTCTTTAAATTGCCATACTGATGATATAAATGCATGTTGCCATAAGGCAACCTCGCGCCATATTGTTTAAACCGAGGTTGTTTAAATAATTGCAAGGAATTGTTATTTTCCAACCGGACGATTTTTTTTATATTCTTTATTGAAATACAAATAAAAAAGGTCCCATGACTTTTTATGATAAAGTTAATCATTTTGGAGATATGAATTTTTAAAGGTTTAAAAAATTTCAAATTTGGGTACATTTGGTCCATGAATTATTTATTACGCGCGCTCACAAAATCCATTATGGAGAGGTTATGAGTCTGAAAGCTCAAGTTCTACTGTGAGACTCCACTGACTATCTACTTACTAAAAACTCCACCCCTATTTGAGTCCGTCTGGCTATTGCCTCCGGCGACACTTAGGCCCGTTGTATCTTACCCATGTGGTTTTGTATCATTGTACAATCCCCGGGCAACTATTCGGCGATTAGAACCACGCTGCAACCAAACCCAGTACCTTCGTACCTTGTACAAGTTCTGTACTGGGTGGGAACAATACAGCCGCCCAAAAATCGCCCATTCTCCCCAGCGCCCCGCAGCAACACAGCACGCGCTCTACCGCACCCAGATCCCCGCCGCACAACCCACAGGCCAGGCCTCTATTATACAGTCCCTTAGTTATTCTTAGCAGATTCCTGTTCATCGCTAACATTTCTGTCGTCGTTTTGTAGCACGGTCCTTTGGTATACTTGTATTGTTTCCTGGTATGCTTTTCCAGTAGTTTTTCCAAACCTCTTCTTGCAAGTTCGTCTGCTTCCTTATTTTCTGCAACTCCCCGACGTCCTGGAACCCAGTAGTCTACCAGCAAACTCAGTTCTACTTTGTAGTCCACGAGTATGGGGAACAGGGTGGTCTGGCCCTGAGGTGCCCCCTGCACAGGACTAAGACTGTCTATTACAAAATTTCGCCCGGTTTCCTGTAGGCTCCGTTAACTACGGTGCTCCCCCACCGCCATGCATCCATCGGTACGGGTCGCATGACACTTTGGATTGAGAGTATTTTAGTCGCCTTTTACGACAGGCTGACCATACCTGGGATCTATTCTATTTACCCCGTATCCCCAGGAGATGTATGCGTCCCTTACCTTTAAGCTGCATCGGCCTTTCTGTGTCCTGAATCATTATTTATCATTTATCTTAAAAATCTTTATCAAAATTGTTTAAGAGAGCCATGTTATTATTAATTAAATTATCTACAATTTTTTTTTCCTGAAATCAATTTCGGTACTCATGCGCCGATCCCTCATGGACTATATTTATCCTTTCCAAATGAGTTTAAGATGTTTTTATCAACATATTTTAAAAGTAATTTTTAATAAAAAAAAATGGTTATTAAATTTGTATGAACTTACAGTTTTATTTACATAGTAATTCAAATAAATTAATACCTACAAATTACAACCCATGGGGTTTTGAATCCAGTGTCATAATTGTACCTTACAAAATTTCAATCGTTTTACCATGATTCAAGTATAGAGCTAAAAATAGTGTATCTGCAAGTAAATTTTCTTTACATAAGACATATAATTTTAATTCAGTAAATCGCAATGTTCCTTACCCAAGTGTAAATATATTTTTACAATCCTTTCAGTTCTAGTCCTAGAATTATTTATTTTGTAAATTTCCTACGATTTGGATTCTAAGTGATAGAGTTGAGGGTACTTAATCATTCTCTAATCAATATATAAGTATAGCAATATTATTACTTTCTGTATAGGGCACAACAAACTGGAACCAAAAAATTAATGATAGATTTATTATTGTTAAGTCTTTAATACGCTAAAATCGCTTTCTGCAAATGTTCATTAATTAGACAAATCCTGTAATAGTATTTTATGTGACAAGTAATTTATGGTAACTGTGTGAAATCCAAACTATTAAAACCTGTTTCTTCATAAATATTTATTTATAGAATCAAATTGGGAACATTCAATTTCATGTTTATATTAATATTCCTATTGAAATTTAAACAATTGCTAATATTAAAGGGTTCAATTAATTTAATTAGTTTGGTATATTTAAATACCGGTTATTAAATTTATTGCAATAACATTCATACTAACATATATGTAGTCACGCCTTTTTTCGGAGAGGTAGGCAGAGACCACGTCCTTCCACTTGCTACGGTTCTTACACACGCAATAATCGCGACTTAATCATGCAAACTTAATAAAAGCAAAATGTCGTTAATTCGTTACTAAGGTAATAGCAACAACTTGGATTAGTCTGAAAAATCCGTATTTTCCAAATTAGGCCGAAAAGTGCTATATTCTCAAATAAAAAGTGTCCGGCTGGAAATGAGGACTTTCTTAACGGTTACCAAAAAATTATTTTTTTAATAGTATTTTGCAAGTTCTGTTACCATTAATGAACATTTGAATTGTCACTTTATTTATTTTGTTAAACCATGACATAATTTGTATTTTTGTAAATTGCGAAATATGATTAGAAATATTTTAGTGTTTTCTATGTATAATTATTTACAAATATGTTATTAAAATTAGTAAACTAATTTTTGTATTAGTTTTTTTTTAACTTACCTATCGTGGGTATCTAAATAAAAGTGAACGTTGATTTACGCAGTCTACTTCTAACACTGATACGAGAAGGTTCGTTAATTAAGTGTTGATTCCTAAAAAGTGCTTAGGTGGTTTTACATTGAACGATAAGTATCTAATTATTGTTCATACTAAATAATTATTATAATTTTGGTAAGTCTTTTTAAAAAAATATTTGATTATAGGAGCGACCCAAAAGGGCCGCCTAATAAAAATCTAAATCAAAATAAATATCATAATACTGACAAGGGACCATATTAGTTTATCTAAAGCATGCAGATAAAAATCTGGGAAGGTTATTCCCTACCAAAGTTGGTTATTTTTTAAGGTAATCACTGGAGTTTAAAAATGATATTTTAGACATCAAGTCCATAGGTGTTAAAAGAGTAAAAGTAGGGTTTAAATCTTATAAGAATGCAAATTCACTAATAAATCACAGCGTAATAAACGATAATAACCTAGTAGCTTTTATACCTAAATTCTTTTCACAGAACAAAGGGACTTTTGAACGCTTAATTAAAAATCGACTTGAGTTCTTTGTAGAAAATAATTCTTTAGCACCAAAAAGCCAATATGGTTTTCGTAGAGGTCAAGCGACTCTGGATGCGCTGAAACAACTAGTCACTGATATCTAATTAGCATAATCCAAAGATGAATACTTACTCTGTCTTTTTATTGATCTTAAAGGAGCATATGATGTGGTTGATTACAATGTTTTATTCTCTAAATTGAATATTATGGATAGAGACAGAAAAGTGTCCGCTAATATATTGGAACGTTTTAGAAATAGAAAATATTTTATTCGCTATAACAATAATGTTTTACATGGTCCTAGAATAGTAGATAACGGTCTTCCTCAAAGTTCTATTCTCAGTTTTTAATATTTATGCTGCATAACATTATGGATGTATCATAAAAATAATTCACGCAGATATCTGTTTTTACGTCACCCATAAAACTTATGAGCGATGCGTTAAAGACCTCAAACATGTAGTATGCTGTATTAAAGGAAGGTTAAATGATCTGGGTTTTAGTCTTGCATCTAATGAATAGGCAGTTTTGTGCATCACAAGACACCGGCTTCATCTGGCAGACACAATTGATATAAATAATACCTCCTTTCCGCAAACACACAAACACACAAACACACAAACACACAAACACACAAACACACAAACACACTGTAGCATTTGAAATTGCTACTTGTTAATTTTGTTTTTTATATATAGTAAATTTTTCATTTATTGGGCATTGTAGCATTTGAAATTGCTACCTGTTAATTTTGTTTTCTATATATAATAAATTTTTTATTTATTGGGCATTGTACTTACAGAGAACATTTAGTTTTGATATCAAATTCCTGAATAAAACATTTATTTCACTATTTCAAAACAAACATCATATATATATATAGTTGAATACTAGTAAATTTCACACTCTTGCTTCTGACATTCTAAGAGCTGTTGAAAGTAATATAATCAAGCTGCAGGAACCTTATGATTTCTGGCTGGATTCCTGGATTTCTGAAATTATGATAGTGAAGTCAATAAAAACATCAATTCACATGTGAGCAAGCGACATACCGTTGTGTTCTCTAGTATGATGAATTCTAGGCTATTGAAGGTTGTCCCAGGATTTTGTTGATTCTGAATGAGATCTCTAGGTATTTACTGGGTTTTTTCTCTATTTTTCATAATATAATTTAAAGGTTATATTTATTTATTTTCTAGACGTCGATGTCATTGTGCGGATTGTCACTGTTCTTCTTTCATAGAACTTCTGTCATCGGTCTCAAGTCGGTTAGCCGTTAATGTTTCGTGCCATAGTAGAAAAGAAAGAAGAAGAATGGTCTTTTAGATTACATTCGATGAAATTCATTCTGTCAATCAATAGCATTTATGGTTCTGACCAATGAGAGGCTAGGAATTCAAACCTGGCGCTGATTTCATACAGGATGTGCAGTTTTTTTCTGGCAACTGTTAGAAATAGAGGATGGTTCTGTCCTCGTGGTGGTCAGGGAGAGCTTTTTCGGTGCAGCCATGATGAGGTGCGCTTGACTCGTGTTTGGGATTCTTTTTCGGTATTGAACCGAAATTAACCCTTAGGGGGGAATTTACGAAGTGCCGTTTGGGCCGAGATCAAGTCGCACCCATCGTTAGTGGTTTTTTTTGGGAGCCTTATATGGGGATTTGTGCCAAACACCGGTAAGCTGCCATGCGGTGGGAACACCGCCATTTTGTCCTGATGTCCTGTTAGTCCGTTTTAGTCCTGTTTGCTGTTATGGATATCTTCTAGTTTTACCTCCCTTCTCAGAAGGGTGTTAGGGTACAGCTTAGCCCTCATCATCAGACTTCTGGCAATCGTCAGACAACCACCGGATGAGATCTAGTAGTAGCCGATAGAGGCTAGAGACCTGCTGAGTTGCATCATCGACCCCTAGCTGACCTGGAAGGTTAAGCCTTTCTTCATACCTTCTCTTCGTTTTGCTGTCTGTTTCCTGTCTACTTCCTGTCTTCGTTTTTGTGTCTTCAACTACATCAAGTGGACCTTGGATAGAGGCTACATATGTGGACCATTGGACTTTAATACCAGGTTTTTTTACACCTTCAGTGTTCTCTTACCTTTTTGAGATTTATTTATAACTATTTTATCATATTAGTACTTATCATACCATCATTTTATATAATAACTAATTATTGACATCGTATATTATACCACCGTGATAATTTTATAAACTATAATCTAAAGAACTTTTGTGAAGTTCTCACATAGTACTATGTGACAGCAGATTCAGTCACAGGTTTATTTCTTACCATTGTACCCCATTCTGGTAACTTTGAGCGGTATAACACCAGGTATAAAAATGTATGTATTTCGCTATAATACATTAGTTAATATTATTATATATGTTATTTAATTTATGTAATTATTACTTTATGATACTCAGGTCTACAATATATTTTGCCTTGTCCACTGTGGTGTTCTAATTATATTCTTATATGTGATATGTTTTTTTATTCTCCTATTTGCCCAGCCTGAATGTCTAAGAAAATTTAATACTATGTCATTTTAGGTATTTTGTTAAAGATAGATATTTGGTTTTCTCAATTATCCAAATATAGTAAAGCTATATCTAAATTGGGTGGCGCCCTTAATGAATTTGAATTTTCATTCTTAGAGCCGTAAATAATTCGAACTCACTTTATCTGTTCTCCGGCGAACAGCTGCCGTCAGCACATTGTGTTCTATTTTTTTATGTAATGAACATAATAAAGTAGGTCACAATACAAACACACAAACACACACACACACACACACACACACGCGCGCGCGCGCGCGCAGAGGAGCAACTGCTACCAGGCGCGTCTCCCCGTAGCGGATGGGAGAACGCTCGCTGTACCTGGTACAGAGGGTAGGAGCCAAATAAAATACGTTCCCGTGTACAAAACTCCCCTTTAATGGGTTGGTCACACTAACTGACCTAACAAGACGATCCCTGCTGTGACCCACTGGGAGTGACCGGAACCTCGTGTCGTAGTTTCCGACGATGCAGGCCTCGGCTGATGTGAGCTTGCTCTGCCGAGGTCTAAGTTGCAGCAGTGGATCAGGAGCCAGCCTCTTCGGGCCTTGATCAGGAAGTACGCAGTGAGTGTTAGAGATCGGAATCTTCACCGCTTTGAGCGAGTCTAGTCCGTCCGTGTATTCCGGGACTGGCTAAGTGTCGGCTAGGCCTCAGGGAACTGGGGTAGGAGTACTATCTCCGAGGGTACACCCGTTTCTAGTATATGACAACCCGCTCCACTCCGTACGATGCGCTGGTGAATTTAAAAGTATGAGTAAAATTCAGGAAAACAACAATAGTGAAAACGGGCCTCATGCCCAACAAGCAGCGATTGAAGCGGTCGCAAGCGTTGGAACGCCTTGAAAAGCTGACCAGTGAGCTAAATGACCTCGTCCTACCTAAGGTCAATATCCACAAGGAGATTAAGACCAAGACGACCAGCGTAGCCAATGCCCTCCAGAGATTCAAGAAACTTGATGAAGAATGGCGTTTAACAGTACGACGCACTTCTCGCACTACACCGGAGAGAAGCATTCAAGCAACTGTCGTGAATGAAGAAGCAATGGACACTGGAGCCGAAGGTGACGGTGAATCAGTCGCGGAAGACAGAAGCAGAACTAGCAGCAAGTCAACTAAGAGAAAAGATCGATCTTCTCCCGACCCAACGATCAGCCAAGTTGTGAAGAAAAAGGACCTGAAACCAAGCCCTCCGAAAAACACGGCAGTGCAGAACGCCGGAAAAAAAGAGGTGACTGAATGGCAGAAGGTCCAATCCAAGAAGGAGAAGAAGGAGCAAGCGAGAGAGCGGTTACCAAAACAACCGGTGAACAAATCTCGGCCGGAGCCTAAGCGGAAAAAACCGCGAAAATTCACCAAACCAGATGCCTTAATTATTCGACCCGTTGAGAAGGCAAAATATGCCGAGATACTGCGTCGAATTAAAAAAGATGTCCCACCAGATCAGACCCGTGACGTCGTTGACAAGGTTCAAAAGACGAATGATGGGAATATGCTCATTACGCTTTCCAGAAAGACCGCAGACAAAGGACAAGCTTTGCTGAAGACCATCAAGAGCATCCTTAAAGAAGAAGCGCAAGTCATCTGTAAAGGCCCAGAGGAACAGCTTGAAATCCGGGACATTGACGACGAAACAACTAAAGACGATGTCCGGAATGCCTTACAAGAGGCAGCTGGAAATGACTACGAAATACCTGAAAATGTCATTAAAATTCGTCCGGCCTACAGAGGTACTCAAACTGCTTCGGTACGATTGCCAGCAGCAATAGTGCAGAAGATACTCGGAAAGACAGGCAAAATAAGGATTGGCTGGGTAAATTGCCGTGTCAGAGCAGTTAAGACACCACTACGATGCTATAAGTGCTGGCACTTTGGGCACACTTCTGCCCAATGTAAAAGCGAAGTCGACCAATCTGGGCTTTGCATCAAATGTGGGCAAACAGGTCATCAAGCTGCTCAATGTCCAAATAAAGTGAAATGTGCGAAAAAACCTGGCTCTCAGGACACTGCTTACCGGTCTGGCTCTGGCCGATGCCCAGTCTTCCAAGAAGCACTCCAGAAGCTGACAAATAAACGAACATGAGGATACTGCAGCTTAACATCAATCACTGCGAAGCTGCGCATGACCTGCTTATGCAGACAGTACGGGAATTAAAGCTCGACGTTGTGCTTTTATCGGAGCCATATAAACATTTATCTGGACAACCTTGGGAGACGGATATCACCACGAAAGCTGTGATCTGGGCTTGTGGTAAGCTCCCTTTCCAGAGTGTAGCTACCAATGGCAGCGCTGGCTTTGTAGCAGCATCAGTAGATGGCATCCGTTTTTACAGCTGCTACGCACCACCTAGCCTCTCAATTGCTGAGTTTACTGACTTCTTGGATCGACTGACCGAGGACGCGAAGCAACATCATCCAGTGGCGATAGCCGGGGACTTTAACGCCTGGGCAGTGGACTGGGGCAGTAAGCAGACTAATGCACGAGGAAGAGAGCTGCTAGAAGCTCTTTCTATACTAGATGTAGTCTTGCTCAACAGTGGTGACACGCCGACCTACACCAAAGGTGACGCAAGCTCGATTGTAGACGTCACTTTTGTCAGTACCAGCCTTGCTAAAGGTAACACTAACTGGAAGGTACTGGACATCTACACTGCCAGTGACCATCATGCGATGCTCTGGGAAACGTCAAACGACCAGAACCTCAGGGGGCCTATCAAGCAATTTAACACCGTCGGTTGGAAGGTGAAATCTCTTGACCCAGAAGTATTGCTAACAGCCCTCGATAGTGATTTGATAGAGACTGGATGTGCAGAAGAACATACTAAGGCCCTGATGATGCGAGTAACACAAGCTTGTGATGCCAGTATGCCTCGCAAACGTGTTATGAATTCAAGACCTGCGGTACACTGGTGGAATGATCATATTAGCAACCTCCGTAAAGAGTGTCATCGAAAGAGAAGAATATCTCAGCGTGGCTATCAACGACCTAACTCTGCAGTGCTGATCGCAGAGTACAAAAAAGCTCGTCGTGAACTTAATAAGGCCATAAAAGAGAGCAAAGGAAGATGCTGGAAAGAGCTCATATACGAGGTCGACAAAGACGTGTGGGGTCGGCCGTATAAGGTGGTCATGACGCACCTGAAGAAACAACAAATGCCGTCACCTACGTGTCCCCAACTCCTTCAGAAAATCGTCACTGCGCTGTTTCCACAGCAACACAGTCTCAATTATCAGTCAACGCAAGATGAACTGGACGACATTCCACCTGTCACTGAAGAAGAATTGTTGGAGGCCTGTAATCGGGTAGGAAATAATAAAGCGCCGGGATTGGACGGAATCCCTAATATAGCCTTGAAAACCATCATAAAGGCAGCACCAACATTATTTCTAGACGCTTACAACGCATGCCTCAAGGAGGGGACTTTTCCTCGTAAGTGGAAACAGCAACGGTTAGTACTTTTACCTAAAGGAAAGAAACCGCCAGAAGAACCGTCATCTTACCGACCACTCTGCATGCTAGATACGGCGGGTAAGATATTTGAGCGTATCATCCATCAGCGAATAGATGCAGTAGTCGACCCACTCTTGACAGATACCAGTATGGATTCCGGAAAGGACGATCAACCCTGGACGCGATCAACCTGGTTGTTAATACGGCCAAAGAGGCAATCGCAGGAACTAGATGGAAGGGTGGAACGAAGAAGTACTGCCTGGTGGCTGCCTTGGACATCAAAAATGCTTTCAATTCCGCTAATTGGGAGTGCATCATGCAAGCTCTCGACGAGAAGAACGTGCCAACATATCTTCGCAGACTAGTGATTAGCTATTTTACAGATAGAGTGCTGAAATACGATACAAAGAATGGTCCGAAAGAGTATGATATAACCGGTGGTGTGCCACAGGGCTCTGTTCTTGGTCCACTTCTGTGGAATATCATGTATGACGGGCTCCTGAGACTGAAGCTTTCAAGATGTGTCAAACTGGTAGCGTATGCGAATGATGTTGCCGTAGTGATCGTCGCCAAACACCTCGACGAGATTCAACATCTGTTTAACATCACTTTTGAGAAGATCAACCAGTGGATGGATACAGTGAACCTACAACTGGCCAAGCAGAAGACCGAAGCAGTGCTTATTACCAGCCGAAAAGAAGTTGAAACAATTAAGCTAAAAGTCGGTGACCGAGAAATCACATCACAACCTCATATACGATATCTGGGAGTGATGCTTGATGCCCGACTCAACTTCAAGCAGCAAGTGGAACACGTCTGTACGAAAGCGTCAGTAGTAAGAGCTAGTCTCGCACGATTGATGCCGAACGTCGGAGGCCCAAAGCAGAGCAGGAGGCTACTATTGTCATCAGTAGTCACATCGGTGCTCACCTACGAAATATCCATTTGGGCTGACGCACTAGAGGTGCAAGATTCATGGAGAAAAGCTGGACCAATATATCGTATGAGTGCCCTACGAGTTGCAAGCGCCTTTCGAACAATATCAGAGGAAGCATCATTTCCGAAACTTTGCCGCTCAGAGTCCTAGCTGAGGAAAGACGGAACCTTTACCAACGAAAGAGGACAACCACACAAAGTGCCGAGGTACTCAGAGCTGAAGAACGGCAGAACAGCATCGCACGATGGCAATCGCAGTGGGACGCCGCGACAACAGGGAGATGGACATCTCATACCGAAGATCGACGTTTGGCTAAACCGAAGTCATGGCGAGGTCAATTACTATCTGACGGAGTTGTTGTCAGGACATGGATGTTTTCGGACGTATCTTCACCGCTTCAAGCATGATGATTCACCGGAGTGCCCGTCCTGCCCAGGAATCAATGAAGACGCAGAGCACGTTTTCTTTGAGTGCCCACGATTTTACCCACAGCGAGATGAGCTGGAGATGATCCTAAAGAAGAAAATCCAACCAGAGACAATAGTAGAAGCAATGTTGTCATCAAGAGCCTCCTGGAACGCCATCAGCACATTTGCAACAGAAGTCCTCATAGACTTGCGTTCCATCGAAAGAAGAAGAGCAAATGACAACAACTAGAAGAAAGGTAAAATAACACCTTAGCTACCAGAAGAAAGAGCAGTAGCTAGATCCTCCCCTCACGAAGTAATGCCTAACGGCGGTTTCCATGAGGGATTAGGGGAAAGAGGAAAAGGGGTTTAGGGTTTAGTGGGTAGGGGCGCTAGCGTCGAATTTTAGTATGACACTGCGTCGAGTCACCACATATCCAGGCCAAACAACTATGCCTAGAATCCGTAAAAAGGATTCCCCCCCTTAATACAAAAAAAAAACACACACACACACATACGCACGCACGTGTTAAATCCAACTTTATAAGTACAGTCCAATAAATAAATAAAAAGCCCGGGATCGTACGGGATTTTTTCCGCTCTGCTCCAGAAACGGGGTGATATCCTCCGAAGGCACATCTTTAGAACCTGCATTGTTTTGAGCATGGCGTGAGGTCGAAGTATTGTTCATACCATACCGGATAAGAGCATTTATGACCAAGCCAAATCCTTTAGAACGTTCGCGCTAACCAACCCATGTATACGGCCGAAGTACACGTTAACCCACCCACCTTAGATGAAACTCGCAAAGCCATAAACAAGTTTAAGAACAATATAGCCAGTGGTAGGAATGGAATTCCCGCAGAAAACACGGTCCCACAGATACCGTTTTTGGGAGGCAGGGCCGCACTCAGGTTTCGAGCGAGAATTACATAGGATGTATAACAGTAATTAAGCTACAAGGATTAAGTAACAAAGCCGCACATAAAAAGCCAGAGCTGTGAAACAAGATGGATAGAACAAAAACAGGTAGAAGGTATCTCATATGCACAAATGATAAAAGAACCACAACAAAGTGCTGAAGCTAATGCTGATTCCATAACATTTTTGTTACAAAAAAATGACGAAAAAATGGAACTGCAAGAAAAAAAAACAAGAAGAATTTAACAAAGCTCTAGAAAGCTAACGAACTCCTACAACACCAGCAGGAATTACAAGTTACACTAGAAACCCAAAATATTGATATATGTTTGATTTCGGAAACGCATTTCACAAGTCAAATCAGACTCAATGATATCAAGTCTATCATGCTCTGCATCCATAAAACACAGCAAGAGGTGAAGCAGCAATTTTAATAGAAAATAACCTTATGCATTATGAAAGAGAAAAATACAAGCTACTAGCATAAGCATAAAGAGTAATAAATATGAAATCACCGTGGCAGCTACGTACTCACCACCAAGACATAAAATACAAAAGGACGATAATGTGTGCTTCCTCAAAACGATTGGGAAAAAGTTTATTAAAGGTGGCGATTTCAATGCCAAGCATACACATTAGGACTTTCGTTTAATAACAAAAAAGGGTAAAGAACTCTATCATGATAATGGAACTAAATGCAAAAGGGCACTCAACTGGAGAACCCACTTACTGGCCAACTGGTATTAATAAGATACATGACTTATTGGATTTCTTTATCTCAAGAAAAACTACCGTAAATTACATGTTAGTTGAAGAAGAGGAGAGAGAAAGTGAAAGAGCAAAAATCGATTCAATTTTCCTCTTTTTTTTTCACTGATTGCTTCGCGTACTTTTGGTATTAAATTCGCAAAATATTCACCTGTTATGGTGCGCCCATACGGTAAATAATCCACAAAAATAACACCTGCAAAATCCCAAAAAACTATAGCCATGATCTTACCAGCTGATGGGTCAACACGAAGGGGAACCCCTATGCCGCCATTCCATGCTTTATTTTTTGGATTCTGGATCATCGACTGTAAGAAATTTTCACTTAAATTCATCGGAATTCCTGTTAATGATCTCCAAATTTGTCTTCGCTGCAACCTCCTGATCAACTGTTGACGACGTACAAGGCTCAAATCCGACCTCTACTGGAGTATTGCTCGCACATTTGGGGTTCAGCACCAAGGCATTCTCTTCGTCTTCTAGATTCCATTCAGAAAAGAGCCATTCGCTTGAAAAACAGCTCAACTCTCACATGATATTTCCATGGCAGATGCTCCAGAGAAATAAGAACTCTTGTACCACCATTGGCCACATTCGGCCGAAGAACTCGCCACGCTGATCAGTCTCACCCATTTACTCTCAAGATTGACACTACAAGGACCAATCTTCATCAATAATCCTTCTTTTAGAGGGCTGCTACGGAATGGAATAAGCTTCCAAAATCAGTTTTTCCAGAGAACTATGACCTGCAACTTTTTAAAAAGCGTGTCCACGATCATTTCCTTTCTATAATCCCTTCCCCTTCTAATAGTCGCAGTGCGGGCCGTCCGCGGCCCACACAATAGGTCTAACCTTTTTGCGACTATTTAAAAAAAAAAAAAAAAAAACCTGGCAAACACGCTTCTGGTCTTCCGTCAGCATTCGTAAAACCCAACGGGCAGAGAGTGTTTGAGACCCAATTCCTGATGTAAAATTTTTTTAACGCTCACAACAGAAAACCTACATGTCTCTGCTATAGCCTTGACTGTAATTCTTCTGTTATATAATACCATGTCATGGACTAAGTTCACATTTTCTTTGGTCACCACAGTTTTAGGAGGCTATTATACCTGGTGCATCTTGACAAGACTTTCTTCCCAGTTTAAAATCTCGTGACAAGTTCTTGATTACCTAGTACCAAGGGGCAGAGTCACCCAATACTTCTACCATGTCTTTATAAATTTCTTGCGGTAATAACCCCTTTTTACAGAGGTACTTTATCGCACCTTTTCTCCCAATTTTATCCATTTTTATAAAATCACACACAACATAATGGAAAGAATTAATATTTAACATACACGAACTGAAGCGCTGAAGCTAATTGGCACAAATTAATGTCATACAACTATGTTGGGGACAACAATTCGTGAACTATACTCGTATATTTGATTAATTTTAATACATGAGTGCTTTACGCAATACTGTTTGTTTTAATTTTGCAAAAAAACCTTACGTGATAGAGGGAAATGATCGCATTTCAAAACATATAGTAAAAGTAAAAATATCTCATGCTGCTACACAAAATTTTTTTTTTGCAGACTCGTGACATTGGAGATGATTTTTAAAGGGTTGAATTCACCTCTGCGTTTTATTTTGTTTGTGTTTGAGTTGTTTGATTAACTATTATATTTTGAATTACCTATTTTATATTTTTTTGTTGTAAAATATATTTGTTTTGTGCATGTGTGTTTTTGTTTTTAAGATAAATCTAATTTTAAAACTTGTTCGGACTTGCTTTGTGAGCAAACTTAAAAATTTTAAAGTTATTTTTTGGTATTGCTGCTTGGTTATTTTTCTATTTTGTTACATGATTAGATCGACTTTAACTTGATAAAAATTAAAGAAAATACTTATCCGAGTATAAATTTTCACAAAAATTAACACACAAAAACAATTGTTTAGATTAACATATTCAGCACGTTTGCACTTGAAGAAGCTTATGTTAAGCGAAACAATAGTCGTGCGTGTTAACTTCTATGAACATTTATACTTAGATTATTTATTTTATTATTATTAACAAAAGAGATGGTATTAAATGTTTACAAGTTTAAATTGATCGAGAATTCTGATATGACGCTAGGTAAAATGGAAAATTGGAAAAAAAAGGTAGCTGCTAACACGGGAGTTTTCCCTAGAACTGTATTCAGAGTAGTGAACTAATACAAGGCAAACCACTCATTTTCTCCTTTAAAAAGAAAGCTGCAGTACAAATAACTTACTGACACTGTTGATAAATTTAACAAAAGCGCTATTCGGAGAATGGTGATTTTTTCTTTGTAACGAAGTTACTATTATTATGAGACATACGGTTGAGTAGTGGTCCAAATTATGATTAATTTGTATATGAAAGGGAACGTAGGCCGTTTTTTATTTCGATAATTAAAATAATACGTATGTGAAAACGGGTCTTTGTTGCAATCCACAAACGTGTCCACGCACACTGTTTTGTGCATGCGCGCCCCACTCATTGGGAAAAGTAGTGAAACCGAGAGTCAAGCTGGTGAAGAGAAATCAATTGGAACTTCAGTAGCTGTTCAGCGAAGGACCAGGCAACCGACCGACTAGCAGAGGAGGGGAGCAACCAGCCACAAAGAGAGGAACCGGAGAAACCGCTCGACCAACACACCTAGAGCCGTTGCGAAACCGGATCGACCGAAGAGGAGAAGCCGAGTGTAAGGATATTTACTATTATTTTCAGGATTGTTCGCGTTGGAACCCACGTGGTTAAGCACCGGTTCCGCCGTATAACATTATTATTTTATTTTATTTAGCATATTGGTAGGGAACCCCGTCCGGCCTTTTCAACACGGCCTCCGATATCCGCGGGATTTAGCCCCGGTATTTGAGGAAGTCGTTGACGGGACACTCGTTGCCACCGATTTATTAATTTTTATTTTATTTTCAGAATATTTTTTTGCTGGAACAAAGGAGAGAATTACCGGTGCCGTCACCCAACATTTTAATGTCTTAATAAATTGTTACTATTTGTTCTAGCATGTATGCATGAAGCTTTTGCGAGAGTAGTTTCATTCACGTGTTTGATAGGTGGCATTGCTTTACACACGAGCTTTTGTGTAGTTAGATGCACTTGCTTTTGCGTAGCTTAGTATAACCGTTGTAAATAATACCACCGTTCCGCTTGATAGCCGTATGTCTCAAAGGGGGTAAACCGATCGTAGCAACTTGAACCAGTCGCAATGTAAATAGTTTAATCTAGTTAACGTAGAAATAATAAAGAAGTTTTATTTGTATTATTGTTTTATTTATAAAGGTGCGATTTCATGGTGACGCTTGACGCTGGCTTTTAGCGTCAAGTGATAGAATTAACTTGTTTAGATTTGACGCTTTAATTTTTCGAGTTGGCATTCATGTCAAAACTATATCACGTGACCGCATTTGACGCTAAAATCCAGTGTCAAGCATCAGCATGAATTCACATCTTAAGTAGAAAGTAAGTAAAGATCCGTGAGCAACGAAATCCAGGGAAGTATCAACAGTCATATTCCTGTCACTTTCACAGATTGCTTTTAGACCCCTGGAATTAACTTTCTCCACTGATACTTGCCCGGTGCCAGTGGACCTACCACTATAATGTAGGTGGCGCCCGAGATTGTAAATAAAATACCCGAGCTAGAGCACCAATTTGAGCAATAAGCCTTCTTATCGACTTGCAGAAGAGTTTAATATTGTTTTGGGAATCGTCAGATAACCTATCAAATTCATCTTTATCACTTAACTTCTTTCTTGCCACACCTTTTAACCTTTTATACTCATTCTTTGCCTTGTTTACATCCTCAATCGTTGCCTTTTGCGTTCTTTGATTGGCTTTTGTAGCCAGCCAATCCAGCCAGGCTTTCTTCTTTTCTGACACTGCTTTTTGAACTTCTACGCACATTTTCTGTAGCTTACATCCTTTCCTTCTTTTACTTACACCACACACTTTAATAGCAATATCTACGATTCCTTCCTTAAATGGCTTCCACAATTCTTCAACCTCACATGCTTCATCTCAACTGTCAAATTTGTCAATCAATTTATTAAAGAACTGCTCTTTATATCTTCTACTTGCAAATTTTCAACTTTTATACGCTCTAGAACACTACTTGATTCCTGCACACGATGGCGCCATTGCTTAAAGAGATCTCTTATTCGGATCATTACTAATAAGTGGTCTGTGTCAATACCTGCACCGCGGTATGCCCGAGTGTTCATCACCTTCTTTTTTAATCTTTAATCCACAATTACAAAATCAATTATACTTCTCTGGTATCCTTCTTGTCTTGTGTACAAGTGGATCCTTTTATGGTTAAACATTGTGTTTGTTACCATAAGATTCCACTCCAAACATGCTTCAAGTACACTTTCTCCGTTTTATTCAGAATATCTGTCACACTATCTCAAATCTCCCTCCTCTCTTTTTGGGCTTTTAAAGATTGGTTCCACTGCGTATCTTGTGGGGCATAAACCACTAGCAAAAAGATATGAGTAAGACCAACCTTCAGCCTCACCCAGTGGAGTCTTGAGCTTACACATTTTAAGTCAGTCACACATTCATTTATTCTAGCAGAGAGTATCACACCAACGCCCAGAGAACCTCTGCTGGTTTCCAGAACTCCTGACCAGTAGGCTGTATAAGGTCCATGTGTTGTGGTTTCACATCCTTTTCGCTTAGTTTCATTTACACAAAGAACATCAATTCGTATTTCTTCTATCATCGTGTAAATTTCATCAATTTTATCATTTAATCCTCCCCTCAGTAGCAAAGTGACTATCCGCAGTCCACGTTTCGCCCCCATAGGAAGCATGATATGATAGGTGGCGACATATATCGCTATCGCTATCCTCTAATAGCATTGAGTCTATCCAGGCCAAACATGGTTCCTCGACGTCTCTGTGCCTAAGAGCTCTGATGATTAAGTTTATAGAGGTGTTGTCAACGGCCCCTTCTATGTCCAGAAAGTCCACTAAGAGTACCTCTTTATTTTCTAGCGTGTTCTCCACCCTCTTTACTAAATGGTGTAGTGCAGCCAGTCCTGTAGGCATATTGTTCTTGGTGTAATGGTCTCTCCACCAACACTCCGTCCCTAATATGTCTGTCCCCTAGCTTCTCCAAGATCTTAAGTACAACTGACGTAAGACTTATTGATATAAGGGACTTTGTCGTCTCCTGTCCTATCTTTCCAGGTCTCGGTATAAATATGACCCTAACTTGGTATGTGCCCGAGTGCCAGACTGCCTCTGAGTATATAACAGAGTCTGGTTTGCAGTGCCTCGGGTCCCTTCTGCAGCATAGCAGGGTAAATCCTGTCCATTCCCGGTGATTTGTATAGTTCAAATATTCCTATTGCCCATTGAACTTTGTTATAAGTCACGACCTTCTTTGCTATGTCCCATCCTAACCTAGAGCCTATTTTTAGTCTCCAGTTAGTCCGGATGTCCCACAGCATGTGTCTGATATCTCTGGGCTCCGGGAAAGTGAACTCTAAGTAGTTCTTTGATTGTTACTTCTCCCGTACAGGTGTACTCTCCTAGCTCGTTTTTCAGGGAGTATATTGCTTGTTGTGTGTCCTTCGAGAGTACCTTCTGAAGTCTGGCACACTTTCGAGAGCCTTATATCTTTTCACAGTGCTTCCTCCATGAGTTTTTTTGGATTTGTTCAGGGCTTTTTTGTAAATGGTCAAGGCGGTCTTATAGTCATCTCACCTTCCGTTTTTTTTTTGGTTTGTTAAATTATTTTCTTGCTTGCTTTCTCAAATCAGCAAGTCCTTTATGCCACCAGGGCACTTTCCTGGTAGTGTTCCTTGTGATGATTGGGCAATGTTCGTTGAACGTCGAGATGACTGTGTCATTGAGTTCTTCCACGGCCAGCTCTAGGTTCCTATTTGTTCTTATCGTCTGGAGTTTGCGACTTAGGCCATCTCTGTAAGCTTCCCAAATCGTTTTCATAGGATTCCGATAAGTTTCTTTGTAGATGTTGCTTTTAATTTTAAACTTAATGTGTCTGTGATCCGAGCAACTTACCTCATCAGATACATGCCATTCTGTAACAAGGTTACTCACATATGTTGAAGCTATTGTTACGTCAAGTACCTCCTTCCTGTTTCTTGTGATAAAGGTAGGTTTAATGCCTACGTTCAACGTGTCCAAGTTGTTGGACATCACGAATTGTAGTAAATTTTCACCTCTTTTGTTGGTGTCGCTGCTACCTTAAGCGATATGATGCGCGTTAGCATCACAACCGATGATTAGTTGCAGGCCTTCTTTCCTACAATGTCTCACCAGGTTTTCTACCTTCTTTGTGGGTGGTGATTCAGGGAAGTCCAAAGCGAAATAGGCCGATCCGAGTACTAGCTCCCTGGTTCCATTCCCCTCCTTCGTCCTGATCATCACTGCTGATAGGTCTTTGGAACAGAAATTAGTTAATGGCAGTATTTTAATATTTTTCTTTATTGTTATGCAGGTCCGGGGGACCCCTGCTGATCTGCTATAGATGAGCTCTCCGCATTCTCCCCCCATACCTCTTACCTTCCCTTGTCTAATCCACGGTTCCTGTATGAGGGCAACGTCAAACCCGCTTCCTGCCTCTGTAAGGACTGCCGAAGCTGCCTTACAGTGCTGCAGGTTGATCTGGGTTACCGTAATCCCCTCCATCTTTCTTCGTCCGTCCCTTCATCAAATCATTGAAGAGTACCTTTCCGAGTCTGTAGTACACTCGGAAACCCATCCTTTCCAACACCTTGAACGAAGCGTCGTCCATTGAAAAGGCCAGAATTTTTCCTCCTTCTCTTTCGATGTTTCTGTTCAGAAGTGTCCATTCCTGCGTCCTCAAAAATTGAAATTAGAAAGCGGCTGATTACTTGGGCAACCTCTTATAATATTACACAATCAGCATTAAGAGAGCTTTTTACTACATGGAATGAAGCTATTACAGGTTTCTTACCAAAAAATCCTCAAACATTATTGAGGACTCCCAAATCGATAGTTCTAGTTTCCTTATAAAATGGCACTTTTTGTATGATAATTATCATACAAGAAAATTAAAAAAATTATACAATGTGTCAATGGTAAATATTATTCCTCAATAGGAAAAGATGCAATTTTTTCTGCTATGGAAAAATTCTGTGTCTGAGTGCACAATAACAGGAACGTGATCGTTTAATATTCCACGGCGATCATCCAACTTATGGTGGAAACTTATATCCAAAATCATCCAACTTATGGCATCCAAAAAGGCAAAACAATTTAATGTTCTAACAATTATCGTAGTAACAGCTAATTTATTTCTGTTAACAGGAAGTTAATGGACCAGCATTTACTGAATCGTCCAAAAAACAATGCTGATCGGCAAAACAGAATATAAAATTCCGAACATTAGAAAACTCAACACCAAAAATTAAAACGTCAGTAAGGAGGACAAACAAAAGCCCCGGCATCTCAAGACATTACCGAAAAGGTCCCCGATATAAAAGATTTTATAAAACTAAAATAATCCGACAAAAATTTGCCGCTAATGCCGAATTATAATAAAAAATAAGTTTTCAAATGCAACATATTCCTATTATTTTCCCAAAGAACAATATATATCATTGTACTTTAAAAATAACAAAATAAAATCAATGCATCTCCTTGGAAAAATAATAATTTTTAACAATTTAGATTATTCTTACCAATTATATCACACACTTAACTTAAGTTTACAATACAATTATTCTCAGCCTTTCTGTTAACTTAAGAATTTTTGACTGACTTATCTTAATTAAAAAAATTTATCTGCATTGAACAATAAAACTCTTGTTGGGACAACTTAACCAAGTAAAAATACGAGGGCCGGCTGTAATAAAATGCTCTTAAAAATATGAGGAAAAATTCTCGTTAAACTGTCAAATAACTTTTTCGATATTAAACCAGCTCGTGTAAGCTCCGTTTATCACTCTTGACACTACTAATGTTTACAGATGACAAAATAATAAACTGACAGTGCGAATGAATAAATTAATTCTCCTCTGTCAAAAGAATAGCCTGACAGTTCTACTCTGAATATTAAGGTGCTTTCCAATGCTGGCACTCCGGAACGCGCGGCAGCAATTTTGCTTTCTCTGTAAAGGATCAACTAATCAGTTTTTTCTGCTATTGTACCATTAATTCTATATAACGTAGGAACAGAGCACAAGCAAAATAGTATAAGACATTCATTTAGTCAAGTCGGTACGTCGTAATTAAAAATACTTTATTGTAAGTTCTGTTGCAATAAAGTCTATCGATATTTATTTCTTTTCACTACATCGACACGTAACGAATATGACATAATTATATACTCAATGATACTATTATTATAAAATTATAAATTTAATAATTACAATTTACATTATATATAGTCACGCCTTTTTCCCGTAGGGGTAGGCAGAGACCACTTCCTTCCACTTGCTACGTAGGTGTCTTTTTTGGCTCTACGTGAGGAATTGTTGGAATGTAGTGACACATTCGTGATGACTCGTTCTTTGACCCCTCGATGACTGTCGGTAAGTAATTTTGAATAATGACTTTCAGTAGCGGGGCTCCTCGCCCCGTTTACCCCCGCTGTGGTATTACATCTTAACGTGGTTCGGAGGCTTGATAACCAAGTAACACACAAAGAACAACTTTGGTCTGACAAACCTTAATATCTCTTTTGTTCCAGCGCTACTTTTAACTGAACCCTATCCTACACCGTACTGGGTCAGTTCAACATGCCACCTCTATGACCCACTTTCAAAGAGGAGATGGTAAAAATTGCGTTATTAGCGCGTCCACGTTGATGCAGCTCAGTTTATGACTTCAATTACGCCGGGCAACATACCACCGAACCAATAGGCGGTAACTGTGCAGCGAGGACTTGTGCGATCTGCAATAACCCGTTACTTTCTGTTCAGAGCAGTTTAGTTAACTGTTTAGTGCGAGTGCTGCATCCGAAGGTGTCTTGTTTATATATTTATAATTTATACATTCAAAAATTATTCATTTACAATTTATATAAGTATCAAATATCAAAATCCAAAATGTCTTAAATAATTAGGTTAAAAGCATAAAATACAATGAACAGTAGGACTTTTTAACAAAGTTAGTATGTCTTGTTTTAACAGGATTCTTTTTGGTTTTGAAAGTAAAGTATACATTTTTTTTCATTAAAAGAAGATAAGTTTTCATTTTTATTAACATAATTTCAATAAATACAGTTATATAACTTCTGTTTTTATACATAAAACCTCTATTTAATTTATACACATTGTCACAAAGGAACTAATTTGTAAATATCATCAATTATTTTATTGCAAAATGAATCAATTTATCGTTTTGTGTGTTAAATACCTTGTCAGAATAACCTTCATTATGTACATTAAAGAAAATTAATAGTTTTCCATTATGATTAATTAGATTAAAACAAACATATACATACGCTGAATTAAAAAGAATAGCGTATATTAATGTTGCAAACTTTCAAAATATCTCTATTTAAAAAATTACACAAAATGAATTTTTACCCATAAATACGTCACCAATATAGTGGAAACACTTTTATACGTATGCCTCAGAAGAGCTTTTGAAAATATGTCAATATTTATTAAAAATCTGAACTTTAGGTGATGCTACCGCAATTTTAGTAATAAAATTTTAAATAAATAGTAATTCCTTTGAATTTTTAATGCGCTCCATACTAATGTATTAAATGGTAACGTTATTTTTTCCAAACATTACAAGTTAAGTCATATTTATAACAAGTTATTGAAATTAGAAATTAAATTATAGCAAAAGTGAAGTATTTACATACATTGATATGTTTTATTTATCAATTTTAATTGAAAGGCTTTTAATATAGCTAAAGAAAAAGCAGCAGATATTTTAAACTTGTCTTACAAAACCGAGTTATTAACAACAATTATATTGAGGACCAGCCAAAGTTAACAGCAAAACTTTTTATACTTGTAATGTATATAATAAATAAGTGTAACCTATCAAATGGATGTTACAAAGATTAAAAAATAAAAATACTTATTTATACTTTCGAATTTCAAAACTGATTTTATTGGGGTTTAACCCAAAGGATTTTACAAAGCAAATGTAGTTTAAATCTTATATAATTAGTGTTTTGCCTGTTATTTTAATTTATTATTTAATTCAGTATTTAAATTATCAAACTTTTTTATGCAAATTGGTGGTAAAATATAGACAATGTTTTGCTTATATTTATGTTACTGATGTAATTAATGTAAAAATAAAATGTAAGTATATGATGATTTCAATAGTTAACAAAAAAAGCTGCACAATGTTTCACTTAAAGTTATAAATTTTGACTCATTTTGCTTAATATTTTAATTTGTTCAATTATTTAATAATTCTCCTAATATATTTAAAAAAACAATACTACAATAAGGTAGTCATAATGCTAGTTAATCCACAAAAGATAGGTTGGTGCCTACAATTATAGCTTAGCTTAAATATTGCTAAAAAATTGCCAGTTTTGTTAAATAAATACAAATGAATATTTTTAATTTTGTAGAAATATTGTTAAAGGTGAATTATCAAAATTAAAAATATGGTCGTAAAAGAAGAAATGAAGTATTTTTAAATAAAATTTCTACAAAACTTCTCAAAAACACCTAAAATACATTACCTTTCTTTATAAATTAATATTCCTGTTATGCTACTAAAATATTTACATTATTTAAAATATCCACGAGCAAGCTTACTTATCGTTTTAATTTACAACTTTGATATTTAAACTTTCGTGGCTATTTTTGAAAATCACCTTTTTTATTTCACTTTAAATGTCATATACTTATATTATCATTGTTTAACTCTTATGGATGTATTAAATTCATCTTCTTCATTTGTATCTGGATTTGAGGTAGCGTCTGGATTTTTGACGTACACTGGAGTACTTTTACCTCTAACATAATCTTCAGTAACGTGGACTTCGGAAATATTGGCACCAGGAACTTCAAACATCGGCTCGAGTAAAAGAGATTCCTAAAAATATGAATTGTTGCATTTCATCATTAAAAAAAAACCCATTTGATATTTAATTTGAGAGAACAAAAAAGCAAAATAGATATATTTTTTACCAGCCAATACATTATCGGCGTTGTTCTCTATTACATATTGTAACGGGAATTTTTCCTAGAGATTAGGATAGAAAATCATTAGAGCTGGCACTCGCATTTTAACGAATTTATTCTGGTTACGAAGTGTTTTATTGCTAGCGGATGAATTTAAAATTTGGTTTAAAAGGTGTGTATTTGTCAAGCGAGTCACAGTCCAACAATCAAAAGTCGATAATCGGTATATTATATGTTTAATGTAATTAGATTTGGGATATAATTGGTGAGTTAAGTTTATTTAATTTGTTAAATTATTTTTCGAAGATTAACAGTGATCTTATTTTATTATTTCCAAAACTATATGCTGCCACGTCTGTTTTGTTCTCTATAGAGTACTCTGCCAGCGGTCTCTCTACTGGCAAATTATGCCCGAGCTCAGCCGTAAAGGGTAGAAGAAAATATATATATATATATATATATATATATATATATATATATAAAAGTGAGCCGCGCCACCGACTTTGACGGTTCAATCCGGAAACCCCTAGGTCTTATAGGCACTAGCAGAGCCACACGATAAACAACTGAGATTATGGTGAACTAAATAAATAAAATTATAGCTAAAATATATTAGATACTTTACTCCTACAATAAATCAAAGTACACAGTTCAATAATAAACTTATAACAAATATAGTCAAAATCAACAGCTAACAATAAATCAAAAATCCAAAGTTTACGATTCCATAAAACAACCAAAACAAAAGTAAGAATAACAAACTTTACCAAGTTACCAAAAAAAACGTATACAAGTCAACTTTTTAATAATACTTAATCAAACGTTCACATAAGGCTGCTAATTTACTCATGTTTTTACCATTTACATAAAGATTTACACTGTTAAAACAATCGAGCTTATTTAAAAATATTTCTTTTTACAATGGCTGTCCTTCAAAATATCAATATTGTAGGATATTTACAAATAAGTATGAAGAAAACATTTTTACTTGGACACAAAGAACTATTGAGAAGATTACTTTAATCAAAGTTCAGCCTTGGCATATTATCCAATGCAATAAATAGTTTTCAACAATGTACCATATTAATAAATTAAAACAAAACTTAATCGTGGTGTCAAAAATAAGTCACGTCGTTAAATATTTAAAAATAAATCACTTGTAACCTTTGGGTATACGAATTCACTACTCCTGTGGCCGGTTTGATTATGGAACGGCACCTGCTAATTAACAATGGCTTCCCTCAAATAAATCCCGCATGCGGGTTTTTTAACTCGAGCATGCAGCCTAAACCGTCGAGAAACACAACCAAGCTGATACTAGAATGGAGAAGGAACGACCTGCGAATTCTAACGGAACTGCTTACAGGACACTGTCGCCTATGATACCACCTCTAAAGGATAGGTCTAAACCAACAAACGAAACGGCTGGACACATGTTCTTGACCCTGCTTGGGAAGAATAATGTTCAACAAATTTGGTTATACCAATCTAGAACCTATCGATTTCCATAAAATCTCACTCCATACAACCATGAACTTCGTGAGAAGAGCTGGATTGTGTGCGATGAACTGTAACCTCTAGGCGTGAGCCAAAATAGACCTATTAAGGGTCGCAGTGGGGGGACGACCTACGCCCCACTCACATGACACCTAACCTAACCTAACCATGTGTGGGAAGAATCCCGAAAAAAATGGAAGAACAGAAGGTCTAGAGGTGATGCAATCATTGCATGCATGTATGTAGTATCACCAAAAGACATCGAACTTTTCCAATTACGATTGCTCACATGTCTGTGGTCCAAAATCATTTGAGGATGTTAGAACATACAATGGAATTACATACACTTCATTTGTTGAAACGTACCATGCTCACGAAATTGTTTCAAATGATAATAAATGGCGCGAATATTTAAATAAAGCAAAATAATCAGGACATTCACCAAAACAAATGCGGAATTGATATGTGCATTAAATGCGCCAGATTTTTTGAGACTTTACAACGAAGAAGCATTCTTTAGTAGAGCTCTATTGGAAATTGATTATATTTTGAATGTTCATAATTTGTCACATCAAATACTTGGTTTACCAGTTTCCGCATACTCGCAGAGATATAAGAAGCAAATGCTATTTATATAATAGAACAGGAGATGCCATTTTGTTAATATTATGAAACTGCAAATATTAACTAGCATAATCTAATTGATTAAGTTATTTGTGAAGATTTGTTATCATGATACTGGATCTAATGTTTTTTGTTTAACCGCTTATGCAGGTTGTGGCAAAACATGCACTCAAACAGCAATCATTTACAAATTAAATTCGCTTAAATTGTTGTATTGCAACTGCGTTCAGTGGCATAGCTTTAACTCTATTACTTGAAGGTAGGACGTAACACAATGTGTTTAAAAACAAGATCATGACAACACACAGATAGGCCAAAAACTCTTACCATACATCAAAGGAACCACTGACAAAATCGAATGAATCCTTCGAAAATATAACATCTTCACAGTTTATAAACCTCACCAAACCATAAGATTTTTTTTTACTGAAAATAATCGCAAAAAGGGTATACCTATTGTGTGGGCCGCGGACGGCCCGCACTGCGACTATTATAAGGGGGAGGAATTATAGAAAGATTATTGTGGACCCGCTTTTTAAAAAGTTGCAGGTCATAGTTCTCTGGAAAAACTGCTTTTGGAAGCTTGTTCCATTCCGTCTCAGCCCTGTAAAAGAAGGATTCTTGATGGAGATTGGCCCTTGTAGTGTCAATCTTGAGAGTAAGTGGGTGAGACTGATCAGCGTGCCGAGTTCTTCGGCCGAATGTGGCCAGTGGTGGTATAAGAGTTTTTATTTCTCTGAAGCATCTGCCATGGAAATATCTGTAGAGTAATGTCTGGTCTGCAATTCTTCTTCTATGTTCTAGTGGATGAAGGGTATCTGTGAGAGTTGAGCTGTTTATCAACCGAATGGCCCTTTTCTGAATGGAATCCAGAAGACGAAGGGAATGCCTTGAACCTGAACCCAAATGTGCGAGCAATACTCCAGTAAAGGTCGGATTGTACGTCGTCAACAGTTGATCAAGAGTAAAAATTTTTCTAGCTTTCTACAGAAATCCTAGCCTCTGGCTTGCTGACTTTGCGATGTTAGCAACATGGTCATACCAAGACATATTATTAGACACCGCGACTCCCAAAATCGAGATGGAGGGACTTGATTCAAGTGTATTTCCGGACATTGTGATGGAATGATTTGAGGAATTCACTTTCTTAGAAAACGTGGAGCTTTGTGTTTTCTGGGCGTTGAACTGAACAAGATTGTTGGTTTCCCACTCGACGATTGCTTTAAGATCTCTATTGATGGAGTCAACCTGTTCCTGTCTGAGTCTATTTGTATCATTCACTGAAAGTGATCGATAGGATGTGAAAGTTGAGACAAGTGTGCTGTCCTCTGCGAATCTGTATATGGGGTTCGAGGTGGTTTTCAAGAGGTCATTAATGTGTAAAATAAATAGGGTGGGGGACAGGATGGAACCCTGGGGGACCACGGCATTGGTTTTTCCAAGAAACCTCAATCACAAAATTAAACTGGAAAATCAAGGTGTCTACAGTGTGTCATGTAAAAATTACAATTTAACCTACTTGAAAAATCTCAGCCAGGTTAGAAGAACGTCTGCCCTTTTTCAACATCAACACGAAGAAACTGGTCACAAAATTAATTTCGACAGCTGCAAACAAATAGCCAATGTCGAAAACTACAAAACAAGAACAATACGCAAGGCAATTGAAATAGGGAATATGCGGCACTTCAACAAAAGAAACGATGCTTTGCATTTACCATCTACATGGAAAACTATAATTAAAATGCAAGCAAAATCGAAACATCTGAACATAATACCAAACCAAATTTCAGAAGGAGCCAACGCCAACCAATGAGCGCCGTTACAATATTTGGCACAACTTATAAATATTACCTGAATTGACAAACACTCTCAGTTCTTAACCGACCAATGAAGACTACGCATTGAAAATGGCAAGTGAGACTTTGACGAAACGTCTGCAAAAATCCAATCGGATTTAAATCAACGAACGGATACAATCCCGGATCATCATAGGTAATTAGACGCACTTTTTAAGTAAGCATTAAATAAAGAAAAACTTACCATTATTGCTCTTAGTCCTCTAGCTCCGGTTTTTCTCTCCATTGCTAACTTGGCGATAGCAGTTAAACTATCAGGTGTAAATGTAAGATCACAACTATCCATTGACAACAGCCGTTTGTATTGTGGCACTAAAGCATTTTTAGGCTCTGTTAAAATTCGTACCAACATATTTTGATCAAGTGAGTGAAATGGAACTAACACTGGAAATCTTCCTACAAATTCCTATAAGAGAAAAAAGTTCCCAGTAAACATTTGTTTATTGTTTTAATTATTTTTTTTATCTTGAGTAAAACAGCACTTATAATAAATATACGGCACAGCTCTTTATTTCTTTACTGTCACAAGTTGGGTTATTTTTCAAAAATTCTTTAAATCTTTAATTTAATTTATTAAAAAACATTTTCAAATCTTGAAACTAATATAATAATAATTTATAATTTTAAAGATGATTTTATATGAAAAACCTTTTTATTTAAACCCAGTATCTTATTAACTTTTTGTTTTCAACACCTTACTACGTTAATTTAAAAACGTACTTGCTCTGATGTTAAAAAATAATAGTTTAAAAAAACTAACCCAACACGCTTTATAAGAAAATCGAACTAAAAAATAAAAAATAATTTTAAAATCAAAAGTGTGGGGTACTTTTTATGATGTTTACGTTTTTATCTTGGAGACTTTACTTTTACCAATATCTGTTTATCAAATTTATTAATTAATACAGCGCACCCCACGCTTTTTATTGTAAAATTATTTTTTATTAATTATTATTTTCTAGTTCGGGTTTTTTTTTTAATAACGGCATGACCCTAGCTAGGATCTTTGAAAATTTTTGTGAAATTATTGTATTGTGATAGGTCCTTTAGAAGTATACAAAGTTTTAAATCAATCCAATGTTTTTAATTGGATGGAAATCGTGTCCAAAGATTCCGTTACATAGATAGATAGATACAAGTCAATCCAATATAAAGTGTGTAAAAATATGCTGGACTGTCGAAACAGTTAAATAGTTAAAATATTTTTAATAATATTTTAAACATGTATAACTATTATAACATAAATACATATTTATTTTTTGAAAACACTATGATTATTCTTTACTTGAAGTTAATATTTTATCTTAAAGAACACTTACAGGAATCATTCCAAAATCTATGAGATCTCTGGCTTGTACTTGTTTTAAAGCAGAATCTTTTTCATTATTTTCTTCCTCTGCTGATTGGGAAGAATGATGAAGAGTTGCTTCTTGTGCTACTGCTCTTCTACCTTTACCTGCTGAAACTGGTGCTCCAAATCCAAGATACTATCGTTAAAAAAAAGCATTATTTATAATTTTCTTCTTATCTCCTAATAGATAAAATTTTAATTTTTTATTAAACATTTTTGTCTTACATTTTCATTATTTCTTCTTTGAATTAACCTTTCTAAACCATTGTAGGCACCGCTAGCAACAAATAAAATATTTGTTGTATCAACTTGAATAGTTTCACCTCTTAACTTTCTGGGAGAGTTGCGTTCTGGAACATTAACCACAGTACCTTCTAGCATTTTCAACATGCCTTGTTGAACTCCTTCACCTGTAAAAAATATTAAAAGCACTTTAATTTCACGAGATAAAAAAAATTAAAAAGTCAATACGAGGATTGCTATTTTTATAGTTCCGGAATGACTACATGGTTGTAATCTGATATAAGCACCGTAAAGTTTAACATTTAATCTACTTCGAACATTTTATCATAGAAACACCTTTTGTTTTTTCTAGTGGAGTAAAAATTTTGTTTCAGCAAAAAAATGAAATTTATCGTGCGCATATTTTCACAACTTTCGATTATCTAAACATCAGTGTATCTTAATTTTTTATATGGCAATGAAGCACTGTACAGAGTAGGGTTGTAATTCTATTTTCCGTACACGGGAAAATTATACCCTACTTTGTTAATAGTGGACTGGTTTAAATAATAGGGCACTGGGTATTCAAAATTTTTATTTGACACTGAAATATTTCTTTCTTCGAAATACACTATGCGCTTGTACCACTAATTACTTCGCCCTTGCTAACTGGATCACTTGGAAAAAATAACAAGCGCTAAATTAAGTCGAACGCCGTGGATAATCAGAAAAAATCGATCTTTTCGATCGCTGTGAATGGAATTATCGACCGTATCAGACGGCCTCTTGAAAGATACTGCTGTATGTATTAATCGTAGCGACTCGAAACAGCGCGGTGAGAAGAGAAAGCCGGCTGCCCGTCGACCAGCCGGTGATATCGCAAATAAAGAGGGGAGTTCTCAGAATTCGTAACGGTTACAGCTGTTTGAGGTTTGAAACAAAACATGAATTGCTTGAGGGCGCTCAGGGACAGCTCAAGACTAATTTAAATCTGAACTAAAAAAAATTAATAGTGTTGTAAACAGTGACATTCCAACAAGCACCATATAAAAATCTTGTTAATCATCGGTTTAATAAATTTAATCGTGGCCGTTGCGTTCACAGACAAAAGAATTTTGTGACTATCATCCAAAATCAATTGTAGCGCAATAAAACATCAATGCTGTTCTTGATCTGACAATGCAAAATCGTTATGTGACATAACAAGAGATTGAATCATCCCTATATACTAGTTTAACCAACACACATGATATAATATATATATATATATATATAAATATATATATATATATATATATATATATGAGAAAAATGTATAACTGATTTTTAAAAATCAGCTAATTCTGCTGTATGTCACCTATATTATAGGTTCATTTGGGTCGATTATGTATTAAAAAACAATTACTCCTCTGGCTATATGCCGCGTCAGGTATTGAATTACATCAGATACATAATCGTGTATAATACCCCATTTCGGGTAACAATATGCAGACATCAGCATAGGGTAGATCTACCTCGACTGGACACATTAACAGCTTCGACTCCTACCAAGTATACATGAACTGCTACGCGAAAAGCACCAGTCACGACATCTATACTTTTTAGTCGACCCAAATTAACCTATAATATATGTGACATACAGCAGAATTGGCTGATTTTTAAAAATTAGTTATACATTTTTCCCATCTATTGACGCTGTCGAAAAATGTTTATAGTCTACTATAATAATATTATAGTTTTTTATAAATTTTGCATATATATATATATATATATATATATATATATATATATATATAGACTATAAGAAAAAGCAATAAAAAATACAAATATTTGAAGTGTTAGATCTTAAAAATTGTTACCTCCAACATCTCTTAGCTGATGAATGCCAGGTACTGCACCTATTTTATCTACTTCATCTAAAAAAACAATTCCGACTTGTGCTTTATCTACACTGTATCCAGCATCTTGAAGCAATTTTCCTATTACACTTTCGATGTCTTCCCCAACATATCCAGCTTGGGTGAGTGTAGTACAATCGCATATCGCAAAAGGTACGTCTAAACATTGAGCTATAGTCTGAGCGAGAAGTGTTTTACCTACAAAACACATTTCAATTTAAAAATAATAGCTTCTGCTTGTGTGGATTTAATAAGATACAGATACAAAATTTAAAAATAAATAAATAATAGTTTAAAAATATAAGACAATCTGCTTTATAAGAAAACAACTAAACTAAAAAATAATAATAATTAATAAAAAATAATTTTACAATCAAAAGCGTGGGATGATTTTTATGATGTTCACGTTTTCTTCTTGGAGACTTTATTTTTACCAATATCTGTTTATTATCAAATATATTAATTGACCGTACCTTATTGTAATAATAATAATAATAATAATAAGAATAATATAGCGCACCCCACGCTTTTGATTGTAAAATTATTTTTTATTAATTATTATTTCTTATTTTTAGTTAGGTGTTTTTCTTATAAAGCGTGTTGTCTTAATTTTTTTAAACTATTATTTATTTTTCATTTTTTAGTTCGTTTTTTTTTTAATTATAGCTACTTTTCGACGATCTTCATTTCAGTATTAATTGTCATGAGTTTGTCGTAAAACGAAATTCCGTGAAAATTTATTTGTGTGTAAAAACGTGAGCAGGTATTAAAATTACTAAGATTTAAAATGGTGATATGCGTTAGCTACATCTGTTGGAGAGTGAATCAAGCGTCGCCATCTATTTAAATTGAATTCATGGGGGATATCACAGCCATTTTTAACCCATATAAAACACTTTTTTTTAAATATAACTGATCCTGGCCAGGATCATTGAAAAAATTTATGAAATTATTGTATTGTCATTGGTCCTTTAGAAGTATACAAAGTTTCAAGTCGATCCGATGTTTTTAAGTGGGTGATTATTGTGTCCAAAGATTCCGTTACATAGATAGATAGACAGACGGCTGCGATCTGGACTATAAGTCCAAACAAAGTAACCATCATCAACAGCGGATGCGGAGAAGGTTTTGTCTGGATAAAAACCCCCATGACTTATTTCATTAGCCTATACCTACGTATACATAAAACTATCGCCCTAGTTAGGAAAACAATGGAGAAAGGCAAAAGCTTTGAAGAAATCAAAAGTATACTTAATGACGAATGGCCCGAAAAAGCGTACAAATGTACAAAGAAAACTGGGGGATTTTAATGCAAAATCTTCTTCATGGGGATCTCCTACTGAAGACGCGAGAGGCACATACATCGACAAATAGGCTGCGACACTGGACCTAACTGTTATAAATAGAGGAAACACTCCATTTTTCGTTAGGTGGGACAGCAAATCTTTTATAGACCTGACCCTTGCCACCACTAGAACGGCGAGGCTCATTGGTAATTGGTGAGTCTCAGAAAAAGAGTCTCTCAATCTACACAGCTATATATTTTTCGAGGTCAGAGAAACAAGGGTAAGAACAGGAGGTAACAAAAAGCAAGGACTAGGTAAATTGGACAAAAGAAGATTTGAAGATGATCTACGAAAGGGTCTAATGGCGTCTGAAACGCCAGAGGTAGCAACAGTTACCAATATTCTGAAAGGGACCCAAGACAGCAGCAAACTCCACATTGCCAGCAATAATACATCGGCTCCCTACTGGTGGAATGCAGAAATAGAGGATGAAAAGGGCCAGTGTAATAGGTTGAAAAGAAGAAGGACCAGGATGAGGCGATGAAACCGAGGCTGCGGAACAGGAACTCAGGTTTTTGAGAAAAGAACTCAGGTCCCTAATCACAGCTTCTAAAAGAAACCTTTGGAAGGAGCTGTGTGATTAATTTGAAAATTATATATGGGTCCAGGGGTACAAACTGAATATTAAACATCTGAAGTGCCACCAGTGCCATATGCGATCAACCTGGAATGCAAATAAAGAATTTAAATAGAACTTTTCCCCAGCGTGGTCGACACATGGCCTAGAAACGTGAACAGAGCGGCAGTGACTTCGTTTACAATGAAGGAAATAATGGCAGTAGGCAATATACTAAAAATGGGCAAAGCAGCAGGGCTAGACGGAATTCTCCCCGAGACCATCAAGAAGGCCATAGAGACCGCACCTGGAGTAATACTTGGATTGATTAATAGCCTCCTATCGCACCAGAGATTTCCTCTTCAATGGAAAAAAGCATTTGTGATCCTCATACCAAAGACGAAAGCCGCCAACATGGAAAATGCCTCATCGCACAGCACCATTTTTCTTCTCGATGCCCTGTGAAAGCTGTACGAAATATTTCTAAGAGAAAGACTAGTCAAAGAACTGGATGATAAAGGGGGATTATCTTCGGCACAATTTGGTTTTCGTAAAGGATACTCAATGACACAAGCCGCTCTGTGGGTAACGGATGCAGTAAAATCGACACAGAGAAGATGGTGTGTGTGTTCGTCACCCTAGACGTCAAAAATGCTTTTAATACTGCAAGATGGAGTCTAATAGTAGAAGTAATGAAAGATATTGGCATAAGCGAATATCTGATCAGAATGATAGAAAACTATTTTGTGGGCGAACAGTGGAAATAAGAGGTAGCAATAGTATAGAAGTCTCAGCAGGTGTCCCACAAGGCTCGGTACTCGGACCAACCCTTTGGAAAATTCTATATGATAACGTGCTCAGAATCAGGCTACCCAGAGGATGTGAAGAAATCGCCTGTGCCGATGACACAGAATCTCAGCTTTATCGAGACTCATGCCAAACATTGGGAGGTCCGTCCTTAGGTAAGAAAAGGATCCTGTCGGGAGTGGCTCAGTCCATTGTGATGTACGGGGAACCAGTATGGGGAGGAGTGGTAAGACTCGCCAAATACAGTAAAATGGTGAAGGCTATTCAGTGGATCTTATCGGTTTATAAAACCACTTCCACAAAGGCACTACAGTGCTACCAATCGATATCCAAATAGAAGAATCTATTGAAATTTATAACTCCAGCAGAGAAGAACCAGAGGAGCCAAGGGCAGACATAAAATCCAGATCAATCACCAAGTGGCTGCAAAGATGGGAGGACACAAGGGAGTTCGCGTAGTGGACGAAGCAACAGATAAAATACGTGGAAAGTTGACTTAAATGTCCACATAGGAGAGTAGAGTAGAGTAGAGTTTCTCACGGGCCAAGGATATTTCCGTACTATCACTTTTCGCATCAGTAAGGTTCCAGATGAGAGCTGCATTTACTGTGGCGAAACTGACATTCCGGCACACACCATCTTCGAGTGCGCTAGATGAAACAGACAGAAAATGGATTTCCAGCTGGACTACGACGGCCAAATCGATGCACAAACATCATACGTGTAATGCTTTCCTGCGAAAACAAGTGGCAGGAGATACATTCCCTGATAAAGAAAATAATGACAAAAAAAGAGGAGGAGCGACAGCTCAGGTAAATCATGGAAAATGTGGAGCGCCCAGGCCCGCCTGTACTGATGTTAAGCCATTAAGGTAGTTTCGGTAGTAGACACCAAGGTGTGGTTTGGTGGGTAGTCAGGGACTTGCACCAATAGAGCCCTGAGTCCCACACTCCCTAATGCGATAGAATCCGAGCACAGGGGTCGAACATGAGTTTCCACATCCGACAAAAAAAGATAGATAGATAAATACGAGCCAAGATAATATAAAGCTTGTAAAAATAAATCCCACTGCTTAAAATCACTGCCTATACACTCATGCCATATCTCCATCGCCTCATGGGGATTCGTAGAATCCCAGAAGACGAAGTTGTTTCTGTTCGCTTTAGCATTCATTTTAAAAGTCGCTTCGTCGTTTCAAAGAATGGTTTTGTAAAAGTTAGCAGATAACAACAAAATACAACATAACAGACTGCTAGGGTGTCAATTGACTTATGGGTACTACATACTAGTTAAGTTAACTAGTGTATATCACTACGCTATGCAAAACAAAGATTTATAGTGACAACTGACTTATGGCCGACCCTGTATGTACATCAGTTTTTCAAAATAGTATGAACAGTGGGCCACAAAGTGCTTGGAAAGTTAAAATACTTATGAATAAATGTAAACAACTACTCTTTAACTTAGTGACATAATCAATAATTTTTAAGAAAGTGAATTATTTTTAACAAGCATGACGCCACAAATATAATCTTGGACGTTTGAAGTACGAGTGCGTGGTGGCTGAATTATACAGCTATCTGTTTAGCACGTCAGTTTATTCAGGTTCAAATCACCGAGTATCTAACTTTTTTTTAAAAATATTAAAATATCGTTCACAGCGAGCCATAAGTAATCACTTTAAAAATAAGAAAGTATCAATAAACTTTAAAAAATGATTGAAAATACTATTTTTCAATTTTTTTCGCTTAAATATTTGTTTGAGGATCAATCTTATTAACTGAACTAAATGTAAAATATATATATATATATATATATATATATATATATATATATATATTTTGTGGTGATAATTATGTATCAACGTTATTCATAATTAAAAAAATTCAAACAAACTATACATTGGTAACGAAAAAGTAGGCAGTAAATTCTCAGAAATAAAAATGCGTTAAAAAAACGGCGTTGTTGCCATTTTATTAGGTACTCTTTTAATCATGTATACGCAGCCAGATAGTCAAATATTAACGGACAACGTATTGTATTCGTTAAAGTATATACTTGCTAAAAAAAATATGTAATTAATATCATCAATATTTAATAAAAAAATATAAAGGTACAATAATAATTCGGTTTTTGAAATTTGTATATGACAACGTTGCGTACATTTACAAGTGGAAAAGAACAGTGGATCCAAGTTACCCTAAGGTAGAAAAATGTCATAACAGATTTGGTGATTTAAATTTCAAACAGGACAATTAATTTTTGTGACAGAAAATATTCGAAATTTTGAAAATGATCAATGATTATTAAAATAAACTTTATCAAATATATTTAGATGGCAAATACAAGTACATGGTTTTAAATGGGACATACATGCATACATATAGTCACGCCTTTTTCCCGAAGGGGTAGGTATAGAACCACTTCATTTCACTTGCTATGGTTCTTACACATATCTTTTGCTTCATCTACTTTCATTAGTGCTCTCATACATGCTCGTAGGTTGTTGCTACTCTTGACCTGGCCTTTCTTTAAAACAATATCGATTTGATCAAAATATGTTCGCCGAGGTCAACGTCTACCGACGAACATTCGTCAATCTTCCTTCATCCATTCTTTCTACGTGTTCAAACCATCTAAGCACTCCTTTATCTATCTTTGTAACCACATCTTCTTTTACACCACACAGCGTTCTATTATCTCACTATTCTTTACTTTATCCAACCGAATCACTCAGGCTATACTTCTCAGACTACTCATCTCCGCAGCATTAATCCACTTACGAGCCATTTCGTCGACAGCATATTTTTTGAATTCAGACATACTCGTATGTCTCCTCGCGATATTCAATAATTGAATTTTCAACAAGTTGTCGTCAAACGATATATTTTTTTGAAAAAGCCAGTTAATTGTCTTCTTTTCGTCAGGCAGTTGTTGGTGACGGCTCCAATAGTTGACTGTGGTAAGACGCATTTTTCATGACGACTACAAAATTTGGATCAAGGTTTGGTAAAAGCTGTGAAAACCAACCTTCGAACTTTTGCGCGTCCATTTCCTCATGGTAGTCGCTGGTTATCTTGTATTCGAAGAGCAACAATCTGTTATCCAAAAAACCCAAAACGCTGCCTATCAGGGTTGGCATGAATAAATGATGATTTAAATCAAATGATGTTTTTAATAAAAATCAATGATTTAATCAAAAATGTTTAATTTTACTTTCTTTCACAGAAATCAACATAAAAAAACAGATTTAAAAATTATAATTAATTACAAACTAGGGTCGTTTAAATCTGAGAAATCAATATCATTATTATAATATTTGAATGAAAAACTAGTTTTCCAGCCTTTTCAATTCCCAGTCGGTTTTTTAGTTTGCTCTGAACAATTCCAAAGGTGGAAAACACTCTTTCCACAGCAGCTGAAGAGGCTATCGCCCCAAACAATTGCTTCAACACTGGAAAAAATTTAACTGTTCCTCTTCACTAAATATATTTTTCTGTGACATCCACCACTCTAGTGGTGTCACATTTTTTACTATTTCTTCTGCGAACATCACACTTCTGAATGGTAGCAAAACCGAACCATAGTGATTTCGCGCTTCCTCCAACGCACTTTCTTCTTCTTCATCTGTCAGTGTGAATTCTGTTTGGGTTGGGTCTAATAAAAATGCCAAAAAGTGACTGGGGAACATTGCTTGCTTATATCTCTTTTGAAACTTCGACATTTGGCTAATAAATCAGTTTCTTCAAATTTAGCTCCAAGCATCTTCCAAGCTGTTACAGCAGTAGACATATTTGCATTATTTCTTTGTAAAGTGTCCAATGTAACAGATATTGGCTACAAAATTATTAGATAATCTGACCTTTTTACGACCATATTTTCAACTTTTGCTCTAATAACAGGATCTATAATGTCTCTGTTCTCTTCACATATTTTTAGTGTCTTTTGCCACTCAGACACAAAGACTTCGAAACAATAAGTTACAGTACTCCAACGAACATCTTGTGGCAGCACTAATGCTTTCCCTCCTTCCGCTTTGTACAAGCTGCTAACTGCATGATTGTTTCGGAAGTGTTTTGTGATTTGCACAACATGCTCCTTTATACTGCTAATTTCTAAATCTTTGGAAAGTAAGTTCAACAAGTGTGCAGAACAGCCGTATGTTGTCGGTAACAAAACTTGCAACATTACAATTATATTGAGACTTTAATCTTTCCATCAAACCCTCAGCAAATTCGGCTAGGTATTCACCAGTGTGAGGTATCTATCCAGTCAAAAAGAATTACTTTAGATTTCTCCGTCCTCCGTCGTAATAGTGGCGCAAATAATCGGTTATTGTGAACGTTAGACCACCCATCTATAGACATAATAATTTGCCTGATATATCCTTCCGAGATGGTGGGATATACCCTGGGCGTAATATTGATGTTCTCGATGTTCAATACTTCTGAAGCTACAGTTTGTAGCAAACATGGCCTTTGCTATTTGTCGGTCTATCGTTTCTTTTGTAGATTTTGGCGTTATTATAAAGGATGAGCTCCTGTTTACAGATAGTTTCTTCTTTTTAAGAGACGTTTCCGCGCAATCGTCACCTTTTGCCGAAGAACAGATGAGCTAGGTTCAGAAAGTAAAGCCAATTCTGAAAAATAAATAAATGTATTTTACTTTTAATGTTATTTGCTACACAGTTAGTACCATTAAAACAATCATGTCTACAGTCTTTTATGTCTACAGAAATCAAGCAGTTAAAATTTTCCACCAATCATACTGTTGTCCACTGAGTAGGATCACCAAAACCATATAGAAAACCAATTAGTATTTTTTGGTTTTTTTGTAAATAATAACTTTAATAACTTACCTACAACTTTAACATCGTCACTAGATTCTGGAATATTATTTTTGCACTCTTTGTAATGTATTTTATTCTTGCAATCAGACCTTGAATTTCTTTTTTACATTTGTTGCATATAGCCCGACAGCCAGTTTTGGTAGTGCTTTTTTAGTGAAATGTTCCCAAATTTCATATCTTTGGCGAGGCATTTTATTTATAATGAATTGGTCACGCACGCATCACAGCAATAACAATAGTAAACAAAACTGAATGAATGAATGCTTGTTAGAACGAAAATAAGACCTTAATTGCAAGTACAAAACACTACACGGAGCCTTTTGCTTGGCATTCACATGTCAGACAAAAGGGAAATCCCCGAGCTGTGTCCGCGCAATCCCTTGACGGTGCGTTCCGTTTTTCGCAAAAATATAGTTAAATTAAATAATAAAATTAAAAAAATCATGATTTTTTCCAACCCTGCTGCCTATATGTGTGATTATAAGCCTTCGTCCTTTACCCGTTGGTGTTTTCAAGCCCGTTGATAATTCTTTCATAAATGCTTGTCGACGAATTTTAATTTCAAAATCTTGCCACACCTGTGAGAATTAACCAGGTTTCACCTAAATAGTAAATTTTTCTGCCTTCACAACGATACTCTCGCATTTTTTCCAAGAAATGTCTCCTCCACATGATAATTTCTTTTCTTTCTATAAGAACACTTTTCCTAGTCCTTTCATATAGCATTTGCTGTAATGTTCGCAATAAAACAGGTCGTGATATTTTGGGTAGCGAATCATCCTTTTGCACTTTAAATATTCGGTTCTTAATTGTTAAACATAATAAATCTATAAACTTTCCGAAAATACGTGATAAAAATAAATTACATAAAGGATCTGAACAACTCCAAAGCAGGTAGGCCCAATAATTATTAATTTCTCAGTATTTATACTAATCAACTCAGTGAATTCCAATAAGCAGATATAATTATGTGTATGTATGTTCATTATTTTAAGAACTTGAAACGCTTTAATAAAAGTTATTGCAATATAATATTTAAGTTCTGAATTAAATTTAGGAATAAAATAATTATAAATTTTTTATTAGTTTCCCTATGCCAGTGGAAGACCCATAATACAAGTGAACTGTCTTTATCAGTTCTGAGAATTTACTGCCTACTACTTTAAAACCCAACTATAGGTATTTAATAAAAAAAAAACTTACCTGAACCAGTCGGTCCTAGAAGAAGTATATTACTCTTTTCTAATTTAAGTTCATGTGTTGCCCTATCTAATATCTCGGAACCTTGGCCTGCTTTTGATCCTACAGGAGGTGTAGAGTCGAACGAACCTCCGAAGTTCAAACCTATTAAAGGATTACCTAAACCTGTTATGTATGGTTGATCTGCAATATTTCGCTCTTTAGTCTATACATAGACTAGGATTTTTAAGGAGTTACCACTGTGTATGAAAAAAGATTAAAAATGGTAGGAAATAACAAGATAATGTTATTCCAACATAAAGAATTTACTTTTAAAGATTGTTACTAAATAATGTAGTGTTTGTTTGTTTAGTTTGTACATGCCAATAAAATAGAAGCAAACTGAGTTTTGACAACATACATATAGTCACGTCTTTTTTCAGTAGGGGTAGGCAGAGACCACTTTTTTTCACTTGCTACGGTTCCTATACACGTCTTTCGCTCCTTCTACTTTCATCACCGTTTTCATTCATGCTCGTCAGTTGCTGGTACACTTGTCCTGGTCTTCAAAACAATTTCGATCTGATCGAGATACGGTCAACCTTTACCGACTTGCCAGTTCATACTCACCTCATAAATCTGTTTCGTCAATCTTCTTTCATCCATTCTCTCTACGAGACCGAATCATTCTTTTTCTATCTTTGTTGTCACATCTTCTTTCACACCACAGTGTGTTCTTATACCACACTTCATACATCAGAGTCACTTCGGCTATACTTCTCAGACTACTCATCTCCGAATCATTGATCTTACTTTTATTTTTCTTCTGCCAAACCCAACATTTACTATCACACATAAATATAGGGACCAGCACTCCTTTATGCGCAGTCAGTCGTGCCATTTTTTGACAGTTCTGGCTGCTCATAAAGTTATGCAGGGTCCCATTTATTTGTTTCCCTGCCAACACCATTCGCTCAATATCACAGTCATACTTTCCGTCTCTCGTAAACTTTGAACTTCATACGCACTCTCTTTCAAATCTTTTAAACAACAGTCTGTTTATATGTTAAACAGCTATGGCGAAGCCACATACCCTTTTTTCGATATTACACCGGTCTGTGTAAGCTCCATTTATCCTGACACAAGTACTGGAATCCCCGTAAATTGACCTGATCCTGATCTATGCATCCCCTTCCTCTACTAAATCCCGCTTGCACATCCCATATCTTCTCATCAGTTTCATTCGTCACTATTTTAATCTAATTAAATTTTAATCAATACTTTGCTTACAGTTTTCCGACGATGTTAAACAATTAGAAAATGTCAAACAACTTCACAGACACATCAATAGATTGCTACATTTGTATGCAATATCTAAAAGATTCTAAAAATAAGTATTTACATGTTCTTAAAAATTCGAAATTGTTACCCATGTTAACTCCTTATTAGTCAGGGAAAAAATAGCTCCTGAATTTAATATTCATTAAGAAACACAAGGTCCCTATATGCAGCAAATTGATGGTTTTTTTTAACAAATAAAATTAGAAGTAGTATTTAATAGTAGATTATTTCAAGCGGAAGAGAAGTGTCAGAAATGCAACCGTATTATTTAGCGTTTTCATGGCAACACTTTTACCTCCAGCGAAGGGAAAATGAAAAGTAAAACTGCCGCTGGTAAAAAAGTTGAATTTTTCCGCAATCAGCTCGGTACAATTATATCCTAATTATTGTACGTTTGAAAAAAAATTTAGATTTAAAGTAGGAGTAGGATAGAAAATAAAACAATACACGACATTTGCCGAACAGCCCTGCTTGATGATTACAATGAAGTACGCTCGGAATTTATGGCGGGTAATAATAGGTTATAATAGTTTGATTCAGTTGTGGTTAGGGTGGGGTGTTTTTTGTTGCTCTTGATTTTTTTTTTATTTAAAATAAGAAAAATAAGAAGTTTTGTGCGGAAACGAAAGTGGTAATTGATAACATAATTAAATTTACGAAAAACGAAAGCGAAACATGGCTTGTAAATTCTAATTAAAAGTTTTTGCAAAGTTCACGATGAAAAGTAGAAAAATATAAGCAACCTTGTATTTCATCTACAAAAATAACAGCTAGCAGAAAGCATCGCTCTGGAGGTTTTATTCAGAACTACAAGGACAAATAATTAAGGATATCGTAAATAAATTTTAAGTTATACAAAAGCAACGGCTGATTTTAAAAGCAGTTTTACAAGAAGTACTTTTTTTTTTTTTTTAATTATAAAATACCATAAAGGGTATTTTTTAAAATTACAATCTGATCTAAATAAGATCAATAAGCAACTTTTATCTAACCTAAATTAGCTACAACAATACTTCAAACTAAGGACATACTCACTAGCATGCCTTAGATTCTAACAACTTTATTACACTAATATTATCGTGTACCACTACCGAACTATGCTCTGCTTTTTACGGTCACTTCACCAACTCGAAAGGCTTCATCCTCTTGAGTCTTCTTACCAAATTCGCATTGTCGAGGATCTGGATTGCCTCGACGTTGACGTGTTGGAGGAGTCTTTGTTCGTGACTTCTGGCAAATTTTTCTATGGTCTGGTTGACGGTGTCTATTTCCAAATCTCTATGGAGGTCACTATTTCTATAGTACCAAGGCGCATTAACAATGTTTCTAAGTACTTTGTTTTGGAATCGCTGGATGATGTATATATTGCTTTTATTGGAACAACCCCACAGCTGGATGCTATACGTCCATACGGGCTTAAGGATCTGTTTATATAGTAGTATTTTATTGAAGTTTGACAGGGTGGAATGTCTTACCAATAGCCAATACATCTTCTTATATCTAATATCTAGCTCTTTTCTTTTCTTTTTTACATGGGTCCTTCAGCGCAGCCTCGCGTCTAGTGTAATACCCAAATATTTTGCAGAATATGGTACTCGAGTATTATTAATGCTAATTCGAATTTTTTGTTTGTTTTTATTTGTAAAGTTGATGCAAACAGACTTAGTCTCGTTCGACTTAATTCGCCATTTTTTGGTTCAATCAATAATTTCATTAACGGATATTTGTAGCTTTCTTACGGTTTCTTCATGATCTTCGCCCACAGCTAATATGGCAGTATCGTCAGCGAAGGTCGCTATCGTGTTCTCTACAAAGGTCGGAATATCGCTAGTGTATAGTAGGTATAGGATGGGGCCAAGCACACTGCCTTGCGGTACTCCCGCCTTAATTTCTTTTAATTCCGAATAAGCTTCCTCTTGTTTTATTCTAAAAACTCTATCTGATATATACGACTCCAATAATTGTGCATATTTCTTGGGTAAAAGTTTACGCAGTTTATACCTAAGTCCCTCAAGCCACACTTTATCAAAAGCCTGCGCTACATCAAGAAAGATGGTAGCACAAACTTTTTTTTCTTTCAAAGATTTTTTAAGTACGTCCGTTAGTCTGTTGACTTGATCTATAGTTGAATGGCTTTCTCTAAATCCGAATTGATGGGATGGAATTAAATTTTTTTCCTTTATGATGGGTTTCAACCTTTTTAACAAGAGTTTTTCGAAGAGTTTCGCAATAATTGGAAATAAAGAGATCGGTCTATAAGAAGTAGCTTCATTTGGGGGTTTACCAGGTTTAGGGATCATTGTCACCTCGGCAATCTTCCATAACATGGGTACATACATCAGTCTGAATGAGGCATTGATAAGGTAAGTCAATTTAACTAGGGCTTTTCTGGGAAGTTGTTTTAAAATTTGTCCAGTAATTAAATCAAACCCAGGAGCTTTGTTTGGGTTGATGTTTCCTTTTATTTCATTGCTGATTTCTTTTGGAGTCACAAGTTTTATTTCTCCCTCTTCTTGAATAATATTTTCCCATTCAAGCGTACTTTCGCCTTCATTCTGTTGGAATGTTCTTTCAAGGTGTTCAGCAAATCTATTAGCCTTCTGTAAATTACTTCTTGCCCAACTCCCATCTGTATTCCTTATTGGCGGATTTTGCAAAATCGGCCGTTTTAGTCTTTTAGTAGTTTTCCAGAGCGAGTAATCAGTATTTTTATCGTTGGACAACTTACTAAGAGAGTCACTAATAGATTCGTTTTTAAATTTTTGAATATATCTCTTAAGTTGCTGGGTAGCGTTATTCAATCTAGCTTTTTCTGTTGGTGACCTAGATTGGTGCCAAATCCTTCTTATTTTTCTCTTTTCGCATATGAGTTGTCTAATTTCATTGGGGTAATTATTACCTTTAATTCTAGGAATAAGTGTGGGTGTATTATCCCATGCAGCTTTATGGATATCTCTAACAAATGCTCCTGTTTCTTTATCTAGATCTTCTTTAGTTCTTAACGGAATAGACAGATTGAAAGATTCTTCAAGTTGTAGTTGGAAGCTTCGCCAATCTGTCATTTTATTGATCAGCCTAGTGGTTAACTCCTTTTGTATTACAGTATTGCTAAGTGTAAGGAGGATGGGAGAGTGATCGGAATTCATATCCCATGCTTCCTCGACGCGCATATAGTTAATAGATACATTTCGAGTTATAAAGAAATCGATTAGGTCTGGAATTTTATTTGGATCTGTTGGCCAATATGTCGGTTTGCCAGTTGACAGTGTTTCACATATTAGTTGCTTAACTGCTGCTAAGAGTTCTCGTCACTTAGTTGTAGTTAACCTAGATCCCCAAAAAGTGTGCTTAGAATTGAAATCACCTCCAATTATGAATTTAAGACCATGACTATTCAGGAACTCTAAATATTGATCTTTTTTGAGAGCATGTCGTGGTGGACAATATACTGCAGAAACAATGATCTCATGTGTTTTAGTTTTCACATTTATTGCAGTTGCTTAGAACTCCTCTGTTTTAAATCCCATCTCTTGGTGGTGAGTGATTGTTTCTTTTATTATGATTGCACTGCCACCTGGCTGCATTATCTGGATGTTCAGTATTATATACTTTGTATCCCTAAAACCTAATGAAGGACTCATTAGTAAAATGTGTCTCGGAAATAAGACAGATGTCAATATTTGAAATGTCTAAGACTGCTTGCAGTTCTTGCTGATGTTGTAGAAGCCCATTTGCGTTCCACTCCATAATTCTTAAACTACTTAGCATTAAAATTCTTAGGAATAGCTCCTTTAGTGCTATATTCTAGTCTAATTATACGTTCATCCATTTGTGTTCTTCTCTCCAGGATTTGTTGGATGTACTTTCTGTTTTTATTATTATTAATTGTGGATTCAGACTTACCAGAAGCAGTTGATATAGCACACCCCACGCTTTTGATTGTAAAATTATTTTTATTTCACTACTCTAATTTTACCCCAAGCGCATTGGAGATTATTTTTTATTTTTTAGTTCGGGTTTTTTTTTAATATCCTGATGATCCTGGCCAGGATCTTTGAAAAAATTTATGAAATTATTATATTGACATCGGTCCTTTAGAAGTATACAAAGTTTCAAGTCAATCCGATGTTTTAAGTGGGTAAAAATCGTGTCCAAAAATTCCGTTACATAGATAGATACATACAGGTCAAGCTAATATAAAGTGTATAAAAACCTGATAATCGAGATATGATAATGGAAAGTTATGATGTAAAATTAAAGGGTATTGAATATCTGAAAAAAAATAAACAGTATCTTGGGAAAGGAAAAGTATCGTTTATACTGATGAAACGTATTTGCACAGTTCTCATTCTTCGACAAATGCCAAGATAAATAGTGTTAATCCGAAAACAAATTTAAAAAAACCTTATAGTAAAGGACAACGGTTAATTATAGTGCATGCTGGTGGTAGTGTTTCTACTACTTTTCTCTGAAATCGTTCCATATCCCTTATTTACTAAGTAATTATTATTTTGCATAATAAATCTATTTTTACTCAAGTCACACAATAATCTGATAATATGAACAGATAGTATTTGTTAAATAAAACTAAAATTTGTAAAATTATAACATTGAAACCTGGTTATCTGGGATCTCATGGGACCTATATTTTTTTGAGAGGTCGAAATGTACCGTTTATCATATAAAGAGGTGGAAATGTTTATAAAAGAAATGCATATTTTATGTTGCACAATTTTTATTTAAAAAAAAACAAAATTTATGTGTCATAACTTGTTTAAGCCTGATAAATTGCCTCACAATGGCGACGTGTGACTTTTTCTAAAGTGTTACCAAAACCAGATGTGAAAAATCTTATTTAAAAAAAAGTTTATTTTGAACCTCCCAAATATAATTTTTTTATTTTAGGTATTTTATTTAAACTTTTTTTAAATTATTTCAAGTAAAAATTGCTGGACTGTGACACTTGATATACCTCATCGACTTATGACGATGACCAAGAGTTTTCACTATTCGAACTAAATTTAAAATATCAAACTACTTTTTTTCCCGCTCAAGAAATATGCGCTAACTTCTTTGTTTATTGTCAAGCAGGGTTATTCGGCAATCGTCGTGTTTTTTTAACGTTTCATCCTACTCCGACTGATTTAACCAAAATTGGTCCCTAACAATAATAATTCATTTCTACAAATTTCTCTACAACAATCTATAAAGAATCTACTAATAAACGGACTGTAGCGAGGAAATACCTAAATATATTATTTAAAATGATGATTCAAGTTCTACCAGGTTGACAACGGAAAATGTGTTAAAAGACTAAATATAATGCCCACTATAACAAGCATGTTTAGAAGCGGACTAATTTAAACTGAAATGTAGCAAGGACATTCTCACTGGAGAAACGCTCAGTGTTAGTTTACGAAAAGTAGGGATTCAAACGTTTAGCCAAGTCCAATTGAGACCAACTCCTAAAGATAAGGAAAAATTATTTCTTCCATAAATTATTAAAAAATCACCTGCGTAGCAAAAAAAGGTTAAATTAACTAATGAGCCCAACAAAACCTCCAGAAGAAAGACCGAAGAACATCTATCATAGAGACAACATGTTCATAGAAGATTTGGTAAAGATAAAATTAACGAGGTTACTCCAATTATCATTGATTCCTAATTCGGATTTAATAATTAACAATTTAATAATTATTAATTAATTTATTAACTTATAAGTTGCCTTAGAAAACTGTCATGGAAAGTTTGAATTCATGCAACTTTTTAAAAAACCATCAGAAAGTTAAATACTTAAAGTAGTAAAGAAAAATAATTTAATATTTTTCCAAATATGGAGATATTGCAAATTAAAATAATATTCTATATAACTTTTATACTAACCTCTATGAGTAATGCTCTGAGGCCCATGCTCCATCACAGCCATATCTTGCCTTATTGGTTGAGAGGGACTGTTATTAAATATCCTTTTATAATGGTTGTAGACTGCTACTGACAATACCTAAAATATTTTGTTAAAATATATTACAAAGTAAAAAACATTGTATGCCAAGTTGATTAAAAAATACTGCATTAAATTTTTGAATGTATAAAAAAAGTAATGAAATAAATCAAGTGGAATTAAAAATTAAAAAAAACATTGGTAAGAATTTTAAATCCTAACTAGAAAATGGTCTCTATATATCATTACATACATACATATAGTCACGGCTTTTTTTCATAGAGGTAGGCAAAGACCCCTTCTTTCCACTTGCTACGGTTCTTACACACGTCTTTCGCTTCTTATACAGTGTTTCCTTATCACACTATTCCTCAATTTATCAATCAGAATCACTCCAGCAATACTTCTCAGACCACTTATCTCCACAGCATTGGTCTTACTTTCATGCTTCTTCTGCCAAATCCAACAGTCTAACAATTTTTTCGATGTTAAACCAATCTGTGTAAGTTCCGTTTATCCTGACACAAGCAATGGAATCCTCGTAAAGTGATTTCAGCGCTCGTATCAAACTACCGTTCACCCCATACATGAACAATATCGATCACAATTCATTCCTCACTTTGTCATAGACCTTTTTCAAGTCTACGAAAGTGCAGTAACCTTTTGACTTTCAGCCAAGAATTTTTTGACTATTCTTCATAAGGAAAAGACCTGATCCATGCATCCCCTTCGTCTCTTAAATCCCGCTTGTACATCCCAAGTTTTACTCGTCACTCTTTTAATCAATACCTTTACTTACAGTTTGCAGATGATGCTGATTAAGCTAATACTTCGGTAATGTTTGCAGTCCTGCTGCGAACCTTTTCTTTTATAAAGCAATACTATAATGGCCTTGCACCAGTTTCCTGGTCGTTGCTGCTCCTCCAGCAGGCGGTACAGCAAACTAGCTACCACGCATTTTCCAACCTTCAGCATTTCCACCTTAATCCTGTCATACCCTGCAGCCTTGCCCAATTTCATACTGTTCAACGCTTTCACAATCTCTTTCATACTAATTTTACTTTCATTGCAACTATCACTTTTATGTCTCCGAGTGGGGCCTGTGCTTGTGTATACTCTTTCTCAAATAAACGTTCTTTAGAACCCATTCCTCTCCTCTCATCATACTACCGTCTTGGTTTTTTATACTCATTCCTTGTCTTGTTTACATCCTCAATCGTTAATTGTTGCGTCCTTTGATTGGCTTTTGTACCCAACCAATCCAACCAAACTTCTTCTCTGACACTGCTTTGTAAAACCTCTACACACCTATTCTTTAACTAACATATTTTTCTTCTTTTTACTTACACTATACACTTAAAAAGCAACATTTACGATTCCTTCCTTGAATGGCTTCCATAATTTTCCAACCTCACATGCTTCATCAAAACTGTCAAATTTCTTGATCAATTTACTCACGAACTCCTCTTTTACACCTTCCTCTTGCAAATTCTCAACTTTTATATGCTCTAATAAACTGATTGGTTCTTGCACAGGATGCCGCATCGCTTAAAGAAACTTCTTCGGCTCATTACCAAGAAGTGGTATGTCAATGCCGGCATCGCGATATGCCTGGGTGTCCATTACTTTATTTATTAATCTTTTATCCACAACAACGAAATCAATCATACTTTCTTTGGCATCATTAAAAAAAATTATATTTTAAAATTACATAGTCTTATGCTTAATCATTAATACTTAAGTAGATGTTATTTGTTCGTCTAGGGGTTAATTAAACGACTCTGAATTGATTTAAATGCAAAATATATAATTTGATTAAACAATAAACAACCGTTCACGGTTACACTATAAATAAACTACAATAATTGGTTGGCTAATGTCAAACATTTCTACACAAACTTTATTTGGAAACTTGTCCAATATTGGTTAAATTGCAGAATTTATTTGAGTACGAAAATAAAAAATTAAAATGCAACATAGCAAAAGCAGTTTGTACACATTTCTTCTATCTATAAAAAAATAGTTTATAAATATACAGTAGTTTATTCACAGGAAGTAGAGAAAAAAAGCTTTGCAGATCATTTAAATTTTTAATGATTTTTGCACCCTCTGGTGAAACTCCTACAAATTGCCATTGATATAGGCACCCATGTCGCCTAGATCTTTGATCCGTTGTGACTACCGCTGTGTCTTCAGGGCATCAGAATTCCAGTCCGCTGGTTTTGGCAAACCGCAGGATTTCTGTTGGCCCTGTCTCATTTAGATCACTTGGATCGATTATCATAGGGCCCCAGGTTTGATACCTGTACATCGCTAGCATCGGGCAGCAACACAAAATGTGTATGCTGCTCTCTTTCTCTTCGCCGCATAGTCGGCAGTTTTTCTCAGCCGCCAGCTTAAGTTTGAAGAGGTGCGCCCATAGTGCGACGTGGCCAATGAGCAGGCCAAGTGTGCTGCTTAGCCTACTCCGGTTCATCGTCCAGACTGCGTCTGCCCTCTTCTGGAGAGGTTTTTTCATTACCTGTCTTGCAGCCAGTATTTGCATTCCACTGAGCAATATGTTCTTGCTCAAGGATTAGTTTCAATTCCAGTTTAGCTTCGGTAATTGACATTCCGACCAACTGGCTTCTTGGTTCCACCAGGGTCCCATTTCTTGCCAGTTCATCGGCTACCTCGTTGCCATTTATCCTTGTGTGCCCAGGAACCCATGTAAGAGTGAACTTATTTGCGGTCGCTAACTCAGTGAGGGCCTACATGCAGTCCCACACCAACGATAATGTTGTGGTGCAACTAACGAGGGCCCAATGGCCTCGCGACTGTCAGTGAGAATATCAATCTCACTGTTGGTCACTCTGTTTTCTGTCAGGTGCGCGGCAAACCTGAGTATGGCATAGACCTCGCCCTGGAAGACCTCTGGTTTCCCTGTGGTTAAAAATTGCTTACTACTGTAAACAAATCGTCACCGGTGGTAGCCCGGGTGATTTGATTTAAATTTATTTGTAAAAAATGCTGACTGATTCCTTTTTACCACATTAGATGTAAGTGTCACTCGACCACACTTGTTATTTAAAAAAAATTGGTGATTGATGTGGGGCTGCAGGGGGTTGCATTTTTGGGTATGAATTTTGTATAAAATTTGAGGTGTTTTTTTTAATTTTGAAGAAACTCTTGTTTTCTGAGTTTCTGGAGTGGTCAAGTTTTCGTTGGAACACCTTGTATATGTCACTTATAATATGATTTAATATAAAATAGATAATCTGAATGTAATATTTATTGGTCTATATATATGATTTCTTTAAATTTTTGTAATTAATAGTCAGGGTGGGGCAAAATCTGATTTTTATTAAAAAAATCAAAAACCATTGATTTTTTTAAAAAAATCACGATTTATTTGATTTTTTAAATTGGAATATAAAATTTGAACATTTTGATTCTTTGAAATTATTGTTAATTATTTTTATGTATAAGTCTAAAAATTATAATACAATTTGCAGCTCAAAAACTTGTGACAACGCATTTGTCGCGCTTCTTGCAAGAAAATTCTTGTCGCGATTTGTTTTCCTTCTTAACCTATAAATTGACGTTGCCCAACAATTTCACGCATTTAGCTAGTTAGGTTAGTTAATTGAAGTGAAATGAAAACAAATAAAGTAAAATCAAAAGAGGACCCAATATGGTAGTTCTATATTAAGACAACAAACCCAAATAAATTGGGGTGCAGGGCTATTTGTAGAAAGTGCAAGAAAGATATTCAAGGGTTAGTCCAAAGACTTAAAGCACACCACCATACTTGTAATTCTCAAGAGAGGAATACAGGTAATTAAATTATAAATTTAATTTTATTTATATTTAATTAAGATTTTTATTATTAACCCGGGAATGATCGCGTGGTTAGAAAGTCAATGAGATGAAGAAGATACATTTTTGAGATAATTATAAAATTTCTCTTTCCAGAGAGTCGAATGTCGCTTAACAGTTTTGCTAACATATCATCTGCCTCAAGTTGTAGTTCACTCATGACGAAGAGTTCATATGTTAGAAAAACTCCACCGAAAGTACCAACAAGTCCAACAACTTTTGAGCCAGTCCAAAAAAAGAAAGCAATCGAAACTCAGCCTACCATGAGTGGTTTTGTAATGCGGACTTCAACTGCTGAAAAACATAAAATTGACAAACAAATAGCAAAGGCTATTTTTGCTACTAATTCGAGCTTCTGATGTATTAAGAATTTAGAGGTAAAAAAAGCCATTTAGTTATTAAGGCCTGGTTATACACCGCCCTCGAGAAAAACGGTAGCAATAAGTCTTTTGGACGAAATCTATGAAGAGGAAAAAGAAAAATGTTTCTTTTCCCTGTCAGGACAGTCCGTAAATATGTCAATTGGTGGGTAGTCAAACGTGCACAACGAATCAGTGATCTGTGCAACGATAACCACTGAAGATGGACAAGCCCTCCTACACGAAACTATAGACACATCAGGAAATCCACATACTTCAGAATATTTAACTCAAATAGTTTGTGACCTGATTTCTTCATGTGAATTAAAATACAAGTGTACCGTAAAATCTTTTGTGACAGACAATGCCGCAAATATGACATGAGAAAAACATTAGAAGAAAAAAGGAACGCAAAAGTTATAACTTATGGCTGCTCTGCGCATATTTTTAATTTACTATGCAAGGACTTTCAAGTTAAAGACGTTAAAGAACATGTGGTCCAAATTGTTAAGTATTTTTGAAATAACCATTTGGCTGGAGCTAAATTCAGTCAAGCAGGAGGCAGCGCTTTAGTCCTTCCAAGCGATGTGCGATGGAATAGCCTTGGCGACTGCTTAGAGATGTATGTCACTCAGTGGGACATCATATTAAAAATCTGTGAAGAAAATAAAAAGGAGATTGATTCCACTATTTACCAAAAAGTTTCAAATATTGCAATTAAACATGCAGCACAAGATTATTGAAACATTTTAAAACCTATATCAGTTGCTCTTGATACTGTGCAGAGGAAAAATGCTACTATCGCAGATGCTGTAGAGCAGTGGAAACATTTACAATATATCTTTGATGAATCTGTGCAATTACCATTACAAAAAACACAACAATTTAATAATCGATATAAGCAAGCACTAACGCCATATCATTTTATAGCATATATGTTGAATCCACATAGTGGATATAGCTTTAGAAACAATTAACGAGTTATATGAAAACACTGAGTGTTACCTTTAGTAATAAAGTAAATGCCCGCAGTGCTCCATTTAAGCAAGTTATGTTTTCGGATGAAGTAATAAAAAATGTAAACAGACTACAATGGTGGTTATCACAAAATGATGAGCCGGAAATCTTGAAACAGTTGCCAATAATAAAACAGTTCCTGTGTGCAACTGCTTCTTAAGCTTCAGTAGAACGCGTATTTAGCTCTTTTGGTCTTCTACACTCGGATATTAGAAACAGATTAGGCATAGAAAAAGGAAGGAAACTCGTGTTTTTCTTTAAATTGTATAACGAAAATGAATAGACTGAAAATATACAGTAATAAAATTTAGGTGTTACGTTTAGTTTAGGAATTTGGAATTATGAACTTCTTTTTTGTTGTTTTTGCTAAAAGCAGATACTTCTTTTGATTTTTGAGAAAACTTTTATATTATGTTATCTGGTTCTGAATAAAAAAGAAAAAAATTTATTTAAATCATGATTTTAATTTTAAAAATCAATTTAAATCATGATTTTAATCAGCCCAACCCTGTTAATAGTTATAATTTATAAATTAAGTCTGTCTCGCTTATTAATTTTAAATTATAAGAATGATATTGAAAGCTACTTTTCAAATGTAACTACCAAAATGTTAAACTTAAACACAAGGTTAGCATTGAAATGTAAAACTTTTAACCTTGCATTTTATTTATGGTATAAACCACCAACAAATAATCTTGTGAAATATTTTATAAGTAGGTAATGACATAAATACAAAATATTTAGAATTAAAATAAACAAATAAAGGGAAACAAATAAAGTATACAAAAAAATATGTTATGATTTTATACCTTTTATTTTGAAAAGGAAAACAATTAAATCATGACTTTTTTTAAAAATAAAAACTGTTAATTTTAAAAATACCTTTTTAGCATATTCCTGTCCCACAACATGTTTATTTAAATAATCATAAATTTTCTTGGGAGGTGGAGGGGGCTTTTTGTACTGTCCAGTTTTGGCATCAACTCCTTCTTTCTTTTTACTATCTACTTCACTTAAAACCACAAAAAAGTGGTGACACTTTTCGCATTTTACAAATCTAAAATAAAACAAATATTTTGAAGTAAATAATAAATACAAGAATTTGACATATTTTTATAGATTTATAAAAACAAATTTAAGATTAAGAATAACAATCAGGCCAGATAAAAATATGTTACTTCTTATTTTTAATAAAAAAATTGGTTTAAAGCACCTATAGGATCAAACCGTCACAGAGGAAGTAATAATAAGTGACTATTTATAAAACAATCTTTTCTTACTTTTTGACTCACAAAGTTAGAATAAAATACATTTAAAATATAATATATAATAATAATAATAAACATGTTATACATTTATGTGGTAATAATAAGTTCGTCAGTTCATTTTTGGAAGCATGCACCTAGGTGAGTTAACACCTGTGTGTGCAATAATACAAAAATTTATTATGGGTTGAAAAAGAATTAACATATTTAGTATTGATATGTGCAGACTACTGTTACAATGAATAAAAATTAAATATAAAATAAATGGTAGTAAGACTAATAATAAATAGAGATAGGAATTCAAGTGAATTTTTCACAACATTTTATGTATTTAATCACTAATTATATGAATAAATTGTTTGCATTTATTAACAAAGTGTTTGTATTTGGTTATTACTTTAATTTCATTTGGTAGGATGTTATAAATTTTTGGTGCAAGAGTTGTAACAAACCTTTGGTTTCCATCATATTTTCTAAATGGTATTACATTATGTTTATTTGTGTTCTGTCTAGTTTGATAGCAATGGTTTACAAATTGTTTGTTTGTAGATTTATAACAAAAGATGCAGTTACTGAGATAGTATAGGCATCGGACATTCAAAATCGATTCATTATAGAGAGAATGTGTGGAGTATAATCGATTTTTGAATAATATTATTCTTAGTATATAATTTTGTACTACATTTAGTTGTATTAATGCATTGTCATAGAGCCCCACCCCCCATAATATGATTCCATAATTTAGAAGTGATTCGACTAGGGACTTGTAGATTTAAAAAAGAAGTTTTTTTGTTAGGATTTTGCGTATTATGTAAAATTTATGAATTAATCTTATTTTGTTAGTTAAGTCTTTATAGATTTGTCCATTTTAGATTTTTGTCTAGAGTGATACCTAAATATTTTATGGAATTAGTTTCTTTTATTATAAGATCATTTATTGTAATATAATTAAATTTTGGTCTCTGAGTCTGTCATTGAAAAGGCAATATAGAATGTTCTATCAGAATTTAAAGATAATTTATTTTTTTCGAGCCAACATTTTACCATGTGAAATCAATGAGACACTTTATTTTTAACATTTTCCCAATTTTGGCCTTTAAAAAAAAGAACTGTGTCATCTGCATAAGATATAGAGACACCATTTATGTTTAGGTTTAGCAGTGAGTTGATGTAAGTAATGAAAAGAAGTGGACCAAGCACTGTTCCCTGCGGAATACCCATCTTAATTTCAATGGGGATACTTTTGACATTTCTGATTTTAGATATTTGTTTTCTTTTACTTAAATAATTCTTAAACATTTCCAACACTATACCTCGAACGCCATACTGCCCCAGTGTGTTGATAAGTTGTTTATGGGGTATGGTATTGAAAGCCTTTGCGAGATCTAAGAAAACAGCAATTGCTTACTCTTTGGCGTTAAGACTTTTTTTTATATTATTCACGAGTTCGAATATAGCATCATTTGTGCTTATATTTTTCATAAATCCAAATTGATTGGCATTTAATACATTCACTGAAGTAAGATACTCTAATAACCAACTTTTTAGACATTTTTCAAATATTTTTGAGAAAGTAGTAATTACACTGATGGGTCATAGTTACTTATATAGTTTTGAGCCCTTTTTATGTACTGGTGTTACAATAGATACTTTGAGTTGGGATGGTACTTTGCCTGTTAGAAAAATTTGGTTTATAATGTGAACTAAAAGATCTAAGATGAATTTGTGGTATTTTTTTGATGCTATATTATCTATGCCTGGTGCACTGCTATTTTTTAGTGAACTAATATGCATAATTATTTCTTCCTTGAAAACAGGTTTTTATGCCATAGAATTTATTAATGAGAGGCATTAGATTGTAATGTTAGTAGTAGGTTCCTTTATTTGTGATGGCATGTTCAAACCAGCATTAACCTGGTTTATATAATAATCATTTTTTACACTTAGTATAATTCTATTGAGATTATTATGTTTTATACTCTTGGAGTAAATTGAGATCATTTTTACCTTTCATAAATCGTCGCTTCAATTTTTTTCTATGCTTGATAGACTCTATTATTTCTTGTGTAATCCATGGTTTCAGTTTCCTATGTTTTTTAAAAGGAAAATTTTTTGTAACGGTACATTCATTTTTTAACGACATGAAGGTATCGGAAAAAAGCTTATATGCCATTTCTGTGTCTTTCAGAGAAAGAACATTGTTCCAACAAGCTTTCTTTATGATATCTTTAAATTTTTCCTTGTCAAACTTGACTAGTTTTCAATTCAACGTTTGTGTTGTTATTTCTTATCTCATTTGAACTAATATTCAAGAAGAGAGGAAAAATATCAGTAATATCTGTATCAATGACAAATGCATCAAGTGTTAATTTGTTAGTACCATTATTTTTTCTCACAAAAATGTGATCAAGACAGGTGCTAGTTTCCGAGGTCACTCTAGTATAAGAATTTATGTAGGACTTGAACCCATAATATGATAACACAGATAAATAAATGTTATTAGTTGGTTTTGCAGGATTAAGAATGTCAAAGTTGATATCTCCTACAAATATATCTACGTTGTTTTTTCCTAAATTGTTTAAGTGAAATTCTAAATCAGTTAGGAATAGGTTATCATTTATGGAGGGATATCTATAGCAAGCCATTATAGAAAATTGTATATTAGATAGTTTAAATGTGATGTTACTAATTGTTACCTTAGTTATTGGCATAATAGTGTGTTTTATGTGAAGGTTAATATAGTCTCTAATGAAAATAAGGACGCCATCATTCTGGTTTATTGTACTGTTATTGTGGCAAGTTTGAAATCCAGGAATTGTAAAATTATTAATATTAAGAATATTTCGAGTTTCACCAAAAATTATAACATCCAAATCTGTCATTTGAAATGTTTCAAGGAAAGTCAGAAACATGTCAAAAATTTTCTGAGCACTTTATATATTAATGTGAATAAGTTTTATTATATTTTCATTATCAGCTAAAACAGAGCAGAACTTCTTATATTCATATGTATTATGCTTTACGGTTACATTATTGATTAATTAATGTTATAATACACTAAAAAAGTTGTCTTTCTTTAATTACTAACCTAGTAGAGCTAACAAAAGTTTCAACATGTGTACAGGGATCTCCACATTTTGGACAAGATAAAGTATTTTTATTTTTTCCATTACCGCTACCTGAATCTTTGGACGGAGGTGGTGTTTGATTATAATCTGTGGGAGGTTCTCCTGTACCTACAGTTTTAAATACAAGTACACTAGTTGAAATTCCTTTACACTGAGGTACTACATTTGTAGTATAAACAGTTGAGAACATACCTGAAAAAAATTGTCTACTAGTAATTGTTAATTACTCCACTTACAATTGTTCAAATATTAAAAAGGATAATTTAATTTAATTATATCACCCTAGATATCCAAGAATGTAATGATTTTTCATAAATACTACCTTTTGTGTAGATGTTTATTCAATGGCAGATTTACCAAGTCATAGATTCTTATTTAAGATAAACATTCACATAACTTCAATTTTATAATCAATTTCAAGTAAGTATTATATTATTTTAATGAATATAAACTGTTTTTGTTTAATAAATTTAACTAATATTATTTTACTTTTTATTATTCTTGTTTATTAATTATAGAAAATATTGATGTTTCAAGTCAATTTTAGCTAAGTACTTTGTTCAATGAACATAGCTCATTTAAAAGTAACTCTTATTAATTTATAGTTTAAAGATATAAATATGTTTGCCATCAGTATCATAATCTTATTGTCGGATTAAATATTACAATAAAGGGTAAACTTATATTAAATTCACCATCCAAACATTCTGACTTAATAGATTGCTTTCCATTTATTATTTCTTAACAGGTTGGTTTAAAAATTTTTTTAAATAATTTAGGCTAAACTGAAATAGCAAATTATAGATAACTGGGACAGAAGAAATTAGAACTCTTAGGTGCCAATTAAATGAAAATTATCTTTGACTGAAAATAAAGATCTGCCAATTTAATTGATTTACTTTTTAAGAGAAAAAAGACAGTATTAAGTATTGATATAACAAAATAAATTTGTTTCATAATAAATTATGATAACAATATTCCTTTTTGATTATTTTCTTTAAAGAATGTTTAAATTTACTTAGTATGAGTGATTATTAAAGTAAGAATTTAAATTCAAGGTTAGGTTTCCAGATTCTGGTCAAGAATGTATACAAGGTAAGAAACTGTCTACATTCCTAACTTAAAGAAAATAGAAGGCCTTACTAATTCAATATTAACTTCTATATTTGTCAATAAAACTGCACTCAACATGTTTATACTGTTTTTTAATACATAAATCCTGTTATCAGAACAAACAACAGTTTATTCTAATTGATAACAAGAAAATTGAATAAGTACATCTCATTTCAATAATTATTACCCAGGTAGAATTTATAGTAATAATATAATAATTCTACACAGGTATGTTAAGATAGTAGGTATGAAATTATAAAAAGGACAATAAAATGATATTGAATTAAAAAATAAAAATTACTTACCATGTAACTTTGTACTTCTAACTGCAAAAGCATATCTTCCAGCTGTAGCAAAAGTGCATCTAACACTACCCATATTTGTATTTTTGTAGTTTTAAATTATGCTATATTTTACACTATATTTATCTACCGATGACATAGGCAAATCAAAATAAATGCTTTGTGTCTATATTGATGAAAATTTCAAGTCAACTTACAATGTAACAGCGTAATTAAAAATAATGTAAATATGAAAAGTTATGTATTGAAATAACCTCCACTTATTAAAAGAATTTACATGAAGTGAACTGAATTGAAACTGTAAAAAGCACTGAAATTTTGATGTCTGTCAAACAAGTCATTCAGCCATAACCCATAACAACTTTCGTTGGACTGTCTGCTGACGTATAACCTTGGCAACCTAGCTATCAATTTTATTGGCTTGTTTGGTGTTCGCTGCTTGTTTTGATTTATTCCTGTTTTAGGCAACTTTAGTTACTATGATTTTTTAACCATATACACATAGTTTCAAAACTTATGCATCTATGCAGCACCCTTGTATTCACGTTGTAAACATTTTTATAAATCAGTTTCTTTATCACATATTTAGTAACTGTTTTTCATGTAAAAGTAAACTTTTTTTTTGTAAAAAAATTTGCCATTTAGTCGTGCTGTTGTGGTTCTAATGGGGGCTCTTGGGTATCTGTGCCTCTTCAGGCTGCCTGGGCCAACGGTATAACCGCGTGCGTGTGCGTGCGTGCGGTATAAGTCGTCAGGTATGGATGACATAATACCAGAGGAATTATAATCGGTATTGGAGCTAATAATTTCGTGAGTGGAGGCCATATACAAGGCATGTCTAAGCCTAGCATATGTACCACTATAGTGAAGGGAAGTGAGAGTCGTTTTATCCCTAAAGGAGGAAAACCCTCACACAGTACACCTAAAGACTACAGGCCTATAAGTCATTCGTCTTTATTGCTAAAGACACTAGAAAGGTTACTTGATGTTCACATTAGATGCCTCCTGGACAAAGGAAAGTTTTACCAATCCCAACTGTAACGGAAATTTTTCCTTTCATTTTTATTGATAATATTTCAAAGCCGATCCTGGTATTAAACCACCCCACCAAGCGCTACCGACTAGTGCTGGTTGGATTGAAGTATCAAAAAGCTATCATCAATTGAATTTTTCATTTAGTATTAGTTTAGTTAAAAGGTCGAATACATTTTTATTATATACTTGAAGTTCTATGTGTGTAATTTAAATGGTAAGAATTGTTAAAAATTTTTGTATTTGATCTTGCTTTTAAATAAAATTTAGCATTAATGACTTGGCAGATTTATTTATTAAAATATTTTATGCCGGAGACCTTCGTCGTTAATGTTAGATATTGCAGCCAAAAATCATTCTTAGTGACATTTTTTTTAGTATTTGGCCTTTTTTCTGGGATTTTCCTTGGAGAAATTTTTCTTCCTGGGGCTTTCTCCGTGGGATTTCTCCTTGGACGTTCCACTTTAGTTTTACGGATGTTGTGAATCGTCGCCGGTTTTTCACAAATCTTATTTTGACTTAATATTTTCGCCGTTGGATTTGGATTAAGATTTTAGTAGTCAATTATAGAAGTTGGATTTTAGCTGCCCAGACGCAAAAATATTGGATGTTCAAAAGTTTGGATTTTTCGCCGGTCGAAATAATTTCTGTCATTCAGTTTATTATTATTTAATTTTTTTTTACCGTTGGATTTTTCTGCCTTCCTTATTTGATTTTAAGCTTAATTTTATTCATTTCTATTTTATTTAAAATATGTCTTTTTATATTTTCAGGTATTGTAAACAATTTTTTTTAATTTTAATAAATCTGTATGTACTCTTTAGATTTTTTTACGTTCATTAATTAGCTCGTATTAATGCCGTTTTAATTTAAAATAATACGATTGGGTTTGTTTAGGGTTGATTCTTTTTAGTGATTTTAAGTCTAAAATCACTTGGCGCCTTTACGTGGTTAATAATTGTAGATTTTTTTTAGTTAAATTGATATGTTCTTGTATAGATCCGTGAACTGACCTATACAATCCCTCAAATTTAATCCAATCGTGAAATCAAGTAGTCACGGAACCCTAAGTATAAAGGGTAATGAAAGCCACTGTGATGACCTATACCTGCAGAAGAGCCATCGGCAAACAGTGGGGGCTGCAACCCCATGTTGTTTATTGGCTCCATATTATGGTCATAAGGCTGATTCTAATGTTTGGATCGTTAGTATGGAGCCAGCCCTCGAGAAGGGAGTCAACCATACAAAGGTAGGAAAAGTCTAGAGATTGGCATGTCTGCTGATCACAGGCAGTCTACGGACCACCACAACAAAAGCCCTTGAAACGATTCTACATCTACTTCCAGTATATCTGTTAGGGAAAGAATGCGTAGCTAGTGCGGCTCTCAGGCTTCATGGACCGAAAATCACTATGGTCACTCTAGAATCCTAAGAGAATACGACCTGTGCACAAAAAAACACTGACTATACTAAACCTACCCCTATGTTCGAAGGTGACCTATTCCTGGAAATTCCATCTAGAGAAGATTAGGCCGAGAATCTAGTTAAACCTCAGGGCGCAGTATTTTATACGGACCACTCTAAACTAGGGGGAAGAGCGGTGTCACCTCAAAAGACCCCTCACTTAGCCTGTCGTTTCGTTTGCCTGACTACTGCAGTGTGTATCAAGCCGAAATGACAGCCATTACCAAGGCAGGCAGCTGCCTGGACACTCCGCCATGAAAAAAAATTCAGCGAGATAGCCACCCTGAATGAGCTAGCAGCTAAGTTTAGAGTTCACATTGTCTGGGTACCCGGACACAGGGACATACCAGGCAACTGTAAGGCGGACGAGCGAACAGGAGAGGGCCCCACCATTCCAGCTGTATCTGTCTCATCTCAGCCATAAGTACCGATTGCAAACTTCCGGCTCCTACTGCACAGAAAAGTAGTTCAAAAAGCCAACTTGAGGTGGCAAAATGAACCCACCACATGCACATTATCGAAAAATATTTGGCCTAAACTAGATCTACGTCGAACTAATGATGTTTTAACTCTATCCAGGGAGTTCATTGGAAATGCAATCGCGGCCATAACAGGACACTGGGCAGGTTGATCCCATGCACAGTACATGGGGATCGCAGAGCTACAACACGACTTTTGTAGAAGGTGTCAAGATAAGAAAGAAGAGGAAACAACGGTACATCTTCTCTGCCACTGCCCTACCCTAGGCAGAAAACGGCTTTCTATACTAGGACAACCGAACTTTGATGATGACATCTGATCTCAACTCAGTTAGCATTAAAGACCTCACACTTTTTTTTAAAATTTCAAACTGGTTCTCACGGTAGAGAGGAAAGGCACCGCCGTCCATCACGGTATCACAACGGTCCAAGAGGCCTAAGTGGGTTCCTTCCGAATCGCCGTTTTAACCTAACCTAACCTAGTCGTGCTGTTTTTACTTTGGTATTAATTACACAACATTTATTGCTTTTAAAATTTAAAAATACGTCATAACTAATGAATCTCCATTTAATTTCTAAACTGGATCGTGCCAGAATTATTATTTTAGTTCAAAAAGGCAACTTACAGCGGGTCGTGCCGGACAGAGTAGGAGTTTTTTAAAGTGACGAGTCTCCAATATGGAATAGATTTTTGAGGACCAATTTAGTACAAAATAGGCATCGTTCTGGTAGACCACGAGTAACTAATGATAAACCGAATAAATTCATAGGAATTTCCAGAAAAGAAATCCCTCTATGTCTGTACCAGCCCTCCAAAGAGAGTTTAGACAAGCTACAGTAGTCAAAATATCGTTGGCTACAATTAGAAGACGAATTGTTTAGTCAGGTTTGAGGTGTCGTTGTCCAATTAGAGTTCCCCAGCTACAACAGCTCCCTCTACAATTTTGGAATTCTGTACTTTTTTCAGATGGAACCCGAATCTGTCTGAATAGTGATAGCCGGCGTATTCGTGTTTGGTGAAAGTCAATAAGAGCTGCACAATTAGCTCATGCCCGTCCCAGACTTCCTTTTTCTGGTGGCAGTGCTATGTGTTGAGCAGTCATTATGGCAGGTGGTCGTACAAAATTGGTGCTCACTGACGGGACTATGACAGGACAAAGGTACATTGCACAGGTTTTAGAACTTGCGAGGGGCTGTGGGTGAGGATTTTGTGTTTATGGACGACAACGCACGCCCACATACAACTCGAGTAGTGAATGACTATCTTGAGACACAAGGAATTCGTCGTTTGGAGTGGCCTGCGATGTCGCCAGACATGAACCCAATTGAACATGCTTGCAGATTCAATATGTAGGCCACATGTCTCAGAAATTTATTCTGAACACTTTCAATGAAATTAATATGTACTTGATAGTGGGAAGACCATACTGTAGATGCATACTGAAGTATAGAACACACTAATGAGTCGTAAAGAATCTTCAAGGCATTAATTGATAAGTCTCTCGAGTTACGTCATGTAATTTATTTATATCATGTTGAAGTTTTAAGCAGTCATTCAAAGTCTGTATAGGAATATAGATTTTTACATCATCAGCGAATATTAAACAATTACAGTAATCAAAGTAAGATGATAGATCATTTACATAAAAATTGAATAGTAATGGTCCCAGATGAGACCCCTGTGGAACTCCTGACGTAACTTCTACTGGATTAGAGAGATGGTTCTTAACTTTGACAAACTGAATTCTTCTAGTAAGGTAACTATTTAGCCAAAGTAATAGCCATGATGGAAAATCAAGTATTTCCAACTTGTGAATTAAAAGCTCGAGATTCACGGTATCGAACGCTTTTGATAAGTCTGCATAAGCGGAATCAATCTGATTTCCAACTTCCAGAGCATTTAAAATATCATTCTGATACAGAAGCAAATTAGTCATAGTCACAGTTGATTTTTCTGTTGTGAACCCATGCTGTTCATTGGCAATTATGAACTTGCAATGCCATGTTAAAAATCTAGAGATAAAAAATAATTTTGGAATTACAGATAGTTTTGTTATTGGACGATAGTTAGTAATATTTGTCTAGTCTCCGTTTTTGAATATTGGTGATATGAAGCTGTCTTTCCATTTCTTTGGAAAAACTCCACTGAATGATTGAATATTATAGTAAATGGTTTAGTTAGACTATAAATCTTTTGAGAAAAGAAGCAGGTATGCCATCTGGACTGTAACAATTTTTATCTTTTAAATTAGAAATTTCAGTAAATACTTCTTCAAGTGTTAAAGTTAAATTTGGTATATTTCCACAAACATTACTGGCATTATAAATTTGGTGATTTAAGTTAGTATTAGAGTGCGAAAAGTACAGCTGTAAATTTGAGGATCACCTTGTACGTCAGCTACCTGAAGGAATGTACCGTTATGGTCCAACTCGGTCTTGTCCTTTGGGCTCTCAGGATATCGTGTACACAACATTTTCCAACACACATATACACACACACACACACACACACACACACAACACACACACACACACACAACACACACACACACACACACACACACACACACACACACACACACACACACACACACACACACACACACACACACACACACACACACACACACACACACACACACACACACACACACACACACACACACACACACACACACACACACACACACACACACACACACACACACACACACACACACACACACACACACACACACACACACACACACACACACACACACACACACACACACACACACACACACACACACACACACACACACACACACACACACACACACACACACACACACACACACACACACACACACACACACACACACACACACACACACACACACACACACACACACACACACACACACACACACACACACACACACACACACACACACACACACACACACACACACACACACACACACACACACACACACACACACACACACACACACACACACACACATTTTTTTTCTTGTGGGGACCCAACAGCGAATTTTTTGACGTTTTAGTGACAGAATAATATTTTTTAACAATACTGATTTTTCTTTCTTTATTTAATTTTGATACATTACAATTACATAGTCAAAATGTTTTCTATGCCTGCTCTGTGAGGCGGGAGTAACTAGTCTACAACACCGCCGTCAATACCTAAGTCTCTCATATACGGCCAAAATTGCCTCAAATCCAAAACACCCAACTTTCTATAACACGTTCTCCACGAGATACTCTACTCTTTTTTAGAGGCGAAAACGGTCCCCACCTAATTTCTATGAGAGTATAAACAGATATGCAGCGAAACAACGTATCGCATTCCCAAGTTTCTTTCCAGCTACCTTGCCAACCACACCCCCATGGACAATACACTTTCCAGATTTGGATTCCTACCTATTACACTTCAGAAAAAGTGACACAACCCCATTATTATTAAAGCTCATCTCAAGAACATCCTAAACAATTTTCCGCAAGCCAGGCACTTCTACACAGAGGCGTCAAGAACAAACGAGGGCACAGTGGCAGTCTACATATACAACAATACCACGCAAATGTTCCGTCTAAGTAAATTCTCCAGTAGCTCCACAGGTGAACTATATGCAATCTACCAGGCTCTTCTCCACGTAGGACAAGAAAATATCCAAAAGTCGCTAATTATATCGGATTCCCTCAGTACCATATTGCTATCCAAAGAATTTATTTCAGTCACCCCATAGTTAGTGCAATCAAAAAAAAACTATCTACACTGGCTGCAACGGAAAAACCTCAGACCAGGCAGCAATCAGGGCAGTATCAGATTAAGAAGCTAAAGAGGTCACCCGAACAGTTGATTCAGACTTCATACCCCACACCCAATACACCAGAGGTCGATCGCGATCGACAAGTCAATCGCGAGTGCTTTTTGAGTCGATCTCGAGATAAAATTCCGATATAGAACTATTTACACAGATTTTGTTTTGGTAGGTAGGTAACTAAAAAAAATATAATGAATAAACTACTAAAATTTATTCGATCCACAATTGGGCCAGAATAGCCCCCTTATAACTTTCTTTTATCAAAGGAACGCGCGGTACTGGTCAAAGAAAAGTCACGTTTTTTATTTCCGCCACTTTTCCAGAAACTTCGGGCGGCGTATTTGACGGGAACATTCGAGACTTCGTTCGCGCTGATATAAAGTTGCGCCTGCAAGAATTGGAGTTGTAACTTGAAGGCAATACGTCGATACAAAGTTTATTAATAAATATTACAAAATGAGTGCGGCGAAGAAAATTAAATCATATCATTTTAATAATGATTGGGAGGAAGAATTTTTTTTTTGTATGATAAAGGATAAGTGCATTTGTCGTGCGTCAGTTGCGATACCTAAGCGTGGGAACTTAGAAAGGCATCATAAAACGGTTTATAAAAACTATGAAAAGTATTTTCCCTCACAGCGTGAATTAAGAAAACGAAAAGTATGTCATTTGATAACTTGTTTGAAAAAAGAACAAACCATGTTCATAAGACAATACAATATCTTATACATTGGCGAAACACAAGAAACCATTTAAAGATGGATCAATTATGAAGGAAGCATTTATTGAAGCAGGTGAGACATTATTTGGAGATTTTTAGAATAAAACAGAGATTATGTCTGCTATTAAAAAACTTCAGCTATCTCGTTCAACTGTCACAAGGCGTGCTGAAGTCATGTGTCAGGACATGGCTGATAAACATATTATGGAAAGTACATACTTTTCTTTACAGTTCGACGAATCCACCGATATAACAGATATATAAATTAGTGTGCATTATAACCGATGGAGCACCAGCAATGACAGGAAACAAAAACGGTTTTGTGGTATTGTGTCGAGCTAATGACGATTTTCCTTCATTTTTATCCTTCCATTGCATTAGGTATACTTAGGTATATTAGGTTCTAAACATGGAGGAGATTATGGGCATTGCAATAAAAATTGTGAATTCCATCCCTGCACATAGCCTGCAACGAAGGCTCTTTAAATTGCAGTTGGAAGATAGTGAGTCAGCTGAACACACCGATTTAGTTCTTCACACGGACGTGTTGAGTCGCAGGAAATACCCAGAAAGATTTCAAGGATTATTGCCCGAAAAAAAAGCTTTTCTGGACGAAAGAGGTGATGACACTCAGATGCTGAAAAATGGAAAATGGCTGACAGATTTGGAATTTTTAACAGACGTCACAATGCATTTAAACACCATTAAATTGGAGCTTCAAGGGAAAGGAAAAACTATTATTGAGATGATAAGCGCAATAAACGCATTCAAAAGTAAGTTGCAACTTATGATAGATCAAATGAAAAAGAAGGATCTGAAACATTTTCCGTTTTTGAAAGCAAGGATTCCTCACTCAAAACACATTTTTATGATTTCAGTAAATTGACAAATATCACATAATTTATTAGTTATCCTTTTTCGTGTAAAAACATTGAGGAATTAGCTACTGAAATAGCAAGTCAATTTAACATGGACTCATGTTCTGTTGAAATACATACATCTCAAAGCCACAGCTTCTGATACAAAATTCTGGTCTTTTATATCTGAAGATAAATATCCGAATCTAAGGCAAATCGCCCTTCGTCCTTCAACTGTCAGCAATGTTTGGGTCAACTTACTTGTGCGACTCTGCATTTTCTGAAATAAAGATAATTAAATCAAAATATCGCAATAGATTAACTAACGAACATTTGTCATCATGCTTGCGATTAGCACTAAGTAATTACGTACATCTTATGAAAAGTATGCTGAAGACATGCAGTGCCACGCTTCAACATCCAGTCACTCTTTAAAGTTTAATACTAGAACTTTTTTGTTTTGTAACACCCAATAAACTCGCAATTACGAATAATTAAGAGGTTTTTCATTGATATTTTAGAGCAGACCTACACTTACCTTGACTAATAAATTTTAATTTAAAAAAACTAAAAAACACTAAAAATCAAACTAAAAGTAAAAAATAATTCTTAACGTAAGAATAAAATTACTGACGAGAAAATTAATGTCACTGTTCTAAAAGCGTGGGTTGCTTTCATTCTGAAGCCAAGAGTTAGTTTAAAAATGTCATACAAAGCACCCCACGCTTTTAGAACAATGATATTAATTTTCTCGTCAGTAATTTTATTGTGTTAAGAATTATTTTTACTTTGATTAACTCTAAAAGCGTGTTTTTTAGTTTTTTTACACTTTAATTTTGCTTTTTCGCTTTTAAGTTTGATTTGTTTTACTCACCCTCTTGCCATTCACCACTCGGCACATTTCTTACCAGTATATTGGATTGGGTGAATTATAATATGACACGCACTAGTTCTATGTCTCTTACTCTTATGCAAAATAAATAAATAAAAAAGTTTTCCATATTTTTCGGACATCTCCTTTCTTTTAAAAGGCGAAAAAGCAGGACTTTGAATTAAATATCTATGTCTAATAAAATATTTATAATATTTAGACACTATTTTATTAACCGTTTTTCTATTTAGCACTTTCAATTTTGAGTAGTAGTATTCCTGAACAATTGGAAATAACTTGTCTTCCTTTAAATAGAAATCACAATCTTTTAATACACGACTGTAATAACCAAAATTGTAAAAACACTATCTTAATCTGAATCTTTTAATTAACAAATTTTTTATGTGAAATCGATTGAATAAAGGAACAATAAGGAAAAATTAATTTTAAAATCAAATCGTTTATTAAAAAAATGAGCTATAATATAATAAATTAGAGTTTTATTAACTTAGTAATAGACTAAAATAAAAAACATCTAAAAAATAAAAGGTGGTTTTTTTGTATCGATTTTCAGTTTAGTTCAGCTGTAACTGATGGTTTATGTATATGACAATAAAATATTGTGATGATTTTTAAATAGCATCTTAATATAAAACCCACATTCTATTAATTAAATATGTTTTACTTTTCAGCAATAGCATTTATCAAATGTTCTTCCAATTTTAAAGAAATTTTCTTATGCACTGCCATCGACGCAGCCAAACCATCTAAAGACTTTTTTAACTCTTTTAAGTCCTTAACCATTTCAGATTTTTTTGATTTGTCAGACCAACAATTATTCCAAAGTGAATCGATAAAATCTACGCTCATATGGATTTTATTGTTAACGACTGTTTTAACTTCTTTTGACTCTCTTTTTAAATCCTCTTCGACTAGTTTCTTAATAGTTTTATTACAAATATAGAACCAATCGGATAACTTAAATTCGCTGGCAACATTTTTATTATAAACTACGAAATACTCTTTAAAAATGGATTGAAAATCTTCATTCAAAGAAATTCCGAAGTCGTTTAACTTTTCTGTTCCCAGTAAACCAATAATATCTGTCCACATCACACGTTGTATATCTTTAAAATTTAAATTTGGATCTACTCCCTGTAGCATCACGCTCATAATTTTGTAAAACAATTTCTCGGAGTGTTTGGTGACTTTAGATGAATATTTAATGACGCTGACTTCCAATTCATATTCATTTGGAGGAGGCCAGGAATCAGACCATTTCGGTAACATCAGATTATTTAAAACTTCTTCCACTTTTCGGAGGTACATATCTGTTTTCCAGAATTTAGGAAAATATCTGAAAGAGCAAGGAAGGAAATCTGGATACTCACTTTTTAAATACTTTTTGAATTCTTCCGGAAAAACTGCGTGTTCCTTGTTGAAGTCATTTAAAATGATAGATTTAATTCGAGTTAGACCCTCGTTATACAAAGTAAGAACCACGTTGGGATTTTGCAGACACTTTTTGTAACTAGAGTTCCATTTGGCAAAACTGTTGGCTCTTTGCCAAATCTCTGTACACAAGTACTCGGTTAAGAAAGCCTTTAAAGTATTTAGTTCTAATGGAGGGGAACATTCTACTTTTTTAGCTAAAAAAACGAGCCCTTCCTCCACCGCGTTAACCAATTTAATCGCAGAAGCATTTTGTGTCAAAACAACATAATCAGACACTATTTTTTCTTTGATTAGATTTTCCAACTTGCATTTACTGGGGTTGTACTCTTGCAGTATTACGACGATGGGAATTTTGGTGAACACCCCGAAATGTCTTAGATTCTCAAAAATTCTCCTCTGTAGAGTGGTGTTAAAATCCTTTGCAATAAATATAATTCCATTGGCATCGAACTCATTTACGGTGATCCCTTGTTGTTTTTCTATGCAGTAACTGACCGATTCTGCAACGTTTATTTTAATATGATCAAGATGAACGAATTTATTTTGTAATTTTTGAAAAGAAAAAGCATTCTCGATCGCTTCTTCCATTCGGTTTAGGCCGGTATTTAGCTCATTTTTATCTGGCAGACTAACCACTACTTTCCAGAAGATATTTTTTGGTTTTTTCATTGTAAGCTCATAAATTCTATTTTTTAGTATCAAGTATGTCAGTTCCAATAAGTTTACTTTTTCGATTTGATCGTCAAAAGAATAGCTTATATCAAGTGGCTTACCATATTTGTATCTTTTAATTAGTGCCAAAGTTAAATCTTGTGATGAAGCGTGTAAGTCTTTTGCCGATTGCTCTAATGTTTTTGAGTTTATCCACACAGGACTGCAATCGACCGCTTTTCGCTTCTTTTTATTTTTGGTTACACTTATTTTCCACTCTTGAAACACTTTTTTGATCAAATTTTTTTCTGCTTTCTTCTTTATCCTCGACAACTTATCTTCCCGAATATTGTTGTCGACAGCATTCAACAATAAAGTTAAAACGTCCTTAACAGTGTTTGTAACTTCTACATGTTTATTTTTGGCTTCTTTTTCTAATTCATCCAACCTCCTCCTTAACTCGTCTTCCTTTTGCATTTTTTTTTGCTCCTTTAAAATTGCCTCTGTTCTCTCTTTCTCCTCTTGCTTCTCCCTTTCAAATTTTCTTTGTTCTTCTTTCTTTAACTCTCGTTGATTTAATTCTTCTAGAGCATTTGCCCTTTCTTCCTCTTCTTTCCTATTCAACTCTTCTTCTAGTTTTTGTTGCTTATTCACTTGTAACGTTTCAGGGGCAAGGAGAATTAATGGAGAAGTTTCTTCAATTTTCGGTGGTAGAGGTGGAAAAACCAGATCAAATTTAAAACCACCCATACCACCTGTGTTTGGTTCTGGTGGATTAATAGAGTTTTGTGAATTTATAAAACACAAATTTTGTTGGTTCGTAGGTGCTGTAGTAGTAATGGTAGTAACTGTTGTAAAAGGTGAACCAAATATATTCTTCGGAGTAGCTGGAGATATGTCGAAAATACTTCCGAGGTGAGATTTTTCTTTCAGTATAAGTGCAAAAGGATTGCTGATTTTTTTTTCTTTTTTTGTAAAAAGAGAATTTTCTGTGTTTTCCTTACTTTTTACTAATGCAAGAGAATTTTCTATGTTTTCCTTACTTTTTACTAATGCAAGCGAATTGTCGACTTGCTCTTTCCTTTCCACCACAGTGGAAAAAGTGTTGACTTCGTTTTGTTCCTCTAAAAATGCAAAGGAATCGGTAGTTTTAACTGTAACCGGAGAAGTATATTTTTGTGATAAGTCCACCCCTGACTTATCCAACTCTTCAAGAAGTTTTAATTTGACTTTTTCCAAATCAAACTCATTCAACACATCTTTGTTGATCAAATAGCCTTTTTCATCGAAACTATTTTGTACAATGTGAGTTTGATAAGATTTTAGAGGTAAATCTGTACCACAAACTATTCTACCCAAAGAGTTCTTTTTTTTATTTTCAACGACATTTGATCGATCCAGAATGTAGGGGTATAGAGGCAATGATAAATTATTTTTGTCTAAAATAACAGCAGTACCTTTTTCATTACAGGAAAGTCCACAGTACTGTAGAAAGTCCATGGTTGATTCAATGTCATCAAAGGCTAAAAGTGATTTTAATTCGCTGAGGGGATAACTTGTTTTTGCAGCTCTAGGTAAGTAACATTTGCTTAGAGTCCTTACTGCCATCAGCCGAATCTGATTGAAATATCTCATTAAAAGGCAAGCATTAAGATATGTGGTGGCGTAGACTAGTTTAAAAAATTTTATATAATTATTTTTATCTATTGCCGAGAACACCTGGATGGCAAATTGAACTTCTCTTGATCGCTGGATTTCATGACGTAATTGCTGAACCTAAAATATAATTTTACAGTTTAAAAGTAAACACTATAATATGAGTTCCAACTAATAACATCATTTAAAAACAAATAAAAATTATTTAGGAACAAAAGTTTTAAGTACGAGGATAGTTCACGAATTGTTGTCCCTAACATAGAAGCAAACACATGAGAAGAAGGAAACTAATTTATTTTTCAACATAGTCACCTATCATCAGCAAAGCAGATTCCATGATGTTGTTCTTTTAATTTTGGGAACAGATGGTAGTCGCTGGGGGCGATATCTGGAGAATAAGGGGGTTGTTCAAAAATTTTAAATCCCGCATTGTGAATGGCAGCCATTGAGGAGCGTTGTCCTGGTGGAAGAGCAAACCTCGACTCAATTTTCCTCTAATCGTTTCGCGTACTTTTGGTATTAAATTAGCATAATATTCTCCTGTTATGGTGCGCCCACGCGGTAAATAATACACGAAAATAACACCTGCAAAATCCCAAAAAAATGTAGCCATGATCTTACCAGCTGATAGGACAACACGAAATTTTCGAGGGGGAGGAGAACCCTTATGCCGCCATTCCATGCTTTGTTTTTTGGATTTTGAATCAAAGTCGCCCGTAAATACTACCCCGCAACTGGAAAGAATCAGAAACAAAAATGGTAGTATAGTAAAAGGAGAGGAATGCGTATTTAAGAGATGAAAGGAATACTTCGAAAGTTGCAATTAAAGTGAAATTAGTACAACAGAAAATGTGAAATCGTTGAACAGTTTGAAATTGGGTAAGGCTGCTGGGTAAGACAGTATAACAGTTAAAATGCTGAAGGCTGGACAAAGCGTGGTAACTAGTCTACTGTACCGCCTTTTTAACCTTTGTTGGAGGAGTGGTAGCGTACCAGACGACAGGTGCAAGGCCGTTATCGTGCCGCTTTACAAGGAAAAAGGTTCGCAGCTGGACTGTAAGAGCTACCGAGGTATTAGTTTACTCAGCATAGGCGGCAAACTATATGCAAAGATATTAATTAAAAGAGTAACGAATGAAACTGAGTAGATGATATGGGATGTGCAAGCAGGATTAAGAAGACGAAGGAGATGTATGAAACAGGTCTTTTTATTACGAGGTATAGTCGAAAAATTCTTGGCTAAAAGTCAGAAGGTCTATTGCGCTTTTATAGACTTGGAAAAGGCCTATAACAGAGTGGTGAGAAGTGAATTGTGGTCGACATTGTCTATGTAAGGGGTAAGCGGTAGTTTAATACGAGCACTGAAATCACTTTACGAGGATTCCACTGCTTGTGTGAGGATCAACAGAGCTTGCACGGACTGGTTTAACATCAAAAAAGGTGTGAGACAGGGATGTGTGGCTTCGCAATAGCTTTTTAACTTATACATAGATTGTTTAAAAGATTTAAAAGAGAGTGCGTATGGATTAAAAATGAATGAGTTGATCATCAAATGCCTTCTTTATTAAATGAATGGAGCACCGCATAGCTTTATGAACAGCCAGAAAGTGTCAAAAAAGGCATGTATGGCTGTGCATAGAGGTGTGTTGCTTCCTACACTTATGTATGGTAGTGAATGTTGGGTTTGGCAGAAGAAGCATGAAAAAAGGATAAATGCTGCGAAGATGAGTAGTCTGAGAAGTATAGCCGGAGTGACACGGTTGGATAAAGTAAATAATAGTGAGATAAGAGAACGCTGTGGTATAAAAGAATATGTGGTTACAAATATAGATAAAGGAATGCTTAGATGGTTTGGTCACGTAGAAAGGATGGATGAAGGAAGATTGACGAAAACAATTTATAAGGCGAGTGTGAATGGACAAGTCGGTAGAGGTCGACCTCGGCGAACATATCTCAATCAGATCAACATTGTTATGAAGAAAGGCCAGGTCAAGAGTACCAACAGCCGATGAGCATGTATAAGAGCACTGATGAAAGTAGAGGAAGCAAAAGGTGTGTGTAAGAACTGTAGCAAGTGGAAGGAAGTGGTATCTGCCTACCCCTACGGGAAAAAGGCGTGACTGTATGTATGTATGTTCATGGACTAAATTCACATTTTCCATGGCCACCACAGTTTTGGGGGAACCTGCACCTGGTGCAGGTCCGTTCTCTGTACAAACTTGGTGGGTGTTTATGATCACTTCAAACTGTATTTCGAAGTCGTACCTAACAGGTATAATATCTGTTGGCTTAGACATGGATTTTAGGGAAATATTTTCCAAAATCTTTAAATGTCCTGCGTTGTTGCTTATTGGCACATACTAATGTCATACAATAAGCTTTTTCCTGACACTTTATTTGCATTTGTCATTCAACGCCAACTATGTTAGGGACAACAATTCGTGAACTCTCCTCGTAACTATTTTGAAATAACTACAGGAAAAAGAATATTTTAAAATGGTTTTTTATCAAAACTGTTGAAATATTATAGTTTATATTTATCTAATTTGTTAAATATAAAAATATATACACTGTATAATATAAGATGTCAGATAGACAAATTGTCATTAAAGTTTTTTCGTTTTTATGAACGTGTTTTTCTAAAAAGATATTTTTTTTCTGAAGAAAGCTGATTTCCTTCTAGTACAAACTTCCACAGGTTATGGGTCCAGTTGCGCTGAATTGGTGAAAATTAGAAATTTTGAGTAGTCAACTGAACTTATCACTATTCGAATTTGCGTCTTGTTAAATAAAGGGACAGTTATGGAAACAACTAGGATCAAAATTGGTCTGCTTGAAGGAAAGTCTAACTCGACGCTTGGAAATATAAGTTGTGCATTCTACTACAAGGAATTCCTGATGCAATTTATGTTATAGAAGGTACAATTGGGTATCCAATTACTACGGCAGAAAACGCAAGTGCAGAAGATAAATCAAGGTATGAATCCGATTTAGCATTTTTCATGAAAGCGGATAGTAATGCGCTTCTAATTATGACTACCAATATGACTGAGGAAGCTCTATAGAAAGTTATGCGATTATCAATGGCACATGGGGTATGGCTGGATTGCATAGATTATGTGATGGAAATGCGAAAGTAGTTTTTCAGTCACAAGCCACAGCCCGGAGATGACATTGCCACTCATACGTCAAAACTAAAGAACTTGTGGAATGAGCTACAATTTGAGATTGCTAAGGATAAAGAAGCAGCCAATTTACAGGTAAATGTAATTTGCCAGAATTTATACTGATATGCAAGATTTTGAGTACTTTATTAGATGAGTATTTTTCGTTCAGATCGGGCTGGATGCTGATAGCAAAAGCTGAAAGAAAAATTGACAATCTCACAAATCAGTTGTGTGCTCACGAAAAAGCATTGTTGAGTAAAAGCTTTGATCGTGGAAAAAGCTAGTTCGAACAAACCAAAAATTCGACATTGTATAAAGTGAAAATCTAATGAAAAGAAAACCTCCAAAACCGAGAAAGAATATAAGCAATGGTACAATAGGACAAGGCAATAATGTTAATATATCTCTTCTAGCAGTAACCTGTAGCGTACTTTCTGTCGATGGTGATCAAGATGACTGGTTTGTTGATAATAGTGCAACAAATCATATTACTAACCGAAGTAGTATATCTGAGAAGTATAGCCGGAGTGACTCGGTTGGATAAAGTGAAGAATAGTGAGATAACAGAACGCTGTGGTGTAAAAGAAGATGTGATTACAAAGATAGATAAAGGAATGCTTAAATGGTTTGGACACGTAGAAAGGATGGATGAAGGAAGATTAACGAAACAAATTTATAAGGCGAGTGTGAATGGACAAGTCGGTAGAGGTAAACCTCGGCGAACATATCTCGATCAGATCAACATTGTTTGGAAGAAGGGCCAGGTCAAGAGTACCAACAACCAACGAGCATGTATGATAGCACTGATAAAAGTAGAGGAAGCAAAAGATGTGTGTGAGAACCATAGAAAGTAGAAGGAACGGGACTTTGCCTACCCCTACGGGAAAAAGGCGTGACTATATGTATGTATGTACTAACCGAAATGATATCTTTGGAAAATTCACATCATTCGATAAAACTCACACGGTCACCACAGCGAATAGAGAGTTCATTGAAGCTATCGGGAAAGGCACGATTACTGTAGAAGCATCAAATGAAGGGAAATCAGAGAAATTCACACTTTGGGTACGTTCCCAGTGTAAAGAAAAATCTATTTACAAGATAAACATCCTAATAGTGAGTTTATTTCAAAATCTGAAACGTGTTGCCTTATAATCGATGAAGAAGTGAAACTTGTTGGTTCACGAAGCCAACATGGTGGATTATTCAAACTGTCTTTGGAAAATGTAAAGTCAGCTACAGAAATGCAAGTAAATCTCAATTTGGATGACAATGTGTTGCAATTAAATCACGAAAAACTTGTTGATTAAAATAAAATACACATAAAATCTTATATAATATATATAAGTAAAAATTTTTTTTTATAGAAAACTGTAGTGTTAGTACAGTCAATTATAAGGGTATTTTCGACAGCGTGAATAGATGCAAAAATGTGTAACTGATTGTTTAAAAACCAGCTTATTTTCGCTGTATATTACCTATTTTTATATAGGTATATGTGTGGGTCGATTGTACATCAGATAACAACTACTCCCCTGACTATGTGTCGCGACGGGTATTAAATTACATCCAATGTATAATCGTGTATAACTCCCCATCTTTGGAAGCAAGATATACAGATGGTTGTTAAATAGGACAAAAGGCACGCTGTCGAAAATACCTTTTTAATTGACTGTACTAACACTACAGTTTTCTGTAAAAAATTTTACATTTCTATTCTCCATATTCTGGTAGTTACTTACCGGGTGGTGCTTGTTAAAAAGTACAGATGTCGCCACTAACGCTTATGCGTGGTCCTTCATGTGTACTTAATAGGAGTCTAAGGTTGAATGTGTTTGTTCGAGAAAAACTGCCCTGTACTGATGAGGAGCAATCACTCCGAAACTAGTATACAGGTGGTTTATTCGAGTAAATAAATTCAATAGCCTTTTGTCCTATTTAACAAGCATCTGTATATCTTGCTCCCAAAGATGGGGTGTTATACACGATTATACATTGGATGTAATTCAATACCCGTCGCGACACATAGTCAGGGGAGTAGTTGTACAATCGACCCACACATATACCTATATAAAAATAGGTAATATAAAGCGAAAGTAAAATGGTTTTTAAACAATCAGTTACACATTTTTGCATATATGCATATATATATATATATATATATATATATATATATATATATATATATATATATATATATATATATATATATGAGACTTTGGTAAAGTGAAATTAACATCACAAGTAAACCAGCTTCTTACTTCCTTGGATTGGAAATAGAGAGGCATGAAAATGGATAGATTCGAGTGAGCCAAGAAAGATGTTAGAATGTTTTGTAGTTATTTTTGTATCACGAACTCTCAAAAGTCCAACTTTTTGTGATTGGATCCGCGTAATATGAATCTTCTGCTACCTTCAATGAACTACTATTTTGGAATCACCAATAAACCTCACTACAAGCATGGTTGTATGGAGAGTTTAAACAATGCAGACCATGGAGGTGATGAGACTACAGGGCGTTCTACTACAGGTGTAGTATGTTTGTATGCTGGGAGAGCAGTATCGTGGCTAAGTCGGAGACAGTTATCAGTTGCCATATCAAAGACTGAAGCTGAGATAGTTGCAGCAAGCGAAGCGGCTAGAGAGTTAGTATGGCTAAATCGTCTCTACTCTAATATCATTGAGCTGAAAGATGTACCTAAATTGATGGTTGATAACAAGGCTGCAATCAGGTTAGCACAAAATTCTGAATACCACCGTCGTACAAAACACATCAGAATAAGACATTTTTCGTTAGAGAATTTGTCTCAGAAAGTTCTATAGAAGTCTAAAAGGTTGCATCTAAATTTCAGATAGCTGATATCCTGAATAAACCGTTATTTAAGCCAAGACTTCAAACTCTTCGCAAAAGCATGGGTGTAGATTAGAAAATCAAAAAAATTAGTTATTGAGAGAAGATGTTGAAATCAATGATAGTATAGTTTATATTTATCTAATTTGTTTGATATAAAAATATACATATACCCTGTATAATATGTATCTCATCGCTGTTGAAATGCACATATAGCCGGTAAACTGGTTTGTGGAAAATGTCGAAAAAACATAAGTAAAGCAAGTTTCAAAATTGGTTAAACGGATCTCTGCAATCAATAGTACCACCGTGAGTATAGTGGCTTAAATGAAAGTGAAATAAACGATTTATAAAAGAGAAAAATTGACTATTTGTGCGACATTGCAGAATTACAGCAATACCTTCAATTGAAGACTTAGACTCGGCCTTCTACGATGCTATGGATAATAACAATAGTGAAAAAAAGTGGATTTACACATCTTCACTTACATCATGAAACAAAAGGACATCTTTATCAAAGAGCTAACAGATAAAATCGAGATACTAATTGACCAAATTGAATTGCTAAGGGGATCCAAGAAAGATAAAGAAATCCAATCAAAACAACAAAAACTAACATTAAATGCGATAAATTGTAGAGACTATATAGAACTGAGAAACCATAAAAACAAAGATGAGGGAGCTTCACAAAAATGACTGGATCACAGAAAAAGATTAACCATACAAATAAAATATGTGAAGCAGAGGATGAAACAAATGAAGAGGTTATATCTGCAGGAGAAGGCCATGTTACTGAAGAGATTATAAAAAGATACCTAGCACAAAAGGAGACACAGAAGTCTATGTGAAGAAAATTGATGAATACAACAAAATCTAGGATAATAAGAGGTTGAATACAACAAAATCTAGGATAATAAGAGATTAAAAATTGGTTTAAGCTTGTCATTAAAACAACAAGCAACTCAAGGAATTTTCTGATCCAAAGGATTTGCATATTCAAGTTTTAACTTCGGTAAAGAATCAAGCTCATATAACAAAACTGACTGTAAATACTTGGAAAAGAGCAAAGTCAATGAGTATATTTCATATTAACATTCAATGCATTTCTAATAAAATTAAACAAATTGAAGTATTTCTCAGCAAATTTGAAGTTGATGCTATTTGTTTCTCATAACACTGGCAAAATGAAACAAACATTCAAAGTATTACCATACCTAACTATCACTTAGCTGCTTTCTTCTGTAGAAGCACTTGTATCCATGGTGAAGTGGTAATTTACTTGAAAAATTGTTATTCCAGTGTTCAACTACCTCTTGACAAGTTAAATGGGGAATATCACTCTGAGTTTTGTTGTATTAGGCTTTTCAATTCCAAACTTAAGATACTAACCACTTACAGATCTTGTAGAGGAGACCTGACTAATTACTTCAGAAATCTTGAGTGTCTCTTAGCTACACATCACTCTATAAAACATAATATTGTTCTCGCAGGTAGCTTTAATATAAATTTTTACAAGATCAACGGGCAAATATTGACTTTCAATGCTTAATTACTGCATTCAGTCTCAAATCCACCATCGCAGGCCCTGCTAGGATCACTTCTAGATCTAGTACATGTATAGACAATATTATTACAAAAGCCAAATATTCTGAAGTTGGTATCAATCCATGCCTCTCTGATCATTCAGGACAGTATATAGAGATACTAAATGAAAATCAACTCCTAAAATCTTAGAAGTAATCTTGAAACAAAGGCTACTCAGCTATTTCAAAAATAAACCTTTTTCTGTCTAACAATCAATATGGCTTTCGTAATAATCACTTGAAAATACATCTGTAACAATATGTGACCTGACCAAAGCCTTTGATTGTGTATCACATCAAATACTTGAATCATTGAATCATATCTTTCAAATCGCTACTAAACGCTATTATTTATAATCTAGAGAATTTTGTTAGCCCAAAAAAATGTATCTTGTTCGCTGACGATACCTCCCTTATTGTATAAGGGAAAAATAGCAAAACTTTAACTGAACAACTGACAACATAAAATCTCGTGCAAAACACTGGTTCTCATCCACCAACCTTGTTCTAAATATTAATAAATAATAGTTTAAAAAAACTAAGACAACACACAATAATATTGTGTTTTGTAGATTTTAAAAAGGCATTCGATAAGGTAAGATGGCCGAAGCTGTAAAAGATTCTTTCGGAAATGGGAACACCAAGACATTTGGTGCACCTCATTCGGCAATTATACTCTTCCGGCACAGCGACGGTAAGAGTCAATGATAACCTCTTAGGCGAGTTTTCAAAAGCTTCTGGAATGAGACAGCGATGCATTCTATCTCCTCTCCTCTTTAACATTTACAGCGAGTATGTCATGAGAAAGATCTTCGAGAACTGGAATGGAGGAATTGCAATTCGCGGTAAAAAGATTAGCAATCTGCGATACGCTGACGATACCTTGATAATGGCTAAATATGATGGTGAACTGCGAACTTTAATGCAAAGATTAGAAAAGCAAAGCGCAGTATATGGTCTCGAAATAAACAAGTCTAAGACCAAGGTGATGATCGTAGATCACCTTAACAATAACAGCCCAGACACCACAAGGATTGCTGACTTCGAAGTTGTCAACCATTTTAAGTATCTAGGATCTATTGTGACAAACACCAGCGAATGTGAGCACGAAATCCGAAGGCGCATAGCGATGGGAAAAAAACTCTATAGCAAAACTGACCCGCATCTGGAGGGATACTGCAAGAACCAAGGTTAGGCTGTTTCAATCACTCATTTTTCCTATCGCAACATATGCAGCAGAGACTTGGACAATAAATTCTAAGACAACTGGACATTGTCGACCATTGTCAGTCAACAGTACCCCAAATATTTTAGACACATTGCCAGGAGGGCAGAGGGAATCGAAAAATTAATCATCAAAGGAAAAATCGAGGGATGAAGACCCATCAGGATGGGTAGACCAACTTAAAACTTTAACTGGGTAGAATATGCACTAAGCCATTCATCATGCCCAAGCTAGGAAGTCTTAAAAGCAGCTCGTTTAAAGAGTCACTACACTCTTATGAGGGTTAAATCAGGAGAGAGAGAGAGAGATATAAATAGTTGCCAACCTCCCACAAATATACTTAATATATGTGACATATTGAATAAACTATTACCATTCTATTCTATAATATTGTCAGATAAACAAGTTTTCATTAAATTTTTTTCATTTTTATGAACGGGTTTTTGTAAATTTTGTTGTTAACTTACCTCCCACATAAAATTTCCATCACTCAAATTCAATAAAATAATATATGCTCTAAATTCTGCTTCATTTTGACACGTCTCTCCTTTTAACCACAAATCATTGTACATATACTTTAAGGTCTGTAAACACTTTGTCAAATTCTCAGTATTAATTTTCTGATCAAACACAGATGGATCTTCTGCTACTAGTCTTGCTGAGCAATCAATATGAAATCTAGCACATTGTTCTACTAATTGCACTGCTCCCTGGCAGCAAAGTTCTTGTTGAGTTATGTCTTTTCTAATTCCACGAGTTCTATCCCACAAGAAATGGAACCATTCTCCAAGATGCACCTATAAAATGTATCTTTAAAAGTAAAACTTTAAAATATTTCTAACAAATATTTACCTCATCTTTGTCACACAGATCAATGATATTATGTAAAAGGTAGCTCATTGTCATTTGAAGGACATTGACAGGTCTTAATTCATGTGCTAGAGGAGCTTCTTGGTCTGCTGAACTTCTAGAGTATTGTTTAATGGCTTTGGCATGATTCATTGTTTTTCCATTATCATCTTGCTCATACCAAGTTACCTATGAATAATTTATTGAAATTAATGTAATTGCAAAAATATATCATGGTAGCTAAAGATTTATTATGAAGTAATCAATATACCTGATGACTTATTTCCCTGAATAACCTCTCCTTTTCTGGGCACATATCAGGACATGTTCCAATAGTTGCAGAAGATTTTGCTAGTAGATTCTTTTTAAATTTTAACTTCATCAATTTGTCTCTAGCTTCCAGAACTCTGTATTTATCTTCTATGGTGATGGCTTGAGATAGAACCAAGTTTACAAGCTCAATATCTTCACCAGATACATATGTACTAGAAAAATTTAATATCTTTAATGTCAACAGAAGTGTGTTTCAATAAATAACTTACTTTGAATGATCTTTTAGTTTGTTGCCCTTTTGTCTAACTACAGGTTTTATTATACTCCCCTTTTTTTGAGTAGATACTTGTTCTTTTTGTTTTAACTTTTTCTTCAATTTTAAATCAAGCCATTGAGGACTGCTAGAAACTATATAGATTATTAATTCAAATTTTAAAAATATATATCCAAATTTAAAGCAACACTAATTTTATATTTCTCAAAAAGTTAGTAAATTAGATTGTATTATTCATTTTGTTACAGAAAAAGATATTTACTTTTTGGTGCCTTCAAAGTTGTTGGTGCAATTCCAGACATAATTGCTAGCTCTTCTTCAACCTCATTTTTGTCTAGCCAAACAAATTCATTTTTGTTGTTTTTGTTTTTATTGGTATCTGCTGCACTTGAAACATTAAAACTGAAACCATTGTACCCACCAGCATTATTTAATGCTTTAAAGTATCCATCTTGAGTCGCATATTCAACAGTAAACGACTTTAATTTTATTTTAAATGTAATTTTTTTTATTTTTCCAAATTGTTTGAAATACTCTTTAACAACATTTTTATCTAAAATAAATTCAGGTGGATAATTGCTGCATCTAAAAAGAAATAAGTTAGCATAAAATAAAGCTATACTAGATTACTATTTACATTATTTTAAAATTTTCCATTACTAAATAAAATTATCACATAAGTTACAATTACTGTTAAAAAATGTCAAAAATATTAACAAGAGCAACGATGTTAGTATCTCTTATGTTATAGTTAGCACAGATCATATAGTTAGACACTTTACAGCACAGAGCACAATTTAGAGATGGGTAGTTCGCGAACGTACAACGAACTATATAAAAGAACCGTTCTTAAATGCGAATCACAGACCACAGGGGTATCTGATCTGTGATGCGAATGAAATGATTAGATCAACGAGGCCCTATTCGATATACGATTGGGAACGTGAAATTCTGCAACCAAACGTGCTCGCATGGAATTACTGAAATTGCAAACTAATCCAACAGTCTAAGCCGATTGTAAATTTGAATTTCATTTATTTTATTTTTTTTACTTTAGTGATGAATGGAAAATATTTTTCTCACGTAAAACGCTGATTTAACTAAAAAAAATTAAATAAATACCTAAGGGGAGTGTAACAGGCGATTATTAAAAAACAATCAATTTTTTTTGTCCTAAATATAATCTAACTTTGACATTTGAATAGAAAATTTATAATTTTCTGATTATAAGAGGTATTTTTAATATTTTTTTAAACTTATGCATTTAATAGTTAGATTCAAAAAAGTCACATCTTTCTTATAAAAAGTTTATTTTTGTACATAAAAAGTTGTTTTTTTAAGAATATAATTGCATATTTTATATACATAATTACGGATTTTACGGCTGTCGCCGCCTCTTCATCCCTAGTTTACAGTTCCTTCTGTCGTAGCTTCCATAGCCTCGTCTACGTTATCTCTCCAACTTCTCCTTGGCCGTCCCTTCTTTCGTTTTTCTGGTGCTATCCACTCCAATACTTTTTTTGGCCATCTTGTTGAATCCATCCTTTTTGTGTGTCCGAACCATGTCAACTGTTTTTTGTCAATTTCCTCAATAATATCTCGCTCGGTGTTCATGCTCCTTCTAATGTCCACATTTCTTATTCAAAGTCTTGATCTTCTGCAGCTTCTTCTTAGAAAGTTCATCTCCGTGGCCAGCAGTTTTCTACTATGTATCTTACTTATATCCCATATTTCCGAACCATATGTCAATATACTTTGAAGGATTGTTTTGTAAATTCTAAGTTTGGTATCTCGTCTGATGTTTCGTTCCCAAAGTACGGAATTTAGTGCTCCAATAGTTTTCCTACCTTTGAATCTTTCTTGAATCTCGTCCTTACCTGTTCCTTGTTTGTTAAATATTACTCCTAAGTATTTAGTTTTCTCAACGTTTTTTATTGTTCCGTTTTTTAAGGATAGGTTGTTGCATTTATCACTGCCCACAATAAGGTCTCTCTCTTTCTAGTCGTTAGCTTCATGTTTAAAGCGTCGTGATCCTATGTTAGTCTCATGTTGTGTTTTTAGCTGTTTCCCTCCATTCCTTTCTATCTGACACGCTTCTAATGCTGTCTTGGAAAGATTTTCTTGTAAACTGCTTCACCTGGTACAGCCATCGTCTTGGGGAACGTCCTCTAGGTCGTGCTCCCTCTACCTTCCCTTGGACCATAAGTTTTTCGAGATTGTCATTTTTCCTCCTGCTGACATGTCCAAAATACTTGAGAATCAGTTGTTTGATTTAAGATGACAATCTGACTTGGTTGTTAAGTTCTTCGAGTATGGATACGTTGGTTCTGCGGTCTGTCCAGGGAATTCTCAGTAGTTTTCTCCAGACCCACATCTCAAACGCATCCAACTTGGCGATGTCTGTGGCTATTAAGGTCCAGGATTCTGCTGCGTATAGCGCAATTGGAAAAACGAGGGTGTTTACTAAATTGCATTTGGTTGTGGTTGTTATATGCCGATCTTTACAAATTTTGTTGAGTTTGGTCAAGGCCGTTTCGGTAAGAGCTATCCTTCTTTTGATTAATTGAATTGATCCGCCAGTTCTGCTGATGTGGGCACCTAGAAAGTTATTTCCTCCACGTTTTCGACACCTTTAATATCAGGCATTTCTTTCATGCTGTGAGTGCGATATATTAACATAAGTTTCGTTTTTTGACGGTTCAGTTGTAGACCAAACTCCAAGCTCACTCTCTCTACTCGTTCAATAAGACTCGACATTTCCTGCTCATCTTTGGCGATAAGTGTGGTGTCATTAGCGTAGCGGAGATTATCCATTCTTCTGCCACCCATGACAACTCCTCCTTCCCAGCCTTCCAAGGCTTTTCACAATAAGGTACTCACATTTATTTAAATTTATCGTGAGACCAGCTCGTGTACATTCCTCATGTAGCTTTCTGCCCATATAGCTTAAATCCTGTTCGTCCTTCGCAATTACCACTTGATCGTCTGAGAAATACAGTGTATATAGAGTGTCATCCCCTACCCGTAGGCCCATGTTTTTGCATTTACGAGCCCACCCTTTAAGTGATTGGTCTAGGTAAATTTTAAATAATGTAGGAGATAGGCAGCACCCTTGTTTCAGTTCCTTTGTTGTGTGAAAAGATTTATTCAGTGATGTTCCAACCTTAATAGCGGCAGCGTTTTGTCGATAGTAAAGTTGAACGGTAGTAAAGTTGAACGGCCCGGATTAATGCTGGCCTTACGTCGAGCTTTTCCATTTCTTTCCACAATTGTGATATTGGGACGCTATCGTAAGCTTTTTCAAGATCTATAAAAGCTATGTGTGTCTCTCTATTTCGCTGGGCACGCTTTTCCATAGGTATTTTTAGAGTAAAAAGGTTATCAGCTCGGAAAACTGCTTGTTCCTCCGGTTGTTTATTTTTGATGTCTTCTAATAAATTTATAAGAATCCTGGAATATATTCTTCCTATTGTTGGAATAACTGCTATGCCACGGTAATTCCTGGAATTATCTTTACCTTTTTATAGATGGTTGATATATAGGAAATTCTTCATTCAATCGGCGTTTCTTCTTCATCTAAGCATCTTTCGATTAAGATCCTTAGCATTCTTATAAGTTTTTCAGGTCCATATCTTACAAATTTGGAGTTAATTCCTCCAGGTCCAGGAGATTTCTTTAATTTTGTTTTTTTACGGCTTGTTGTACCTGACTTATCTGTATTTAATGTTGTTCTATTCGTCTGAAGAATAAGTATTTAGTACTATCATGTTCAAAACTCCTCAAATTATATTTGGTTACATTTATCCGATTTCCAGTGAAACTGTCAATGTTGTTCGGTGACTCCGACGAAACAAAGGAAATATAGATTTTTAATTTCACCAAATGGTGATCTGATCCACAGTGTGCACTTCTTTTTACCCCGACATCCTGTACCCTGATTCCGGACTGCTGACGCACAATTAGTTAGTCGATAATCGACTTAAGCCCTCTTGTATGCTGGTACTAAGTGTATTTATGTATATCTTTGTGTGCGAAAAATGGGTTCATTATTCTTAGATCATACTGGTGACAAAGACTGATTAGTCTTTCTCCGTTATCGTTTATAGTTTCTTCCCCGTACATTCCAACCACTTTACTATTTCTTTGCCTTCCAACTCGACCGATTAGATCTCCTCCTATTACGATTTCATGACTACGTGGAATTTAATCGATAGTGTTTCTAAAGATTTCCTCAAACTCATCCTTGACACCGACCGTAGCATCATTAGTGGGCGCAAATATTCCGAGAACTGTCATAACTCTTCCTCTCATTTGGATCATTTTAATTATGCGTTCCCAAGATTTAATGTATCTTTTTAGTTTTTTATGTATAAGTATGGAGACTCCAGCCCTTGCTCTTTCGTATTTGTCCACTCCCGTATATAGGTCCTTAGATTTCCGACATCCAAGGCGTATTTCGACTGGGTGTTTTAGCATTATTTTCATTTTTCCAAATGTAAGGTGGCTGGCCTTACGATTCAACCCTCATACTTGGAGGCCGTCAAGTTCTTGTTTAACGGTGGGTATTTTATTTTCCCACTACTCTCCGACACTGCTAGATTGCAGGCCGGCGAGCGTCCTCCAATTCCCATGGGGACGCACCCGATGGAGGTAACTGGCAAATCCCCACAATCAATCAATATTTTATATTTATATTTAATTCAGTACAAACAGTTTTTCGCGAACTAGTTCATCGAATTGAACTAATTCGGAAAAACTAGTTCTTTACATAGAGCGAGGAGTACCCATCTCTAGAGCATACATTTACACTCACGACGTGCCGAATAACTCCGACCAATCCAGTGCGACACAATCTGGGCATGCTCCATGTTTGGTTTGGAGCCTGTTTCCCGCGTTTTGTTTAGTGATTGTCATGCCTTAATGTCAATTACTACTTACTTCATTTTTATTTATTAATTTATTTTAAAATATTTTATGAACAATTTTTGATATACCTATTCATGTTTTTTTAAACTGTTTTGTTTTATTTAGGTAATTTTAAACAAATATATTTAATATTTTGTTTATTATTCTCTTCCTTCTGCATACAAATTTAAATTTTAAAAAAATGTTATCAGTTACAAAGAAAACCAATTCATTTTTTTTATTAATTTATTTTAAAATATTTGATGAACAAATCTTTAATTAAATCCTTATAAACGTTAATTTGTGTTCCTCGGGTCATATTGGGCATTTAATTTGAAATTATCTCTTCTTTTCAACATGCATTTTTAATTTTAGTCGATGCACCACCGACATAACCTTAAACTAGACTGCTAGTATTCATATATCCACCACTCGAAAAACTCGTTCAATTGAACATCCTGAAATCGTGTCTGCGCAATGCGAAAGAGCCACCAAGGATTTTGATATCTGTCAATCTGGGAAGCCATATTGTTATTTGTTCATTGTATGGAGGGTAGAGGTAAGGAGAATCATCTGTGTATAGGAAAAAGTGTCCGTCCAAATGCATTAAATTAGGGTGGCGCCACATTAGCATCAGGGTAAATTTTAACGTCCACTGCGACAAATTTTCACAACACAAATTTTACCCATAACACACTTTTTCAAAAAATTAAATGATAAAAAACAATATACGTACTGTTCACAGTTCACGAAATAAAATCACTGTAGCTACACACTTTATCACAATAATTCTTAAAGGTTATATTTACTAGATTTCTTTTTACTACGCAAGTAGTTGAAATTTTCAATAAGTATCTACTTTAGTCGACAATAATATTAAATTTTTTTACTCGACATACTTCAATTCGTTTACAATTGCTACATTCATACCATACCCTTTGTCTACACCAGCGCCATTCTGGAAGGTTTTTGAACTGTTATTTATAGCTTACAGCTGGACACTTTTAAGTTTTCACCACATGATATGACTCTCCTTACCTCTACCCTCCATAGTTCATTGTCGTTTGCTTGAGTTGAGAGATATTGTTAAAATGAAGTGTCTAGATTTCACCAAATTAATGAAAAGAAAAAACAGAGGTGGGTTAATTAAACCTTCTAATGACGTTGATTCGATTATACGCTTCGTAGAGTTACAACTTAAAATATTCTTAGCAACGACTGGTAATAAAATGCCAACCCACAGAAATTTTTTGAAAAGTTTACTCTTCAATGTTACATGAAATTTTTGGACTTCAATAAGGTTTATTCAAATCTGGATGACCACCTTCTAGATTCTGTAACTTTTTCATAAAGCCACACATTAATTCTCGTAAAGCTTTATTATACGAATTTATACAAAATTGATGTTCCATAAAATTTCAAGGAAACAAACTGAAACTGAAAGGGGTACTATAATTAAAAAAACAATTGTCCAAACTAATATTGTTTCAAAACCAATAAAAATATAAATTTTACTTACTTTTGTTTATTATTTCTAATAAAAAAAATAGGTACATCCATTATAGTTTCCTCTTTTATTAGTTCAAATGGCAAAAGTTTCACCAAATGTGCATCGGATGAAACATACTGTACTATGTGATGCCTACTAATGGCAAATTTACACAAATTTTGGGTAGAGTATTTTTTTTAAATGTCATCATTTTCAACGACTGAAATGTTCTTCGTTGAAGTATAATCACCATTACCTTACTTAGATACCTATTTTTCTTTTACTCCTGCAAAGTTTTCAACATTCCACCTGCTTTTGTACTAGACCCATTAATTTTTCCTGTAGTACGCCAATGTGATTCTGACAGATGACAGACACAATGCGCATGCCCTATGCCCACCAGTCAATTTCCAAATTGGATCAATTTCAATAATAGGGCTTTGACAGTCTAGTTTAAGGTTATGTCGGTGCGATACACTGCTAAATTCTTTGTTGCAAGCATGACAAACCAAATTATTGCTGAAATTAAATTTGAGGTCAAAAAAACTTTTCATTCTTATAAGATATAACTTACTTCACCATGTTTGCTTCACAAATTAATAGTTTTGTTTGTAACACAAAAAAAGTTTAAGTCGCCAAATTATAATATATATCGCAATTCAAAAAGGTAAGAAGTAATTGACATGACAATCACTGAACAAAACGCAGGAAACAGGTCAAACAGGCTTCAAACCAAACATGGAGCATGCGCAGATTGTGTCGCACTGGATTGGTCATCGGCACGTCATGAGTGATAATGCATACTCTATAATCTATCCAACGCTGCATTCGTTTACCCCTCCCCCCTATCCCTCTAGGACGCCTTTTGCGCGCGCAATCTCGTTATTTAATAGCCAGACCTCACATTTCGGTATTTGCGAGCCAATAGCAAACTGATAATTATATTTGAAACGTATAAGTTTGAGAGATTTTGGACTTCAGTCTAGAATATACTTTTCAATTAGCGGTTTTTGTTAGTTTTTAAATATCTAATAATAATAAAAGAAGAAACCAATTCTTAATCCTTTAAACTAAACTAATAACACAGTATGTTGTCAAAAAAGGGAAATTAAACAGTTAAATATACATATGATTGACAAAGTAATAATATAATATTGAGATATCGGCCTGCTGACACTATCAGTGCCATTACACTAGAAATAAAAATTTAATTGGTAAGTCTTTTTTATTGTAAAGCTTTCCCAAACTATCTTCTACATTATTCTTAGTCTATTCTGAATAGTTTCTCTGGGGAAGTCATATTGATTTTTATTTTCTTGTTGAGTTTTTTCTGTAATTCTGCATTAACTGTGAGTTTTTAATTTGTTTCAATTTTGTTTTTTGTTTCTTATTATAAGAAAAATAATTTAAAGCCTGTGCAGTTAACGTCGAGATTTGCGTTTAGTATTTTTGTTAGTTTTCTTTTTTTAATTCTTTATAGTGACAGACTAAAAAAAGGTGAGAATGTAATAAAAAAGAAAGTGAGGACTAAATAAAATAAAAAGAACTTTCATTGTGCGGATCTATTACCGATTACCAGTTAAATGGATTACTAGATTACTACCGAATTACTCAGCGAATGTTACTAGTATCACTTGTTAGTACAGGTTGCCATTTTAGTGGATTAGCGGATTTCTACCCACAGCAGGACTCTGCGGAAGGAAGTAGCTCTAGGAGCTAGAGTTTTTAGTTATAGATTCTTTCCTTTTCTATAGGTCCTTTTAAAATTTGTTAACAGTTTTTTTGTGTGATAAACTTGTTAATTTATTTTTGGAGGTATTTAATTATTTCTACTAGAGCGTATAAAAGTTAAGAATTTGCAAAAAGAAGGTATAAAAGAAGAGTTCGTTAGTAAATTGACCGAGAAATTTGACAGTTTAGATAAAGCATATAAAGTTGAAGAATTGTGGAAGCCATTTAAGGAAGGAATCGTAGATATTGCTATTAAAGTATGTGGTGTAAGTAAAAGAAGGAAAGAATGCAAGTTACAGAAAATGTGCGTAGAGGTTCACAAAGCAGTGTCAGAAAAGAAGAAAGCATGGCTGGATTAGCTGGCTACAAAAGACAATCAAAGAACGCAAAAGGCAACGATTGAGGATGTAAACAAGGCAAAAAATGAGTACAAAAGATTAAAAGGTGTGGCAAAAGAGGTTGTGGCAAAAAATAAGGAGAGTGATAAAGATGAATTTGATAGAAGGTTATCTGACGATTTCCAAAACAATATTAAACTCTTCTGGAAGTCCATAAGAACAGCCAGAGGTAAAAAAACTACCTCGCAATTGGAAAGAATCAGAAACCAAGATGGTAATATGGTAAAAGGAGAGGAATGCGTATTGAAGAGATGGAAGGAATACTTCGAAAGTTTATTTAAGAAAGAGGATACACAAGTACAGGCCCAATTCTAAGATATGAGTGAAAGTTGCAATGAAAGTGAAATTAGTACGACAGAAATTGTGGAAGCGTTGAACAGTATACAATTGGGTAAAGCTGCTGGGTACGACAGGATAACAGTTGAAATGCTGAAGGCTGGACAAAACGTGGTAGCTAGTCTGCTGTACCGCCCTTTTAACCTTTGTTGGAGGAGTGGTAGCTTACCAGACGACAGGTGCAAGGCCGTTATCGTGCCGCTTTACAAGTGAAAAGGTTCGCAGCAGGACTGTAAGAACTACCAAGGTATTAGTTTACTCAGCATAGTCAGTAAACTGTATACAAAAATATTGATTAAAAGAATAAAACTGAGATGATATGGGATGTGCAAGCAGGATTTAGAAGAGAAAGGAGATGTATAGATCAGGTCTTTTCATTACGAGGTATAGTCGAAAAATTCTTGGCTAGAAGTCAGAAGGTCTATTGCGCTTTTATAGACTTGGAAAAGGCCTTTGACAGAGTGGTGAGTAGTGAATTATATGAGCATTGTCAATGTATGGGGTGAGCGGTAGTTTAATACGAGCACTGAAATTACTTTGCGAGGATTCCACTGCTTGTGTCAGGATAAATGAAGCTTGCACGGACTGGTTTAACATCGAAAAGGGTGTGAGTCAGTGATGTGTGGCTTCTCCAAGGCTGTTTAACTTATACATAGACGATTGTTTAAAAGATTTGAAAGAGAGTGAGTATGGATTGAAAATGAATGATTTGATCTTCAAATACCTTCTTTACACCGATGATCAAGTCATACTCTATTTCGAGTTCATAGTTTTTACTTTCTTTATTTTTTATTTTTTGGTTTAATTTCTTATCGTACGGAATAAAATAAAAATGCTTGGCAATTTATACATAGGTTGTCTCAATGCAAGGTCGCTTGTGCCTTCTTTGCAATCGGTAAAATTAATTATAGATGAACATCAATTTGATATATTTTTTATTTGTGAAACATGGTTAAATGAAACTATTAGAAATGATGTAATAAATTTTGATGGGTATAACTTATACAGAAAAGATAGAGGTAGCTTAGGAGGAGGTTTGTGTATTTACGTAAATAATAAGATATATAGCGAAGAATTGAATCATCGTGGAACGGTATCTGAACAACTCTGGGTAAATATAAAAATTAAAAGTAAAACTTTTGCTCTTGGTGCAATATACAAGCCTCCAAAAATAAATAATAATTCTTTTATAGCTGAAATGGAAGATATTCTAAGTTTAATACATCCCACTGTAGATGAAATTATATGCGGCGGAGATCTTAACATAGATTTTTTAAATACCAATGATAGTTATGTAGACAAGATGTCATCTGTTTTAGAGTGCTTTGGCATTGGTCAAATCATAAAAACTCCTACAAGAATTACAGCTACTACTGCTACTTTACTTAATGGTATTATTACCTCATCTAACTGGGTTGTTGAGAGGGGAGTTATCCACGCAACAGGTGTCATTGCTGATCATGATATAGCTTCATGTAAAGTCAGGGTGTGTGTTGAGAAGAGCAGGGTCCTAAAATGATAATGTACAGGTCCTTTAAATATTTTAATGAAGATGATTTTAGAATAGATTTATATAATACTCCATTTTTTAGAATATATGATCAGGAAGGGGTTGACGGAAAAATAACATATTTAATTAACTGTCTGGTTTGCCTGTTTGACAGACATCTACCTTTGATAACATCGCGTGTTTCGAAGCCCAGAGCTCCTTGGTTAACTGGCGCTATTAAAGAAATGATGACAATACGTGATAAAGCACTGAACAGGTATAAGAGAACTAAATCTAATCATCAATTTCAGTTTTTTAAGGACATGAGGAACTACACAAATTCTGCTATTAGAAGAGAGAAAAAAGCATTTTTTACATACCAACTTAGTAATAAAAATTCTAAAAATCTTTGGAATACTTTAAGGGCTTATAATGTTATACCTAGCAAGTCAAGCACAATACCAGACAATTTGAAAAATCCTGCTGAAATAAATGAATTTTTTATCAATTCTTGTGTTACAAAAGAACCTCCTGAAGAATTACTTTCGTCATACAAACACAGAAAAATAGTGGAATCAGATTTTGAATTTCAAGAGGTGAATGACTTATTTGTTTATCAAACAATAAATGCTATAAACACAAATGCTGCTGGTGAAGATGGATTAAATTTAAAGCTATTGAAATTATGCTGTCCACATATAATTCCTTACATCACACACATTATAAATTTTTGTTTAACTCATAATATTTTTCCTGAACTTTGGAAAAGAGCCGTTGTAAAAATATTGCCTAAAAAGTCAAATCCACTTGAATTCAAAGATTTGCGCCCAATAACTATCCTGCCAACTTTATCGAAGGTACTCGAAAGGGCTATAGAAGTACAATTAAAGAAACATATCGATCAGTATTCATTATTACCTATAACGCAATCTGGATTTCGGAAAAATTATAGTTGTACAACGGCACTTCTCCATATTGTTGATGATATTGTTCGAGCCTCAGACAAAGGTGAGTGTACTGTTTTGGTCTTGCTAGATTTTAGCAGAGCTTTTGACACTATCAACCATAACCTATTGCTTGAAATTCTACATTACATAGGACTGTCGAATAATGCTATGAATCTCATGGCATCATACCTTCGAGGTCGTAAGCAAATGGTTTTGGTTGATGGGCAATCCTCTAATTATATGGATTTGAAATGTGGAGTCCCCCAGGGTTCCATATTGGGGCCATTGCTTTTTGCTATATATACTTCCTGTCTGGTGAAAACTCTTCAGATTTGTAATGTACACCTGTATGCGGATGATACTCAAATTTATTATAGTTTTCATCCCAGTATGGTAGTGGAGTCATGTGACCTTATAAATGAGGAACTTGATAGGTTCATTGAAGTTGCAGAGGATCACTGTCTTAGTATTAATTGCAGTAAATCTATTGTTATTCTTTTTGGCAACAAAAACAAACGAGATGAGATTTCTGATAGTGTAAGTATTGTAATAAAAAATGAAGTACTTCAAAACGTAAGTGAAGCCAAAAGTTTAGGGATAATATTGGACTCCCATTTAAAATTTGAAAAACACATAAATCAGATTATTCAACGTGCATACTTCACTCTTAAAACTATTTATGGCAATAGATATTTCCTCCCTATTCAAATAAAATCAAATCTGTGTGAGTCATTAATACTGTCAATATTTAATTATGCAGATGTACTCTATGATCCATTCTTGTCCAGCCAATATCAAGTAAAAATACAAAAAGTACAAAACTCATGCTTACGATTAATATTTGGTATCCGCAGAAGGGAACATATCTCACACAAATTGAAAGATAATGGTTGGCTAAATATGAGCAATAGAAGGAGATTACATGCTGCTGTTCTTTTTCAAAAAATTATTTTCGATAAAACACCCTCATATTTGCACAGAAAAATCACCTATCGATCCGATATACATAATCTGAATATCCGATATAAAGGAACCCTTTCACCGCCAATCTTCAGACTAGAAATATTCAGGCGTAGTTACACTTATCAAATATGTTCAATATACAATCAGGTCCCTACCATGTTAAAATCCTACAGTTTGCAAAGATTCAAGAAGGCATATAAGAAACATTTGTTTTCAATGCAATCCTGATATACGTACGATGGAAATTAGATTAAGAATAGCTATAATTGTTTTACTTTCATTCTTTTATTTTTTTATATATTGTTAAGTTCAACACACCTAGCGATATACTTAAGGTTAAGTGGAAGAACAGTTTATGAGCTGTTTTTATATCATCTTATAAACTGAACTTCGCCTTTTGGTTTGGGCCTGATTCACATTATATATGTATTCTTGTTATCTATATATGTAAGCAATAAAGTCGTTTATTATTATTATTATTATTATATTAGCGTCATCTGAAGAGGAGTTGCAGGCGATGGCTAATGTTATGCATGATGCCCTGAAAATTAAAGGGATGAAAATAAATGTAAGCAAAACGAAAGTAATGGTTTTTACAGAAAAGAAAACATGACAAACTGTGAAGTTCTGATTAAGGAAGAAAGAGTGGAACAAGTAAATGAATTGTGTACTAGGGTTCAAAGTTTATGAGAGATGGAAAGTATGACAGTGACATTGAGCGAAGGATGTTGGCAGGAAAACAAATGAATGGGGCACTGCATAGCTTTATGAACAGCCAGAAAGTGTCAAAAAAGGCACGTCTTGCTGTGCATAGAGGTGTGTTGGTTCCTACACTAATGTATGGTAGTAAATGTTGGGTTTGGCAGAAGAAGCATGAAAATAGGACTAATGCTGCGAAGATTAGTAGTCTGAGAAATATAGCCGGAGTGAGTTGGTTAGATAAAGTAAAAAATAGTGAGATAAGAAAACGCTGTGGTGTAAAAGTTGATGTGGTTACAAAGATAGATAAAGGAATGATTAGATGGTTTGGATTCGTAGAAAGGATTGATGAAACAAATTTATAAGGCGAGTGTGAATGAACAAGTCGGTGGAGGTCGACCTCGGCGAACATATCTCGATTAGATCAACATTGTTTTGAAGAAAGGCCAGGTCAAGAATACCAACAACTCGACGAGCGTGTATAAGAGCACTGATGAAAGTAGAGGAAACAACAGATGTCTGTAAGAACCGTAGCAAGTGGAAGAAAGTGGTCTCTGCCTACCCCTACGGAAAAGGCGTGACTATATGTGTGTATGGGATTCCCCAAAAATTGCACGCAGCGTTGGGCCCCGAAATCCAAAGTAATTTATCTACATTGCATTTTTGGAAGAACTACAATATCATGAATGCTACAGAAAATATAAATTTTTCTTGGAAAAAGGCAACAGAAAAATATTTGAATAGGGTGTGGAAGAAAATTTGGCCAGATCTAAGTAATGACGATGACACTAAACACTCTGTTGTTGATATGAACGAAATAATAATGGAACTGGCGAAACAAACAGGTTTAGATAAGGTAAATGCGCAAGATCTCAAAGCAATATTGCAACAAACAGCAGAAAGTCTTTCTAATAATGCAATTGGCGAACCAAAAGAACAAAAAAATATGAATATAGCGATTCTGAAGGACAAAAAAAACTTTCTAAAAACGAGTTTAGCCATTGTAACGGAAATTCAATTTATTGAAAATGACACAAGATTTTGATGAGTTCAAAGGTAAGACGACAACTTCTTATAGAGTGCAAAAGAAAAACGCAAATGATTAGATACCTCCTGATAAAAAGGCAAAAAATTGGAAATGCAGAATATGGATGATCTCAAACCTAAATGGTTACTTAGAATTAAATTTATTTTATATATCCATTTGTTATGATTCTATATTTGCAAGAAATAAGTTTTTGTTGTTGTATTATTACAAAAAATATATTTTATAAACTTGGGTGACAAGACCTCATTTAACGCTCTACATTGGTGAAGCGTATACCCCGTGTTAAACGGGGACTTGACTATATATCTATCTATGTAACAGAATCTTTGGACACGATTTTCACCCTCTTAGAAACATCGGATCGACTTGAAACTTTGTATACATCTAAAGTACCGATGACAATACAATAATTTTTTCAAATATCCTGGCCGGGATCAGGTATATTAAAAAAAAGTGTTTTATATGGATTAAAAATGGCTAATATCCCTCATGAATTCAATAGATGGCGATGCTTAAACTACTCTCCAACAGATGTAGCTAGCGCATATCACCATTTTAAATCCTAGTATTTTAATACTGGCTCGTGTTTTTTATAGGCAAGTAAATTTTCACGGAATTCCGTTTTACTACAAACTCATATGACAATTAAATCCGAAATGATGATCATCGATAAGTAGCAATAATTTAAAAAAAAAACCCGAACTAAAGAATGAAAAATAAATAATTAACACGCTTTAAAAGAAAACCCAACTAAAAAATAATAATTAATAAAAGATAATTTTACAATCAAAAGCGTGGGGTGCGCTATATCAATTAATATATTTGATAATAAACAGGTGTTGGTAAAAGTAATGTCTCCTAGAAGAAAACAAAAACATAAAAAGCACCCCATGCTTTTGATTGTAAAATTATTTTTTATTATTATTTTTTAGTTTTTAGTTCGGTTTTCTAATAAAGCTTGTTGTCTTTTTTAAACTATTATTTATTTTATTTACATTGACAATCTGTTCAAATCAATATTTTGACAATCTTGAAAACTCAAATATAACATACAAAAAGACAAAAATTATGATAACAAAATCAGCAAGATGCATTTTTTAAAAATATTCATATTTTTAAAATAAACATATAATTATAATTACTTGGTAATTGAAATACCTTTGTACCACTATTTAATATTAGACCCAAATGACATTTCATTTGTATATTACTTTAAAATGCAATAATTACGAGTGTTTCAAAAACAAAATATACAATGCTAGTTAGTACTATTTAATTTATTAATAACACAACATTCCAATCAACATATTGTACAATGTGAGGTAATGCCTGGAATAAAACATTATCTTCTAAGTAATACTAGAATTTTTAATGTTTGTTTAAAATTCATCTAAATAGCAATATCTACAAAAAAAAATAAACATCAATATTTTTATACATTTTTTATCTAATATATAAAACTATTTTAAACATAATTTATTTATTATTAAAAATACTTACTGTTTCTAACTTTGCACTGTTGTATTGCTTCATTAAATCCTTGACACAATGTCAAATCAGATTGAGTGTTTGCACATTGTAAAAATTGTTTAATTTCCCAAGCACATGGTCCTTGAGACTCTTGAGGTGCAGATCCATACTGTTGTTGGGGTGCTACTTGTTGAGGTGCCTGTTGTGCTGGCACCTCACCTGACTCGCCACTACTAAACATACCTAAAAAAAAAAATTAATAAACCACTTTAAAGAACAATAATTAAAATTACCTGTTACAGCATGTCCAACAGTGTGACCAATAGCTGAACCAATAGCTACACCACCAGCAGTTGCTGCCATTTGCCCAAACAATCCAGGTCCCTGAGATGGTGCAGGAGGCGGGGATGCATGTACTGGAGCTGGTGCTGCCGGGGCAGGAGCTCTAGCAGGAAGGTTTGACCTGCTGGAAAAGTAAACCAGTTCTTATAACTTAACTCTCAAAATATATTACATACTATATAAATCACATTTTATTAAGATACATGTGATGGCACAATGGAAGTCAGCAATTACCAAAAATATAAAATTAAATATCTTACCGTGGTGCAGGAGCTGTTCTTCCTCTACGTGGCATTTTTTTATTCGTAACTGATTTTTTCAATAAAATATATTTTTTTCACCGTTATGTAAACCCACAGTAATTCTTCCCTTATCTCCTTTAATTCACTCTAATTCTGTAATAATTTATCTGACATCTGACGCAAATCGATGACGTTTTATATAAAATATAATAATGGCTAAATTGCCGGTGGTTCGAATTAAGGTGAGATAATATTCTCATTAATTACTTATTGCTTGAAATATTATAATTAACTTTTTTTTTAAGTTGAAATTATTCAAACAATGACCTTATTTTACAACTTTTCTATTTCTAAAATGTGATTTTTATTCTTATCCGACTACTGTATTCAGAAACATATTCGTTCCAGAAACTTCAAGTAAAATCTATGTCAAAGTATGACACTAATTTTAGAAATTGGTAAATTATTGCTACATAATTATTAATAACACATGCAATTCTGAAAAACAACGTAATACGTGTTATATACATTAAGGAGTAATTTGTGTAATATTCAAGCATTCCAATAAGTATGAATTTTAAAATAATGTGATAGGTTACAATTCAATATTTTAATTACTAAATATTGGATTCATTTAATCTGCCCAATTTAACGCATATTGAATTAATATTAAGAAAACAAAAAAATCATTTGATTTATTTTACCTTTTCTTTTGGGTAGCTGTCAATTTTGTTATTTGTTTATGATCTGTGGCAAAAGTTTTGATCTAAATTGTTAATACTTCCATAGGTTTGAGAACGGACATGAAATAATCTTTCAATATTAGTTAAATTTATCTAATGTGAATTATATAGGTGTGAACAAAAATTTACTTTTATAATGTCATAGAAAAGAAATGGCTTACACACTATTGCAGAAAACATTTTAAACAATTACCTATATACTTTTATATGTTGTATAAAGTTATATATATCATTATATTCTATTTGTAAATTTAAGTATAATAACTTAAATAATAGGTCCAATTGGAAATAATATTACTATCTGTAATACATTTTTAAATTGTAGGTATCGATATTTATCAACAGTTTCAATCTGTTTTCACAAAAGAAATCACTTAACCTGCAAAAGTATATTTATTTAATGTTAAGGTTTGAAGCTTTGAAATAATTTATTTACAATATAGATTAAATCAAAAATAGAATTACTATATTAGTGGATGGTTTGTAATGTAACCACAATAACTTTTATCAACATATTTACTGTTCTAGGGCAAACTTTCATTAGTACATCAATTGGAAAGTATGTAAAAATGGATATTCCCAGTCAGAAGGTAAATATTTTTAATTAGTAAGTACCTAAACTTGACCAGTATTTTTTATGATAGATTTATATATTTCTTATTTTCATCATACATATTCAAATTTTTTTTTCATTAAAAAATACTTCTTAGAATATCTACCTGTAATTAAAACTAGTCTTAGAATTAATTTGTATCTAACTAAATAAATACTTGTTGCACAAAGGGCACTTTTTAAAAAGGCTCTTTATTAATTACAACAAATACACGAGTTACTAAAATAATTAGAACTAAAAACTTAAATATATCTACAACTATTTATAATAAAATTATTTAATTATCAGCACAAAATATGCACTTTAACCGCACGTTGACCGGCTGGAATTTGTGGAATTTCCGATACCGGAACAATGGTTTATTGAACTGAAACTTTCCCATCCTTTGAGGTAGTTTTGCACAGGATGAACAAAACTGAAGATTCTGGTCCTGGACTTCCTGGGCTGCGACAAAGGTGCATCTGAAAGGTATTTTTGTTATTAGTTGTTTTATCGGATTTGTGCTTGATGTTCTTTTGTGAATTGTTGTGTTTTTGGTATTTATGGTTATAGGATTATTGGTTTTAACGATTCTTCTAGTAAACCCTGGGAGTAATTTGTTTCTTTTTACAGTTCTCCTTGTATAAGTTTTTGTATAAGGTTTATAAGTGATTGGAACGTCCCTATTTAAGTTCTTCTTTTCGATTGCTCACTCTTTAGTTTCCTGAATTTTCTTATTTATTTGCTTGTACATTTCTTTTGTTTGCTCTTTGTGGTTTTGTATGTAGTTGTTTAAGAGACAGTTTTCCTAATATCAATGTCCAGAGGATTCTGTGCTTCTTGCTGTCCTGTTAATACCTCAATTGGTTTTTGTTGAGTTGCTGAGTGAATCATGTTATACCCCAGAATAGCATACAGCATCTGTTCTTTGATACTGGATGAGTTTCTCCTTTCACTTAGGATCCTAAGATTTTCTAATAAAGTAGAGTGTAAACGTTCAATCATTCCATTTGACTGAGGGTTTTCTGGAGTAGTGTGGTGGATAGAGATTTTGTGTGGATCTACAAATTCTTGCATAAGGCCGTTTTTGAATTCGGTTACATTGTCTGTGACGATCATATGTGGGATTACATGGTGAGTAATTAAGATCAGAAGTGCGTTGAGGACGTTGATTGCATTAGAACCCTCGATAGCATAAGCCTGACCATATTTCGAGAATGCGAGAATGGTAAGAAACTTTTGACAATTTGATTGAAAGGTATCCAGATGAACAATTTCCATTGGTTTCGTCGGAGTTGGTGTAATCAGAAACTTGGGCTTAGGTGGACGCCTGTCGTACTTATTTATATGACAAGTGTCGCACAAGTTTATGACTTCTTCGATATATTTCCTGAGGGTTGGCTAATAGTAATGTTTGCGAATTTCCACTTCAGTTTCGGTAATCCCTTTGTGATTAGTTTTTCCGTTATGACGGTCCAGAATAATTTTCCTTTGTCTTTCAGGACAGTTAATATCTTTCAGTTTGTAGTTGCATTTAATAAGATCGTAGGCAGTGTTTTTGAATGTCTTTTGAACGATGTTGCACAGGTAAGAATGTAAGTCATCATCTTTGAAATAAAGGGCGTATTTCTTCTTTGGGTCCAAATAATTTTTGAATGGGGAAAATATGTTATTTTCCAGGTTATCCTTGCTCAGTTGGATATGAAGTCTCCTTTTGTTGACAGTGGCTTATTCCGTGACTGGAGATGCTGGGTTGTAGTTGACAAGAGTTAAAATTACTTGATTGTTGTATAATTGAAAGGCTTTTCACTATAGGTATGCCTACACCAGCATTTAAGGCACACTCCAAAAAAAAATAGTTTAAAATTTTGTACACATTTATTACAAATTTGCGTCCCAAACCAAAAATTGTTTACAGTTTCCGTTTTCCAGGAAAAGGGTGTGGGCTAGCTTAAAACTCAGGTTGCACCACACAATCTTTTTAAATATGCAATATATAATGATCAGACGGGTGCCAGAATTTCTTACACATTTATTACAGATCATTAAAGTGTATAAAATTCCAAAATGTTGATCCCAAGGGGTAAAGTGCCCCCAAATATTGAATAATCATTATAAATATACATTAAAACGTAAACAGTAACAAAAGGCACGTCTGGCGGTGCATAGAGGTGTGTTGGTTCCTACACTTATGTATGGTAGTGAATGTTGGGTTTGGCAGAAGAAGCATGAAAATAGGATTAATGCTGCGGAGATGAGTAGTCTGAGAAGTATAGCCGGAGTGACTCGGTTGGATAAAGTTAAGAATAGTGAGATAAGAAAACGCTGTGGTGTAAAAGAAGATGTGGTTACAAAGATAGATAAAGGAATGCTTAGATGGTTTGGACACGTAAAAAGGATGGATGAAGGAAGATTGACGAAACAAATTTATAAGGCGAGTGTGAATGGGCAAATCGGTAGAGGTCGACCTCGGAGAACATATCTCGATCAGATCAACATTGTTTTGAAGAAAGGCCAGGTCAAGAGTACCAACAACCGAAGAGCATGTATGAGAGCACTGATGAAAGTACAGGAAGCAAAAGATATGTGTACGAACCGTAGCAAGTGGAAGGAAGTGGTTTCTGCCTATCCCTATGGGAAAAAGGCGTGACTTTATGTATGTATGTATGTAGTAACAAAATTTTCCACAAAAGTTCTTATGAATCTATTGCAAACAATCGTGGAAATTTCATAATGTTGGTTCCCAAGCGGTTAAACACCTCCATATTTTCAAGGGGTTGAACACTTTATAACATCTCAATTTTTATTAAGTAAACATTTGTGTCACGACAAAGACACTTAGCGGAATTTTCCACGGACAAGTACAAAGATTTGTCCAGTTACGATTTTTTAAGAAATAACCCTTATAGATGTTCAAATACGGTTTGCATAAATATCTACTATTTGGTTCAACGCATTGAAACAAAATTAGAATACAGAACTGGAGTTGGTTAATAATACATCAGTAATTTACTGAAATTTTTGAGAGTGATATGTGTTGGTAAATTAGTGAAAGGCATTATTAGATACCCAAAAATGGGACACAAACGTGTCCTTATTGAGATTTAGATCTGTTTATATACTGGACTATTTTGATAAAAAATGATAAATTTGGAGAATGGGATCAATGTGCCATCAAAAGGAACATATTTTTAGTAAAAAAGTTATTACAGTGTCTTTGAATTTTTAATTTTCATGTTCAAAATAGGCAATGCGCACCTGGAAACGCGTCATAGTAGGTTGTGGGATACTGTAATAAATTTCTTCTACTTAAAATATGTACCTATTGATCCCATTTTCCAAATTTATCATTTTTTTTATCAAAATAGTCCAGCATACAAACAGATCTAAATCTTAAAAAATTTCAATGCGTTAAACCAAATAGTTTGCTTAATAATAATGAGAATATGGAGGTGTTTAACCCCTTGGTAACCAACATTACGAAATTTCCACGATTGTTTGCAATAGATTCATAAGAACTTTTGTGGAAAATTTTGTTACTGTTTACGTTTTGATGTATATTTATAAGGATTATTTAATATTTGGGGGCACTTAACCTCTTGTGTAAGAAATTCTGGCACCCGTCCGATCATTATACTCTGCGCGTCTAAAGTCCGTTCCCCCTACTAATTTTTGAACCACACGGTATATCGCAACGAAATTTGGAGGGCTTAAAAAGGAGATAAAAACCTATTTTTTTTATAAAAAAATGACAGCTAAGAGTTTTAAAATGGCGGCTGAGCGCTATCTTGAATTTCTTTTTTAAATAGAACACCCTATATATTATTCCATTTTTAAAATCTGTTCATAATTCTAAACATTTTTCTCTAATACACTTTACTCCTAAATTTAATTGATTTCGAAATAGTAACGTTTAAAAATTGACATTTTAACTAATTTCAAATTCAACAAAGAAACGAATTCTGTTATCAATCAAGTTTATATATATATTTATCGGCTTATAGCGTTCTACGACGCCTTCCGACTCCTAACCGCCATTCATCTCTTTCTTGCCATAAGTTCTCCGGCAAGTCTCTTTCTTTTATCTCTTTGTCAATGCTCTCTCTCCAGCTTCTTGGTCTTCCTCTTCCTCTCTTTCTTTGGGGTGTCCATGTCAAAATTTGTTTTGGTAACCTATCGTTTGGCATTCTTTGGACGTGACCATACCATATTAATTGTTTTGTTCTTATATCATTAACAAACGTGTGTCTGGCACCCATTATATCTCTTATTCTGTCGTTGTGTATCCTGTCTCTTCTTGATTTACCCGCAGATCTCTTCCAGAAGTCCATCTCAGTTGTTATTAGCATTTTTTCTGTTGACTGTTTTATTTGCCATGTTTCACTACCGTAGATTATAATGCTTTTAAGGATGGTATTATATATTCTTTGTTTATTAGCTTTCCATATAGTTTGATCCCATAAGATTCCGTTCATCATAGAGATAACTTTTCTGCCTTGTGTGTTTCGTTCTTTGATTGCTGTGTCGAGTAGCCCATCGTGTGTTATGTTCATTTCCAAGTATTTATATTCCTCGCAGGGTTTAATCTTTGTTCCATCATCCAAGTCAATGTCTTGTGCTAGACCACCAATGCACATGCACTCTGTTTTTTTATGTTGACTTCGAGGCCCCATTTCTTGTACTATTCTATAAGTTTTCGAGTCATATAGCTTAAATTATCATGATCCTGTGCTATTACTATTTGGTCGTCGGTGAAACATAGGGTGTATAGGGTATTATTATTATTATTGAGAGGTATTCCCATACCATTGCATTTCCGTTTCCATACTTTAAGGGGCTGTTCTAAATAAATTTTAAAAAGTGTCGGCGAAAGACAGCATCCCTGTTTTAAACCTTTTGTAACAGTGAACCCATTGAAGATATTTCGTCCTATTTTAATTTTTGTTTCGTTCTTGTCATAGATTTTTTGGACGGCCTTTATCAATCCATTTGCGATATTCGTTTGTTCTAGAGTTTTCCACAATTTTGTGAGAGGTACACTGTCATATGCTTTCTGCAGGTCCACGTACAACAGATGAATTTCTTGCTTGATTGCGGTTTTTTTCTCAATCAGTTGTGTAACACAGTATAGATGGTCTACTGTGGACCGACCGGCTCTAAATCCAGCTTGTTCTTCCGCCTCTAAATCTTTATACTCGCTTTCGATTTTGTTCTTTAAAATTTTACCGTACATTCTACTTAGCGTACTAGTTACTGCAATCCCCCTATAATTTTCGCACTGGTCTCTACTACTCTTTTTATGGATTGTTGACATTATGGATATGTGCCATTCAGTTGGTATGTCCATGCCATTTAGACAGTCTTGGAAGAGTTTTCTAAGGTGTTCGTATAGCGTTTCGGTTCCAGCTTTAATTAATTCGGCGGGAATATCACCTGGTCCTGGGGATTTTCCGTTTTAAATTGACAGGATTACTTCTTTAACCTCCCCTTGACTCACTCTTAGTGGAGACGAAATTATGTTAATTCCAGCTGTTTGTTTCCTTATTAAATTCTGGTCTATTCTCGGTTAATAGATTTTTGAAGTATTCTTGACATTTCTGTGTTGATATTTGCGATATTATTTCTTTTGATTTGCTGGTTCTCATTTTCTTTAAAAGCTTCCAACTTTCTGAGCTTTTTTTCCTCCAAAGTAGGTATTTAATTTTTGATAGTTTTTTTCCCAGGCTTCGTTTTTCTTTTACGTTATTCGTTTTCTTACTTTTGCTTGGGCATTTTTATAGGTTATTTTATCGTCATCGTTATTTGTTGTTAAATATCTAAGGTATTTCTCTCTTTTTTCTATAATATCCTCTTCTATTTCGTTATCTTACCAGTTTAATCAAGTTTGCATTGAAAAAAAATCGTTGTTGGGGTATCTTACATCTTGTTTACTGTCAAACTTAACTGTAAGCTGACAAGTAGTCTGTTGAGCGCCTTAATTATTTTATGTAGTGTGACCATGGCTCGTAATTTAGACGAAAAATTTAAAGCAGTTTTAATATTTGGAGAAGCTGGAAGAAATGTTCCCCTAGCAGTCCCTATGAATAATAATGGATTTCCCGAAAATCCCATTTCTAGATCATATTTGCGAAAACTTGTAAATAAGCTACAAGCAACCGGTACGCTGAAAGATGCTCCAAAATCAGAAAGACCGCCTCTTTCTGAACAGAAAAAGATAGAAATTGTTACTGAAATGGTAATCAATGAGACTCAGCCGACAGACGTCTGTAGTTGCTGATTCCTGCGGAGTAAGTTCTAAAAGTGTCCAAAGAGTCCTAAAAAAAGAAAAGTTTCATCCCTTTAATTTAAAATTCTACAAGCTCTCACGGATGATGATCCAGACCGGAGGGTAGAATTTTGTGAGTGATTGACAAGAACAATTGAGGGAGAACGAGGCTTCCTAAGTTGAGACATTAAAATCCTAATTAAATTAAAAGTGAACAATAACAAATCTGACTTGATGATACATGACAAAAGAACAAAAGAGATAACCCTAATTAAACTGAAGTGCATTCATCCCGACACAACAGTTACAAAAATACTGGTGGTTACTACACGTGATGGATTGTGGACAAACCGCTTTAAAATGTATATGGAGCAACTACAAGTGAGCAGTGTAGCAGGCAAAAAAAAATTTTGTTACGATGATAGAGGTTATCTTGTTGAGTGATAACCCAATAAGCTACCGGCTGGTCACAATTGGAGGACGGGGGTGGTTCAATTTATTAGGATGTAGGATATACTTGGCCACTAGGGCTACTTGATCATTCTCTTATTATTTAAAAATCCAAACACTTTCACACATATCTGTCTTCTAGGGTTAACAGTCAGAATGTGACAACCCTGTACTGATTGTTTATAATGGCCATCTTAATGATTAGACTAGGCTCAGCTCGTTTCTTTCTTTTTGCACATTAAAAAGTAAATAAATTTGGTACTGGTACAATTGTTCGTTTCGATTGGGTTACTTAAGTTAATCATATATTTCGATGTTTATCATGTAATCAAGTGAAAAAAAGTAACCTACTGAAAAAAAAAGTTGAAAATATAATGGACACCAAGATTTAATTTAAATTACCCCAAAAGCCTCTTGGAGACGTTCCTTCATCGAAAAAAAATTAACCCATAAAGAAAGAGAAAAAAATAAACCTTGTGTAACCACAAATAAAAATTTATTCAAGTTAATACATACATACATACATATAGTCACCCTTTTTTTCCGTAGGGGTAGACAGAGACCACTTTCTTCCACTTCCGCTACGGTTCTTACACTCATCTTTTGCTTTTTCTACTTTCATCGGTGCTCTCATACATGCTCTTCGGTTTTTGGTACTCTTGACCTGGCCTTAATTCAAAACAATGTCGATCTGATCGAGATATGTTCGCCGAGGTCGACCACTACCGACTTGACCATTCCATCACACATATTTAAATAAATTGCTTAAACATAAACAATTGAGAAGAGTAACCTCTTAGTTTGAGATTATTTTCTATCTTTTGAAAAGTGGCCTTGGCTACAGGTGACATAAATCCTATATTTAACACTTAAATATTAATGTTTAGTTTGTATAACGTGCACGTTACTAATCTCAAACAGTGACGTCACATTACGTCACTCTTTTGTCCAAATTTAAGAAATATCCACGTAGTGCCCGTTACCCATTGTCAAGCAGGGTCATTCGACAATCGTCGTGTTTCGTTGACATTTTACCCTATTCCGACTGATTTAATCGGAAGTGGTCCCTAATAATAATTCATCTCTACCCATTAAAAAACAAACAAGCAATGATTTGTATTTGACCGTATCCCTTTAATATCCTAGTTAAGATTAAAATAGCAATAAATAATTATTTTCTGTAGATAATAAAGCACTTGAATGTTATGTTTTTGGAACAAAGTTTCTTATTGCACGATACGGGCTATGCGGGTGGGAGCTAGGTGAAAGAAAGTGTAAGATTTATGTGTAAGATTTTTTAGTCAAGAAACACGAAACAGCAATTGCAAAAATAACGCGCATGCGCGTTCTGTTGTACAAGAGAGGGGACGCATAGCATAGAAATACTTACCAACGTGACGTCTATTTGTGTAGTCCACGTGTTTGTAAAAATGACAATTGCAAAAAAAAATTCGGTTTCCTTGGTGGTTCCAGTTTAGTACTTTCTTTGGGATTCTGTGTTCTGACATTCTTTGGACGTGCCCATACCGTTAGCTGTTTAGTTATAATGTCATCAATAATGTCGTGTTGTATTCCCATTTCTTGTCTAATGGTTTTATTTGGGACTCTCTCTCTTCTGGATTTTCCTGCCGCTCTTCTCCAGAAGTCCATTTATGTGGCTTTTAGCTTTTTGTTTTTTCTTTTATCGGCCACACCTCCGAGCTATATGTTATTAATATGCTTTTCACGATGGAGCGTAAATCCTTTTTTTATTTTCTTTTATAATGGTCTTTTGTATGGTCCCATAGAATACTGTTCAACATGGAAGTAGCTCTTCTTCACTGTACGTTTCTGTCCGATATTGCTTTGTCTAGTGTCCCTTCCTTAGATATTCTCATTCCTAGGTATTTGTGTTTGTTGCATTGTTTGGTGATCTGGCCCGTTGCTAGATGTAGGTTTTCTTACTGTCCTATGCACATATGCTCCGTTTTTGTAATGTTGACATCCAAACCCCATTTTCCATACTCCTCGATGAGCTTTCGGCTCATATATTCCATGTCGTCTTTATCTTCTGCAATAACTACTTGGTCATCCGCGAAAGAGAGGGTATATACTCTCATGTCGTCATCCACTGGCATTCTCATGCTATTGCATTTCCATGTCTTCAGCACGTGTTCCAAGTAAATTTTGAATAGTGTCGGAGATATACAGCAACCCTCTTTAAGACCCTTGGGTACTGTGACTTCAGATGTTAATCCTTCGTTGGTTTTGACTCTGGATGTGGAGTCGTTCGGCCTCCACTCATACTTTTGAGGAGCCTCCAACTTTCTATACTCTTCCTTCCTCCAATGTATGTATTGAGTCTTGAACACGTCCTTTCCCATTAATTGTTTTTCTTTTCACATATTTTCTTTCGAACTCTCTTTTGTGATTATTGTGATTATTTGTATTTTATCGTGTCTTTCATAATTTTCGAACTTAAATATACGTGGTACCTTTTTCTTTTATTTTTCTATTTTCTTCTATTTCGTATTCAATTTCTTCGTGCCATCAGTATGGTTTTTTCTGTTTTCCTCGTTTTTCTTCATAACCCAATGCTTTCTCAGCCGCTGAGTGTATACCCCTCTTTATATATTCGTATTCTTCTATGATTCTGAATTCTGTATTCTGAATTTTGCTGTCAAGTCTATAGTTTATAGTATTTTTGTACTTTCATGTTCGAGGCTGTTGACTTAATCTTTTTGGGGTTTCTCCGTTTGTTATTTCATCCTTTCTTTTGGAATTATCAGGTTCTTCTTTTGCTCTTATTGGTGACACTATTTTTCCTTTTAAAAAGAAGTGGTCACTTCCACATGAGGCACCTCTCTGTTCTCTTACATCTAGGAATTTCAGTTTGGATTTTTGTTTTATTATTATGTAGTCAATAACGCTTTTTAGATTCCTTGTTGGCTGTCTCTTTCTTATGGTGACGTCTCTACACGGAGGTTGGCTATCATTATGGCTATTTTTACTTTCGACGCTGCGACTCTTGTTGGCTGTGTTCTTGTGTAATTATGGATCTCGTGGTGTTGAAACACCGCGAGAGTTTGTCAAAATGACAATTGCAAAAATAACGCGCATGCGCGTTCTGTTGTAGTGGAGAGGAGACGCGTAGCATAGAAATACTTAACAAAGCGACGTCTATTTGTGTAGTCCACGTGTTTATCAAAATGACAATTGCAAAAATAACGCGATTGCGCGTTCTGTTGTAGAGGAGGAGACGCGTAGCATAGAAATACTTAGCAACGTGACGTCTATTTGTGTAGTCCGCGTGTTTGTTATTTAAAATATAATACGTTTATCAATAATAATATACTACGAACTGAGTGTTCCACGGCACTCACACACTTTTTGTGTATTATACTGTTTTGGTACTTATTTTAGGCTCCTTCAAAGTTAGTCATGGCCAAACAAGAAATAAAAGATGAGTCAGAAATGGAAACTTCAGAAATAAAACTTCAATCCTACATAGAAACTGTTGGCATTAAACAAGAAATTCATGATACTGAATATCCTCAGTTGTTTCAAGATGAAATTAATAATGCTGACACATTTTTAAAAGTTGAGCTAAAAACTGAACCAGAAGTAAAAAAGGATGTAGAATCAATAAATGTGATTAATTTAGTAGACCCTGGTCATATTCAAGTAAAAATTGAATCAGAAGATGTTCCAGATATAGTTGAACCTAAACAAATTAATGTAGAAAATGAGATTTACAACGCAAATAAAATTAAAATTAATTATAAACCAGGGCCTTCCAACATATTAGTAGAATTTCAGAAAGATTTGACATGTACACCTAAAAAAGATACAGTTAGAGTAAAGAGTAAACATAGACGAAATCAATGCCAGATCTGCGGAAAACGTGAGTATCTATTATATTTGTCTATTATACAAGAAATTAATGTTTAAAAAATATTTAATATGTTAACTAAACATTTTATATTACAAAACTGATTTTAAATACTATGTGCAGTTAAAAACAATACAAAATTTAAAAAAAAGGCTGTGGCTATTCGCACACCAAACTCGATGGTGTAAGCGGATGTTGCTTTAATGCTACGTTGACGTAACATTCAGCGTTGAATTTAAATTTTAAAAGAAAATTGGAAAATTTTGTTATCAGTTATTTCAAATGTGGTGTACAATGCTTGTTGCAAACGATCAACCTTAATTTGTTACATTCCATAAGGGATATTAATTTTTAATGATATTTTTTAAAAATAAGAAACAAACTATCAAATAAATTCAAGAGTGTTGACTGATAAAATTACAACAATGGTAGATGATAGAAAACCTATTTAAAACACCATGATTCAATAGCAGCACACCCAACAACTTTTGAACTGTTTCGTTATTATTTTTTTATGACTAACGTTTAATGAAGTATTTTTAAAATTATTTTTAAATTTAATTTAATTATTATTGTTGAACAATAATACATATCATTGTGCATATAATTCCAATTTTAAATTAATCATACAGTGTGTCATTTAAATTAAAAATGTTTGGTGCCTTTCCGGCCAAATCGAAAGTTATTGAAAAAATGATAAAACGATTAAAATTTTTAATTTAAATCTTTTAAAACGACTGACAGATGGTGTTAGAGCAATACAACTGAGACACCCGATATTAAATATCATATAATATAAAAGATGTAAATTCTCTAATGTTGTGTTAAATCAAAACAAAGTACACAACATTTTACATGTTTCTTTATTTTATACGAAGATTAAACTAAATCGTATTTTTATCAACAAGTGGATACGTACTCTTATTTTGTTATTGGTAAAATAATAACGAAAAACCAAAAAATATTTGGTGCGTATTATACATATAGTCACGCCTTTTTTCCATAGGGGTAGACAGAGACCACTTCCTTTCACTTGCACTTACACACATCTTTTGTTTCCTCTACTTTCATCAGTGCTCTCATACATGCTCTTCGGTTGTTGGTACTCTTAACCTGGCTTTTTTTCAAAACAATGATGATCTGATTGAGATATGTTCTCCGAGGTCGACCTCTACCGACTTGTCATTCACACTAGCCTTATAAATTTGTTTCGTCAATCTTCCTTCATCCATCCTTTCTACGTATCCAAACCATCTAAGCACTCCTTTATCTATCTTTGTACCACATCTTATTGTGTACCACAGCGTTCCCTTATTTCACTATTCTTCACTTTACCCAACCGAGTCACTCCGGCTATACTTCTCAGACTACTCATCTCCGCAGCATTAGTCCTATTTAATTCTGCTTCTGCCAAACGCAACATTTACTACCATACATAAGTGTAGGAATCAACAGCTAGACGTGCCTTTTTTGACACTTTCTCCTTAGTTATTGATTTCTCTTATACTTTTACTACATGTTTTTTAAGTTAAGTCACTTTTAAGTAGCCAACTATCTGACTATTAGATCATTAAGTGCATTTTTTTAATTTGTGGATACGTTTTTTATCTATGTTCTAGATCTTATATTTTTTTTTACTCCCTATTTCACTACCATACATAAGTGTAGGAACCAACACTCCTCTATGCACAGCGAGACGGGCCTTTTTTAACACTATCTGGCTGTTCATAAAACTATGCAGTGCCACATTCATTTGTTTTCCTTCGCTCAATGTCACTGTCATACTTTCCATCTTTCGTAAACTTTGAATCCAAGTATACAAATTCATTTACTTGTCCCACTCTTTCTACCTTAATAAGCACCTCCCAGTTTGTCATGCTTTCTTCTCTTTTAAAAACCATTGCTTTTGTATTGTTTATATTTATATTCACCCCTTTGATTTTTAGGGCATCATGCATAACATTAACCATCACCTGCAACTCTTCTTCATATGACGCTAATATGACTTGATCATCGGCATTTGACGATAAAATCATTCATTTTCAATCCATACGCACTCTCTTTCAAATCTTTTAAACAATCGTCTATGTATAAGTTAAACAGCCATGGCGAAGCCACACATCACTGACTTACACCTTTTTCGATGTTAAATCAGTCCGTGTAAGCTTAGTTTATCCTGACACAAGCAGTGAAATCCTCGTAAAGTGATTTTAGTGCTCGTATTAAACTACTACTCACCCAATAAACAGACAATGTCGACCACAATTCACTCCTCACCACTCTGTCATAGGCCTTTTCTAAGTCTATAAAAGCGCAGTAGACCTTTTGACTTCTAGCCAAGAATTTTCCGATTATACCTCGTAATAAAGAGATCTGATCCATACATCTCCTTTCCCTTTTAAATCCTGCTTGCACATCCCATATCATCTTCTCAGTTTTATTCGTCACTATTTTAATCAATATCAATACAGTTTGCCGACTATGCTGAGTAAACTAATACCTCGGTATCTCTTACAGTCCTGTTGCGAAACTTTTTCCTTGTAAAGCAGCACGATAACGGCCTTGCACCAGTCGTCTAGTATGCTACCACTCCTCCAACAAAGGTTAAAAGTACAGCAGACTAATTACCACGCTTTGTCCAGCCTTCGGCATGTTAACCATTATTCTCCAGCCTTTAGCATTTTAACTGTTATCCTGTCATACCAGCAGCTTTACCCAATTTCATTCTGTTCACGCTACCACAATTTCATTCTAATGTCACTTTCATTGCAACTTTCACTCATGTCTCCGAACGGGGCCTCTCAAATAAACTCTTTAAAACGCATTCCTCTCCTTTCACAATACTACCATCTTGGTTTCTGATTTTTTTGAGTTGCAAGGTAGTATTTTTACCTCTGGCTGTTCTTGTGGACTTCCAGGAGAGTTTAATATTGTTCTGGAAATCGTCAGATTCATCAAATTTATCTGTATCACTCTCCTTTCTTGCCACAACCTCTTTTACCACACCTTTTATACTCAAACTTTGCCTTGTTTACATCCTGGCTTTTGTAGCCAGCTAATCCAGCCAGGCTTTCTTCTTTTTTGAACCTCTACGCACTTTTTCTGCAACATTCACGATTCCTCCTTTGAATGGCTTCCAAAATTCTTCAACCTCACTTGCTTTATCTAAACTATCAAATTTCTCAATCAATTTATTAACGAACTCCTCTTTTATATCAGTTTGCAAATTCTCAACTTTTATACGCTCTAGTATAGTATTTCCAATTTTATTTTAAAAAAGATGATCTTACCAGGGCACTGCGATATTCCGGTATAAAAGCTCTTTATTCTGTACTGAGTAATACCGATAAATTTAGCAAAACTTATCGGCCGCCTCTTTTTATAAGCTACGGGTAGCACAGCTTATTTTTGAATATCAACGTCACTAATACGCATTCATCAAATCATCGGTCGACTATCTAGTCCTCACGTGTTCGCTTGAAAACATTAGCGCGCGCTGGTTCCCATTAATTTCTCAGCAGTTTTTTATTGTTTGCGTTTTATTTTTTTTTATATTTGTGAAATGGCTTTTTGGAGACCGTTTAAGGTAAATGATGAATCTAACGAATTGCTTGATATTGTCAATATTCACATTAATAATGAAATTCCTGATAATAATATAATTCAAAGTAATGATAATTTCCAAATTAATGATGAAATACATCCTAATAATGCAATTCTGATTAATAAATATGGAAATGAGACACAATTTTGGGAATTTAAAAGTCGAGATTTGCATATTCGAGTTCAACAAGTAATTTTAAATATATAATCATGCTTAAAAGGTAACAATGTTAATTCAACTCAGGATGAAATAATTAAAAGAATATGCAACTAAACGAAAATTACTTATTCCACAATTTATTTAGTAATTAAACGAGGCGTTGTGATTGAACACGATAAAAAACGAAAACGTATCAGCCGTCGGATAGATGATGCATCTAAAAATGTGATTCGACAAACGGTCAAGTTATATTTAACAAATTGCAAGATTTTAACGATATTAAATATAAATCATTAGAAACACTTCGACAAATTTTAATAGGATGTGGTTTTAAGTATCTGATTTAAAAATAAAATTGATATGCCACTGGCCGGTTTCTTTTGAAGATTTTATGGCTTTTAATGATGTTTATTATATATTTTTAAACTATAATGTAAATACTATACACTACTTGATTTCTGCACACGATGCCGCCACCGCTTAAAGAGACTTCTTATTCGGCTCATTACTAAGAAGTGGTCTGTGACAATACCTGCACTGCGGTATGCCCGAGTGTCCATTGCTTTCTTTTTTAATCTTTCATCCACAATTACGAAATCAATTATACTTCTCTGGCATCCTTCTTGTCTTGTGTACAAGTGGATACTTTTATGGTTAAACATTGTGTTTGTTGCCATAAAATTCCACTCCAAACATACTTCAAGTAGACTTTCTCCGTTTTCATTTACTCTGCCATCACCGTACATTCCCAGAACACTGTCATATCCATCACGCTTCACTCCTACCCAACTATTAAAATCACCCAACATTACAATTCTTTTATTTTTTTACTTCACTTTCACTTATTCAGAATATCTGTCACACTATCCCAAAACTCCTCCCTCTCTTTTTACGCTTTTAAAGATTGGTTCCACTGCGCATAGTTATTACAACTATCACTCATAGCTTCCCGTGAAATAAATACAATTTATACTAAAATAAATGCATAACAAATTAACATTAAACTTAAATAAATTATTTAAAAGTCACTTATCTGTCAAATGAACTTTTGGACTCTGGTGACCAAATCGTTTTATTCGATGGTTTTCTGATATTTTACTTTTATTTATTTGTCAGCTTTACTTTGATTTGGGATATTCTCGAAACCCTAGTGGCTCTTATTTTTTCTGTTAATACCTAAAATTTAAATTGGATGTTTTTTCTATATGTATTTGTTGGCCGTTCGGTTCTAGTAGCTCTTCTACTTATCAAGACAATTAAATTGTGTTTACTATTGAAAAATCAAAAAAAATTCCCGGAGCGACTTTTAACACGACTAGCATATTTAACGTTTCAGTTGACGTTTTTCGCCAATTTTGTTTTATTAATTTTTTAAAAAAATAATAAATTTAATTTTTTTCAGGTTTGGTGTCGGCATTTTCAAAAATGAGGCATGTTAAATCTCATTTTCAGTCATGTGTTGTATGTAATTTATGCGGTAAATTTTTCATTAAAAGTAAAGAATACTCACACCACGTTTTGATACACTCCGTTAAGCAGCGATACTGCGCGGCACAATTACATTACCTCAACAAGATGAATAATCCCAAAGAAGAAATTGAAATATGGGATAGTTTGGAATATAAACATTTTTTAGATTGTAGCGAATCAAAACTAACCGAAAACCCTAATAAAGATGAAATCGAGATTACTTATAATGAAATTAAATCGGATATTGGGAAAGTTGAGGGTAAATGGCAGTGTCACATTTGTTTTAAACAGTATATTAAGAGATATTATTTGAAGCAGCACATGAGAGTCCATACAGGGGAAAAACCATACAGTTGTGACATTTGTCAGAAAAGGTTCATAAGCAAATCTCACTTAAGGTACCACACACAAAGCCATTCAGGTGACAAACCATTTAAATGTGAAGTTTGCTCTAAAAAATGCATCAGCAAGTCTCAACTTACCATGCATACAAGAATACATACTGGAGAAAAACCCTTTTCTTGTCAGGTAATTGTTTAACTTATTAAGTACTTTAAAATACTTTTAATTTATTATTTGTAGTTTACTTTATTTTTTTCCGTATCTCTAAAAAAATATATCTTTTAGATCTTCAATTTCAGTCTCTATTATTATATTTGTTAATAGAAAATTTACTATGGTTAGATGTAACTAAATTAAGAGTAAAAGTTTTGAATTATGGCTTTATTCTAACATAATACATACAACCAATAAAAATAAAGAAGATAACGAAAAGTTTTTATACAACACAAAGGAGTACACTACATTCACCCCTCCTTTCAGTTATCTGTAATATAATCTTGTAAATATACGGGAGCCTGTTTTACGCGTGAAGATATTCGCAAAACTAAATTGGGTTCCATCATTTCATTATCTTCTTGAGACACAGACGCTGGTTCAGCTGTCTCTAATACCTGCCTATCCTCTGTTGTTGACTCGACGTCAATGAAATCTTTCATTTGGTGTTTGTGTGGCAGCGGTGTTGGATGCCTATTTAATACGGTGGTTTTCCTGCCGTTTTGGAGTCTTATGTGAGAATAAAGTGGATTCGCTTTGCAACAGATAGCATTTTGTTTGTTTAGACAATATTCAATGTTTTCTATGCCCGGAATTCCCGATTTAAAACCAGTGCTGTATAAGTGTCATATTTCTCTAGAAGATTTTTCGAATTTTATATTTTCTGTAAGTTTGAAATTTTTTCACATTTATTTAATTTTAATTACTTACTTACTTTTCGTTTCCGCCACATCACATCTTTAGATTTTGTTTCCAGTGGTTCACCATCTGGATTGCCTTTTCGTTTGCCACTATCAGGTCCTCGTAAGTAAAGGTTTGGCTCATCTGTTCACATACGAGTAGGTGTTTATAGGTGTTTGCACTTAATGTCCTTAGTGTAGCCCCATTTCCTTAGGTTGAATCTACATCTGGAAACGCCGAATCTAAGGCGGTTAAGTGTTGTACAGTAGGTTAAAACCAGATAGAGGTTCTTTCTTTAGGCTGATCAATGGTTGAGGCGATGAGAGATTCCATAGATCCTATTTACGGAGCGATGGCCGTACAGGGGGTGTCTGTTGTTGTGTTGTTTCCAGAATTCTATCTTCGCGGCTACTCTCGTCGCACCTGTGGTGATGCAATTTTGGCAAATGGGTACAGCTTGTGTACGGGGGTAGGTTTGAGTTACCCGGTAACTAATCTCGCAGTTACGGCAATATCTACCAGCTTAGCATGGCATGAGTTTTTCCACACTGCGGCGTTGTATTCTGCCGCTGAGATGCTAAGGGTGAGAGTCGACGTGCGCAGTACGTGGGGTTTTGTTCCCCACGAGGTTCCTGGCATATTCCGTAGGATGTCTTTAGTTTTGTGTTTGTGCAGTGTGATTTGTAACATCTGTTATGTATTTATTTTAGTTTAAATTGTATTTATCTCATGGGAAGCTATGAGTTATAGTTGTATTAACTGTAGCCAAAATGTCGGCGATGAGGTTCGCCACCCATCACGTCTTGTTCCCCATGAGCACGTAAAGTGGACTGCGTATAGTCACTTTGCTACTTTAAATGTAAGGGGAGGTTTGAATAAAAATTAACGAAATATACACAATGATAAACGAAAGACGGATTAATGTTCTTTGTGTGAAGGAGACCAAGCGGAAAGGATTTGAATTCAATACATATGGTCCGTATACAACCTGCTGGTCAGGAGTTCCGGAAACCAGCAGAGGTTGTTAGGGTGTTGGTGTGATAGTTTCTGCTAGAATAAATGAATGTTTAACTGACTTTGAATGTGTGAGCCCAAGACTCCTCTGGGTGAAGCTGAAGGTTGGTCTTGCTTGCATCTTTTTGTTAGAGCATCCTTGTGAGGGTGTTTTAAGTTTCAGCACCAGTTTTTTTTATTTAAGTTGTGTGGCATATTGTTTGCCAAGACATACCTTAGGCTGATGAGGAAAAGGATTATGCACGATTATATATCAGATATAAATTAATGTTTGTCGAGGCACATAACCACATGCCTATAGTATAGGTAACAATCGGCGAAAAAAATCAAAATTGTCATATTTTTATTTGGAAAATATAAATTCTAATAAATCAAGCCATCAAACGAGGAAGAACAGTTTATTTTTAAATTTTAAGTGAACAATATTTAGTTTTTATGTGTAGAGAATCGTGAAAAAAATTGTTACTAAATGTTTACAAAATTAAGTTAATTAAGTATGTGTACTTTAAACTTTAATGTCATTAGGAGTACTATACTGTTGAATAAAATAAAGGCATAGATCCTTATGCGCTGCAATTCGAAGCTCTTCTTTTGTACTGGGAACGGGATTTCTTTGTCGTATGCGGCATTTCAGATGATCCCACTTGTGTTCGATCGGGTTCAAGTCTGTGCTATATGGTGGCCAATCTAATGTTTCAATTTGGACTTCATTTAGGAAATTCGTCACTATGTTAGCTGCATGTGGTCGAGCATCGTTATCGTGCATTAGTACAAATAAAGGAATCTTGTCTAGAAATTGAAAAACTGGAACAACAGCATGACAGTTTCCACTTACATAAAAAACTAAAAGAATTAACGGGTACATGTAAAACAAGACAAGAATCATCCGAGACTCTAGTAGAAGAATATTAAGTGAGGTAGAGGAGCGCTGTACCAAATGGAAAAATTATATAAAAGAATTATTCAAAGACGACCAAAGAGAATACCAACAAACAACATCAAACAGAGACAAAGGCCCACCAATCCTAGTTTCCGAAGTACAAAAAGCAATAGATCAAGCGAAGCGAAGAAAGACCCCTGGACCAGACAAGGTACCTGCAGAACTGCTAAAATTATTAGACGACGAGAGTGTTGGGATCATCACATCCTTATTTAACAAGATATATAGCACTGGTGAAATACCAGACGACTGGTTAGAATCCTTATTTGTTACTATCCCGAAAAAGAGTAACACAAAAGAATGTGGTGACTATCGACTTATCAGTTTGATGAGTCACACACTTAAAATATTTTTGAAGATACTGCATCATCTTATATATCGACTTTGTAAGACTGTTCAAAAACCTTTACTATAACCAGACTGCTAGAGTAAAAGTGGAACAACATTAACAACATTAGGTACGCTGATGATACTGCAATAATGGCAGAAAGCCTCGAAGACCTTCAAACACTACTAAATGCAGTAAACAATGTATGCAATGAAAAGGGTTTAAGTGTCAACATAAAGAAAAAGAAGTGGATGGTTGTCGGTAAAGTTAATATCAAGTTTCCAAAATTAAAATTAGATGGTAAAATTCTGGACAGAGTACAACACTTTAGGTATTTGGGTAGCTGGATAGACGAGAAAGCAATGAAGAAATCTCAACCAGAATAGAACTGGCACGTAAAAGATTCACTAGTTGGCATTTTTTACTATGTAATAGAAGTCTTTCGATGAACATCCGTCTAGGAGTATTAAAGTGCTACGTTTGGTCCGTTTTGCTTTATGGATGTAAAACCTGGACACTGAAAGTAAAGCATCTAAATAAATTGGAAGCGTTTGAGTTATGGTGCTATCACGGTATGCTAAAGATTCCGTGGACAGCACACGTAACTAACGAATATGTGTTAGAATCACTACATAAAGAGGGAGAATTGACAAACACCATCAAAATAAGAAAAGTCAAATACTTTGGACATATGATGAGGGGGCATAAATAACACATGCTCCGATTAATTATCCTCCAAAATAGAAGGAAAAAGATGGATTGGCAGAAAACAGCTTTCTTGGCTTCGTAATATTAGACATTGGACGGGTCGAACAGTCAAAGAATTGTTTCATGTAGCTACCGATCGAGAAGCTTTCCAACAAATTGTCAACTCTATGATAGCCAACGCCTAAACGCTTGATGATAGCCAACGTTTGAAAACAAGCATGGCACACAAAGAAGAAGATGGCACAACATGCTCTTGTAGGATATTTATAATATACAAGTCACTAGTCATACGTCCAATCACTTCGACAAGTTCGGTACGTCCTTCCCAACTTATAACTCCCCAAAGCATTAAATCGCCACCTCCAAAACTAACACTCTCTATAAGATTGCAGCTGGCGTACCGTTCCCCAACTCTTCTGTAGTCGTGGTTTCGTCCATCTGGCTTCCGTTATTGAATTCTGGTCTCATCCGTAAAGAGAATATTTTTTTATTGCTTGATATTCCACTAAACATGAATTATTGCAAATTCTAATCGGCGAATTTAATGAATATCAAAAAGACGTGGAACTTTGGCAGGCCGTCTTAGCTTTAAACCTGCTTCTTTTAATCTTCGTCTTACTGTTGTCGAACTAACATTAACTTGTCTTGCATTTAGTAGCTCATTTCTGAGATGCGTAGATGTCAATGTGCGATTTCGTGTAGAGCTAAAAACCATAAAGCGGTCATCCCTTGCTGTTGTAGACCTTTTACGCCCTTGACCGGATCTTAGGACATAATGTCAAGTCTGTTAAAACCTTTGTAAAATTTTCGATACAGTAGATTGATACTTCTTCCGAGTCGTCGTGCGATAATGTTTTGTTGCAATCCTTGAACTTCATTGCAATGTCTGATTGGTGGCATACTGTTGTTATTAATTGAGAAAAATGTAAAATCGAATTATTGTCATTTAGTTACTTCACCACAAATAACTTAATTAGCGATAGGTACTTAAATAATGTAACACAGCAGAAACAAAAATTTCCATTAATTCAAAATCATTTTGAAATAAAAGTGATAATATAAAATATTCGATAATTTTGTCCATGAGTGTATAATTAAATTTAAAGTTTAAAATTCTGTTGCAAAATCATTTTTTTATTATGTGTTATAGCCGTAGAAAAAGTATAGTGCATAACTTGCTTTATTGTAGTCATTACACATTATTACACATTTAGGTAATTGCAAAAATGTATAGGTCAGTGGGACGCTCATTCATCACTGGGTGGAATTAAATATATCACTAGCAAATATATTTTTTTGAACAAACATACTATCTTTCTGATACTTCTTCAACCGAAAAATAATCTTTTTGTTTTAATAAATAAGTAGCGATTAACTACACACATGATAAATAATCTAGGGAAACTTTATTTAGCTGGAAATTTTTAACTTAACTTGTTTTGTTTTGTTTTGCTATATTTCGAAACGATTATGATCAAGAAAGTTCAGTTTTTAAAACCGATAAATAGAACAATAACAAAATCATTTTTTTCAAATGGTTTTTGTCAAGCTTTTTTGTGATTAAATAAAAATATAAGAAAAATACAATATGTTTAATGAAATAACTAAATAACATTGAATTATAAACACTTATCCCCAGATTATTTCCATATTATTTGTTGTTGAATATTTAACAATACATTCTTTTTTTTAGGTTTGTACGAAGCGGTTTATGACGAAATCCCATTTAAGACAGCACGTAAAAATCCATACCGGGGAAAAGCCGTTTAAATGCGAAATTTGTTCTAAGCAATTTGTACAAAAATACGCATTAGCGACGCACCTTAGAAGCCACTCGGGTGAAAAACCTTTCGGATGTGAAATATGTCTGCGACGGTTTTCGCAAAAAAAAAGTTTAATTTTCCACATGGAAATCCATTCGCAAGATAGACCTTTTGTGTGCACGATCTGTTCGAAAGGCTTTAGTCAAATGTCTCTTCTAGAAAGACACATAAAGTCGCACGCGATAGATAAACCCTTTAAGTGCGAGGTATGCTTGAAACAATTCACTACCAAATCGCATTTGAGGGAGCATTCGAGAATCCATTCGGGAGAAAAACCCTTTGTTTGTACCATTTGCTTTAGGTCTTTTACGCAAAGATCAAGTCTAGGCAACCATATGAACATTCATATGATTGAACGACCCTTCAAGTGCGAAATATGCGAAAAAGGTTTCACTCAACGGTCCAGTTTAAATCTACACATGAGTAACCATACTCAAGAGAAACCGTTCAAGTGTGATTTGTGCCCCAAACGGTTTGCCAGAATGTCTGTTGTGAAGCGCCACATGATATTTCATTCCGGAGAAAAACCGTTCAAGTGTGAGATTTGCTCAAAAGCATTCACGATATCTTCTCATTTAAAGCAACACTTGGTGATTCACACTGGGGAAAAGCCTTTTAAATGCGAGTTCTGTCCGAAACGGTTTGCTCTAAAGACTGGCATAACTATCCACATGAGAAGCCATTCCGGCGAAAAACCCTACCAATGCGTACTGTGTCCGAGAAAATTTTCCCAAAAGTCTAATCTCACAGTTCACCTGAACAACCACGGCAAAGAGGACAGATTCAAGTGTAAAATGTGTCCCGATAAGTTTCCCGATGTGGAGAGTTTGAACCGGCACATGATCAGTCACACAGGGGAGCGGCCGTTTCAGTGTAACATTTGCTGCAGGCAATTCGCGAAGAAAGCGCACCTAAGAGACCATGTTCGCACCCATACAGGTGAGAAACCCTTCAACTGCTCAATGTGTTGGAAAAAGTTTTCTCAAAAATCCAGCTTAAACGTACATATGAAAAGTCACACAAACAATAAGTAGACTCTGACCAAACAACGTTAAATTTATGGTCCTAGTTTTAGTACCTTTTTTAAACAAAGTATTTTATACATGGCGCAGGTGCAACATATATAATTTTGATTTATTAGTTAATGATTAAATTTAGTTAACATTGGATGTTACAATAAAACTATTAAATAAAGTAATAAAACGGTCAATTTCAAAACTTAAGTCTTTGCTGTTTTTTTACAGGTAAGGCTAAAATTGCCATTTAAATAAAAATTAATGCAAAATATTTAATACATTCAGTACACATTGCAGGTTAATATAATGCATGATGCCCTGAAAATCAAAGGGATAAAAGTAAATGTAAGCTTGACGAAAGTAATGGTTTTTGAACGAGAAGAAATCATGACAAACTGCGAGGTGCTGATTGAAGGAGAAAGAATGGAACAAGTTAATGAGTTTGTATACTTGGGTACATAGTTTACGGGAGACGGTAAGTATGACTGTGAAATTGAGCGAATGGTGTTGGCAGGGAAACAAATAAATGGGGCCCTGTACAACTTTATGAGCAGCCAGAACTTGTCAAAAAAGGCACGTCTGGCTGTGGATAAAGAAGTGCTGGTCGCTACACTTATGTATGGTAGTGAATGTTGGGTTTAGCAGAAGTTAAAAATAAGAATAATGCTGCGGAGATGAGTAGTCTGAGAAGTATAGCCAGAGTAACTTGGTTAGATGAAGTAAAGAATAGTAGGATAAGAGAACGCTGTGATGTGAAAGAAGATGTAGTTACAAAGATAGAGGAATGCTTAAATGGTTTGGACACATATAGAGGATGGATGATGGAAGATTGACGAAACACATTTATAAGGCGAGTGTGAATGGGCAAGTCGGTAGAGGTTGACCTCTGTGAACATTTCTTAATCAAATCGACATTGTTTTAAAGAAAGGCCAGGTCAAGAGTACCAACAACCGACGAGCATGTCTGAGAGCTTGTACATCCCATATCATCTCAGTTTAATTCGTCACACTTTTAATCAATATCTTTGCGTAGAGTTTGCCGACTATGCTGAGTAAACTAATACCTCGGTAGTTCTTACAGTCCTGCTGCGAACCTTCTCCCTTGTAAACCAGCACGATCTCAGCCTTGCACCAGTCGTCTGGTACGCTACCACTCAACAATGGTTAAAAAGGCGGTACAGCAGACTAGTTACCACGCTTTTTGCAGCCTTCAGCATTTTAACCGTTATCCTGTCATACCCAGCAGCTTTACCCAATTTTATACTGTTCAACGCTTCCACAATTTCTGTCGTACTTATTTCACTTTCATTGCAACTTTCACTCATGTGTCCAAATGGGGCCTGTGCTTGTGTATCCTCTTTCTCAAATAAACTTTCGAAGTATTTCTTTCATCTCTTTAAAACACATTCCGCGACAAGTTCCCATGGTAGTCGTGCAAGCACGGAAAAAGCATCTATGGACGTATAATAAACGATATTTTTCATTATATCTACCTGAAAACCACAAATTGTTAAGAAGCATTTATTTTTAAAGATGAATGAACAACAACATATATTTTTAATTTTTATTATATGAAATATTTATGGTACAATTTGTATTGTTGTAAGTAGCTAATCCTTAAGCAGCTACTTCATTTTCGATAACTGTAGTTGATGAAGTCGAAGGTGTTACTATATTAGTAAAAGTATTCAGTTTTTGATTTTCCTCTACTGCATTTTCGATAACTGTAGTTGGTGAAGTCGAAGGTGTTACTATATTAGTAAAAGTATTCAGTTTTTGATTTTCCTCCACTGCATTGTATTCTGATGTTGACGTGTTTTTACAATTCTTGAATGGCTGAACAATTTACAAGAAACTTTAACCTGCTTACCAATACTTCGATGTAGCCTTCAGTCACAGTCGAGGAACGCCAACCTCCATGCCTTTTTAGAGTAAGCAAATCTCCTCCGCTCACGACTAACATAGATGCTAAAGATCTTGTAACGTTTTTACTTTAATAATACTCGGGGTTCGAACTTATTTACACATTTATTTGTAACTTTACAATTTATGCCAACTAGCAAACACAATTATAAACTTTAGAAAACTGACTGATTCCCCTCCGCAAACGGAGGCCAATTTATATACTTAACGTTGAATCGGGATGAGACGAGAATCTTTTAGACGTATCCAAACTGTTCTATCGAAAATTCCAGATTGGTCGGGAAGGTACTGGAACATCCTTTTAATTGGCTTTGACGTCACTATACCGCCCAGCTGGCTTACGTAAATTCCAGTGGCGTATCGCAAAATAGTTACAAATCGTTGCAATTTCTGGAGAACTGTCAATAACATATTATTTTATTTTGACATGCAGGTAGGCAGCTGATGACACTAGCGCACCGTAAAATTTTCTGTGCGGGCGTACGGAAAAAGCCCACTATCGGTACGCTAAATAGGCATGTAAATATAGTGTTTTCAGATAGGTATAATAAAAAATACTTTTTTTGTCAAATTTTTATTAAACTTCAATTTATTGACTACTTTTGCCACACTAAGACCGGTGTCTGATCTAGACATAATTTTTGACGCCGAATTTTAGACGCGTAATTTACGCGACGCATTTTACTTAGGTAAGTGACATAATAGAACGTACTTAGTTGATATTTAGAGATGACTTAGCATATACCTATAATAAATATAGGTAATTACTGATAAGAACGTTCATTTTATCTAATAGTTCGCTAGGTGTACGGATAAAATTTATTTACTTAGTCACAGTAATCATTTACACTGGACATACAATAACTGCAAACATGTAGAGATTATCATTTAGGTTAGAAACAACATATTTTTAACAACATTTTTAACATAACATAACATATTTTTTATACTTTTATGTAGATATCTTATAAAAAGGGTCAGAATTAAACATATTGCAACTTCAACAAATTATCATGATATAATATAATAACATTTTATTAGGCGAGTAGCTTTAGCTCTATCGTTATTGTAATAATATTTACAAACTAACACAATAAAACAAATATAAATTAGTGTGAGATTCAGTATAAATTTGTATGATGTAATAAACATTCTTTTTTTAAAACATTTAATGAGCAATACTCTTATGGTTTTTGGAAAATTATTGAAAAGTATTAATCCTTTATTAAATACAGTATCACAAGTAATATTTGAATTTATTTAAAAAACGTTAGATGACTTGTTACGTGTGTTGTGTGTATGAATTTCGGCTCTAAGTCAACTTATTTGTTATGTATGTTGGCAACATAATGCTTTGATTTGAATATGAAAATCAACATGTTGTATATATTTCTCTTTCTAATACTCATCAATGATAATGTTTTGTATATAAAGTAGATGGATTTTAAAATTTTTGAAAGTATTGATTTGCTTATTTGTTATAAAGCAAAGCAGTAATCAGTGTAAGGAGCAATGATTAATTTGTATATGGTAAGTTTTGAAAACATAAAGACTGTTTTGAACCCTATGCAAAATATTAATTTTTCTGCCATTTTCTATTTTACCAAGTAACCATGTAGAGTCTAGCTTAACCCCTAAATATTGCAACTAATTAATTTTATCTATTTTGTGATTTTTAATGTTTACCTTGTAAGAGATCTTATGTACTTTGTGATAATACGAAAACGAACAGGGCCATTTGCAGGAACCTCGTTAACATTTTATAAAAACGCTTAGACCCGTCTATTTTTGATTAAAAGGGGACACTCTTTTCCGGTATTTTTGATTCCACTACTTTAAACCCCTAGTAAGGGTAAAAATTACCCCAAAATTTTTAAATGGCATTGGGGGTCGAATTAGATGTCTTTTATAAACTCTTACAATTATGTATACAAAAGACTTTACATTTTAAAATTCCGCCCATTACTTATTGAGAAATTAGTTTTTTAATGTGAAACTTATCTTTGAAAATAATCCACAGTATGACGAAGATTATTTTTATTTTTAACAGGACGGTGCTCCTCCGCATTATGCGGCGATTGTTCGTCAGTATTTAGACCAACGTTTTCAACGGCATTAGATTAGAAGTAGAGGCAGCATTGAATGTCATCCACGATCGCCAGATTTATCGCCCCTCGATTTCCTTTTATGTACATCTGAAAAGTAAAATCTATAAAAAACAACCAGCGTCGCGTCGTTGGAAAATTTGCGTCAAAGAATCGTTGACGAGTGCCAACTAATGACTACGGAAATTCTTCGGAATATGCGTGAACGTTTTGAACAAAATCTTTATTATTGTATGGAAGAGGGTAGTCATTAGTTTCAACAATTAATCAATTAAGTAGTAAGTAAGCAACTAAAATAATTGGAATTTTAACAGGTAATTTTTTTTAAGCAATGTAAAATTTAAAGACTATTGTAAAGAGAATTGTCAGAGCTTTCAAAAGACATCTTATTCGACCCTCAATGCCATTTAAAAATTTTGGGGTAATTCTTACCCTTGCTTTGGGTTGAAAGTAGTGGAGTCAAAAATACCGGAAAAAAGTGTCCCCCTTTAATTAACAATCGACGGGTCTGAACGTTTTTCTAAAATGTTGACGAGGTTCCTGCAAATGGCTCTGTTTCGTTTTCGGTTGGTCACCCTGTTTAGTTGATGACGGCTTTAAACTACCATGTATTTGGTTTTATTCACATTCAAATTTATACAATTTAAATGATTGTAATACAACGTGTTGACTTTCGTTTTGTGCTAATTTTTTAATAAATTGGAAACATTTATGATTTGTTTTATTGTTACCTAAAAAAATTGTTACTTTTATCTGGTTCGCCTTGCAATTCAGGAGAAGGAACTACTCCAGAATCAAACACAGGTTTTATGTCCAACGCAATATAAGGGTATTGTATATTCTTCTTATCTTTGTTGTTAACCAAAAAGTAATAGTTAATAGTGTGATTTGTTGGTTCTCTTCATCACATTGGATCTCCGAATTGAAACTATATACCCACATATGTTAAATTTCTTAAGCCCAATCCGTTAAAAAACTTATAAAATGTTCACACACTTTTATGAAACCCAATTTTTTTATTTGATTTGATACCGAGTTTTAGAAATTTTTGATGAACGCTTGCTTTACTGTTTTTACGATTACAGTCGAACCTCGCAAAACGAGCATAATTCGAACCGGGGTCTTACTCGTAATGCTTAATACTCGTTAAGCGAAACGATCAACCATATAAATTAATATAAAATATGAAAATGTGTTTCATGCCAAAAAAATATGCAAAAAAAACATGTGTAACTTTTATTTACAAGAAAAATACATATGAATTATTAAGGACTGTTCATTTTTCTTCTATCGCGGAATGAACCAACCTAGAATGAGATTTAGATTTAAAGAAAACAAAAGAATCAAAATAATTAGTAACATACCCAATTCTTTTTTAATAGAAAACTGTCTAGAGACATTTTTGCCGGCGCTTTAAAATTTGGTAAAAATGCGATACCGCATTATCATTGAATATATATGTAGCGCGCATAACCTTCTCCTTATTGAGGTGATACTTCTCTTTGTACGAAGCAAAATTTTTCCATGCTTTCAGAATTTCTTTTATTTCGCCTAAAAATTGTTGTTTTGCTGCTATCTCATGCACGGACATACTTTCCTCTACATTTTTTTGCTGTAAAAAGCAATGCAATTTCATAAGCTCTTCACTGGTCAGCTCTTGGCTGTGCTCTTACACGAGTTCATCGATATCGTATTTTTTCACCTTCAGCCCAAAGATGTTGGCCAGGGTACACAATCTCATTGACTCTTGGGTCCTCAGATACTGTCTCAAACCCCGCAACGTCACATTCGACAACGCTCTCTGGCCAAAGCTTCCTTCCAAGCAGAAGTGGGAGTTCTCTTAATAACTCCTTGCCACGCCTTTTCGATGAAAACAGCCATTTTCAGGAACCTCGTCAACATTTTATAAAAACGCTCAGACCCGTCGATTTTTCATTAAAGGGGGACACTTTTTTCCGGTATTTTTGACTCCACTACTTTCAACCCAAAGCAAGGGTAAGAATTACCCCAAAATTTTTAAATGGCATTGGGGGTCGAATAAGATGTCTTTTGAAAGCTCTGACAATTCTCTTTACAATAGTCATTAAATTTTACATTTCCTCCCAATACTTTGAAAAAAATTACATGTTAAAATTCCAATTATTTTGGTTGCTTACTTACTACTTAATTGATTAAATATTCAATCTGATTACCGCTTGCTTTTATACAATAATAACATTTTGTTCAAAACGTTTACGCACATTCCGAAGAATTTCCGGAGTAATTCGACGGCACTCGTTAACGATTCTTAGAGGCAAATCTTTTAACGACGCTGGTTGTGATTTATAGATTTTACTTTTCGGATGTCCCACAAAAAGAAATCTAGAGGCGATAAATCTGGCGATCGTGGAGGTCATTCAATGCTGCCTCTACTCTTAATCAAATGCCGTGGAAAAATTAAAAAATAAAGACTATTGTATAGAGAATTGTAAGATCTTTTAAAAGACATCTTATTTGACCCACAATGCTATTTAAAAATGTTGGGGTAATTCTTACCTTCGCTTGAGGTTGAAAGTAGTGGAGTCAAAAATACCGGAAAAGAGTGTCCCCTTTAATCAAAAATCGACGGGTCCAAGCGGTTTTCTAAAATGTTGACGAGGTTTCTGCAAATGGCTCTGTTTTATTTCCGGTTGGCCACCCTGTATAATAAAACGGAAATTTCTGAAACTCAGACGTATAAATGAAGATAATGAACGATCTATACTGTACATCGATTCTTCTCCAATACATCAACTACGTCTCCACGGGTACAGTCTTGCATAAAATTTTTGACTCACTTCGCTACAAGCTTGTATACTTTTACCGCGCGTATAATCTAAAATTTTCTGACAATATTGTACTACGACAAGCTCGTTAAATAAAACAGAAGAAATTTTACGATAAAAATATACTCACCATATAAAGTATAGCATAATTGGTTTGTAATTTTTTTCATCTTTTATCTTTTTTTGTAATATCTTGTAAATCTTTATAAAGCTTGAGAGAGGTTTGGTTATTGAAAATGAAAAACTCAGGAAAAAGTTTTAATAATAACGTTTATTTACTAAAAACAAAAAATCTTAAATAATAAAAACAATTCTTAAAAAAATAATAAATTTTTAGTATTTGGTATTGCCATCTTCGGCGTTGAATGACTTCTCTCATTTATTCTGGAAGGCTTCCTAAGAAGTTCCTAACAACCTCCTAATCTAAATTTTCTCATTCGTCTGTTCGAGCATTTTCCAGCTCATCTGAGGTAATTGCAGAAATATTTCCTATGCGCCGTGAATGTAAGCAAGACGAAAGTAATGGTTTTTAAAGGAGAAAAAAGCATGACAAACTTCGAGGTCCTGATTAATGGAGAAAGAATGGAACAAGTGAAAGAGTTTGAATATTTGGGTTCAAAGTTTACGAGAAACGAAAAGTATGACTGTGATATTGACCGAAGGGTGTTGGCAGTAAAACAAATGAATGGGACCCTGCATAACTTAATGAGCAGTCACGACTGGCTATGCATAGAGGTGTGCTGGTTCCTTCACTTATGTATGGTATTTAATATTGGTGTAAGCGCCACGGCTTGGAAATGAATTGTATGAAAAAATGTTTTGTAGTTAGCGAATCGTCAAAAAATACGTTTTTAATTTAAAGGGGCTTACCTTCAAGGTAATATTCTCGGCGAATCCGCTAGCTTTACCGGTCAATCATTTCTGCTACAATGTGGAACTCCTGCCCTTTGTGAAGCGATAAAGTCGCTGTAATTTCTATACAATCGCGAACAGTTGTTAAACTGTAATTGACACAATGTCGCGGTTTTACCAGTACTTGGAAAGAAGTGATTTTATTTTACACCTAGCGTCATCATCATTATCATCATCATCATCCAGCCACATTTTTCCATTGTTGAACGTAGGCCTCCTCTAAGCGTTTCCATGTCTTCCGATCCTAATCTGCAGCAATCCAGTTGGATGATATTCTTTTTATATCATCTGTCAAGCGTGTCGGTGGTCTTCCTCTGCTTTTTTTGTCAGCTCTAGGCCCCCATTTTCCAGAATTATCTTTGTCCATCTTCCGTCCTTCAACCTTGCAATGTGTCCTGCCCATCGCCATTTTGCCCTAGTAATGTGCTCAATAATATTATCCACTTTAGTCCTTCCTCGCAGATCCTCGTTTTTTACCCTGTCCCTTAGTTTCAGTCCAAGCAATGATCTTTCCATATTTCTTTGTGCTATTTGTAGCTTCTTTATTGATGATCTGGTAAGAGTTAAGGTTTCTGCCCCATATGTTAAAACTGGCAACACGCATTGGTTAAAAGCTTTTCTTTTTAGTCTAATTGGTGCCACGTCTTTTTCGTTCTCTAAAGAGTACTCTGCCAGCGGTCTCTCTACTGGCAAATTATGCCCGAGCTCAGCCGTAGAGGGTAGAAGAAAAAAAGAAAATAAAAGTGAGCCGCGCCACCGACTTAGACGGTTCAAGCCGGAAACCCCTAGGTCTTATAGGCACTAGCAGAGCCACACGATAAACAACTAAGATTATGGTGAACCAAATAAATAAAATTATAGCTAAAATATATTGGATACTTTACTCACACAATAAATCAAAGTACACAGCTCAATAGCAACATTATAACAAATATAGTCAAAATTAACAGCTATGGTAAATTTTCTTGCTAAAACAAACCAAAAATTTAAAATTTACAACTTTATAAAATAACCATAACAGAAGTAAGAATAACAGACTTTACCAAGTTACCAAAAAAAAAAAGTAAAACGTATATAAATCAACTCATTAATAACACTAAATCAAACGTTTACATAAGGCTGCTAATTTACTCATGTTTTTACCATTGACATAAAGATTTTCACTGCCAAAACAATCGAGTTTATTTAAAAATATTTTTCAATGGTTGTCCTTTAAAATATCAAAATTGTAGGATATTTACAAATAAGTATGAAGAAAATATATTTTTACTTGGACATAAAGAATTATTGAAAAGATTATTTTAATCCAAGTTTAGTTTTGGCATATTATCTAATGTAATAAATAGTTTCCAACAATGTACTATATTAATAAACTAAAACAAAACTTAATCGTGGTGTCAAAATAAGTCACGGCGTTATATATTTAAAAATAAATCACTTATAACCTTTGGGTATACGAATTCACTACTCCTGGCCGGTTTGATTATGGGACGGCACCTGCTAATTAACAATGGCTTCCCTCAAATAAATCCTGCATGCGGATATTTTAACTCGACACCAAAATCCAAAATATCAACAACGAAGGTAAGATAGAATGGTCAAGTTAAAAATTAAGTGGTTTTTCTTCAAAATCCAATTAAGATGGCCCAAATACAGCCAGATATGAAAGAAAACCCGTAGAGGTTCTGCACACGTGTTAATATCACACCGTCCCAAAAACTCTCACCACCACACGACTCCCAAGACTGCTACCAAACGACTGACTCCCAGGCCGGATATCAAGAAATGCCACGGAACACGCGTCAACCAACAATCTTCGCAAGTCCATGCTCCTACGAGGTATGCAACACTATTTACAACGAATGATATATTTAAGTTACAACAAAATACGGTACGCAACCCTACTTACGAGTACCTAAGGAATACAAAATCATCAGAGACACAATTATAATGAACTGTAGAAGGGAAAAAATAGGCACGTGACATTGGTATGCTGGACTTGAATATGTTGCTTAGTTTGCCATATGCTGCCCATTCCAGAGTCACTCTCCTTGCCAGTTCGCACGTTTGGTTGTCTCTGCTGATATTTACCTTATGTCCCAGATATATGTATTTTTCCACTAGTTCAATTGTCGATCCGTCTACTTTTAATTGTTCAGTTGGTACTAAGTTTGTCATAATCTTTGTTTTGCTGTAATTTATTTGCAATCCAATTTTTGTGAGACATTTTTAAGATCCATGAGCATGTTCTTAGCATCTTCTAGATTGTCGGTTATTAGAGCTATGTCGTCAGCAAACCGAAGGTGATTTAGTTGTTCGCCATCGATTCTGACTATCTTGGTGTCCCACTTAAGGTCTTTAAACGCATGTTTTAAAATAACGGTAAATAGTTTAGGAGACATTGTATTTCCCTGTCTAACTCCGCGTTTGACGTTAATTTTTTTGCCACCTAGCGTGCATTGGTTTTAACAAAAAAAAATTAAGAGTGAACAAAAAATCGTAAATGTAAAAATAATTAAGAAGCGAATTCTTTCTCGTACCAAAGCGAAATTACCGATAATAAACTAGTATTAATTTTAACTAAAATTATCCATGAGCGACGCGCCGATTTATTAGAGAAAATAAAGAGAGTGCTGCGAACAGTTGGGTTTGGCAGAAGAAGCATAAAAGTAAAATTAATGCTGCGAAGATTAGTAGTCTGAGAAGTATAGCTGGAGTGATTCTGATGGACAAAGTGAGAAATAGTGTGATTGGAAACGCTGTTGGGTAAAAGATGTAGTAACAAAGATTGATAAAGAAATGCGTAGATGGTCTGGACACGTAAAAATAATGGATGAAAGAAGATTGACGAAACATATTTATAAGGCGAATGTAAATGGGCATTTCGGTAGAGGTCATAGAGGACATATCTCGATCAGATCGTAATTGTTTTGAAGAAAGGCCAGGTCAAAAGTACGTATAAAGAGCATGTATGAAAGCGCCGATAAAAGTAAAACAAGTAAAAAACGTGACTATTTGTATGTATGTACATAAGCGCCTTTCTAGGTAGTCTAAAACAAGCTCTATGCATAAAGATACTATAAAGATACTATTCTAGCAACGTACGGATGAGTGTTATAAAATTCACATCAATAACAGGAATAAACGGTGCCACATTGTCTTCAAGAACCTCTTTAATATACCTATTTGCTGGCAGTGATCCCCTACGAAATACGGTAAACTTTGTGTGGTCTTATACCATAATGGAGCCACCGTCAAAGTTTCTAGCTGGTCCTAAGATGCAATGTAAAAATTGCTCACCTTCGCGTCTGTGCACTGGGATATCTTTATCGGATCCGAAATGTGCAAATCTGGAATCAATTGTAAAAATGATACTAGACCGGTCGTTTACATTATAATTAGCTTGTTCTCTTGAGAATCGCAAACATGCCACATGGTGTTCACTGGATAACAATGGTTAATAATGGTGGCTCTAATACCAACTTTATTTAACCTATTTCTAATAGAATTAATGCTTACTTGGATCTTACAGATTCTGTTAAGATCATTTTGCAGTTGCCGTGCTAATATGATTTTCCTGCAGTGCCTGCAGACAAAAAATAATGGTTATCTGCAGCGATGGAACACCTTGGACGTCCTGGAAGGGGACTTCGTTTGTAACCCCCAGTTTATCTGTACCTTCTTAGTGTTATAGATACCCTCGACTGGTTAATATTAATAACTTTGACTACACAGGGTGCTCCAACGAAAACTTGACCACCCCAGAAACTCAAAAATCAATAGTTTCTTCAAAATTTAATACAACACGTTTTTTGAGTATAAATTTCGTATGAAAACCCGTCCCTCTCCCAATAAAATTTGACGTGTTTTTTTAAATTTTGAAGAAACTCTTGGTTTTCGTTGCGATCTTCTATCTTCATTTGAGGCCACAATTTTGCTTGCTCTGGCGTCAAATTACTAATTGCACTTTTTTAATGTACTATCAACAAATATTCACACATTTTTTGTATTTCTTTTTATTTTTGTTCATGGCAAGCAACAGGAAACGTCAAAATTTAGATTTTTTGACAAGTAAAGCAATTAATATTTTACTTCACGATTTCTAACTATTTATAATTTTTAAAATTATGCTTTTTGTACTTTTATAGAAAAGGTACACTTAAAAGTACATTTTATCCACATTTTTTAAAGTTTTTCGTAAAAATGTGGATACAACAATTGAAAGATTTGACAATTATTTTTATATATACCTGTGTGGTTTCCTTTAGTACTTAATGCAGAATAATATGTATTTTCTTGATAGATTCTTGATAGATTCCTTCATCAAATATGCCCCGTCCACCAAAACGTATACAACCCGCGATCGCGACATACAAATGTCATAGACTGTCAGCCTTAAAAAGCAGACAAGTATATCTCCAGAAGATGCCATCCACTAGAGATGGCGAAACGTCGAGTAGAAACTTAGACCTACGACGGCCTATATACCCGAAAAACCATTCACTAACAAACGATGGCCGCGAAAGCCTTTCACAATATGTAACAATAAATTATAGTTTAAAAAAACTAAAAAACACGCTTTTGGCGTTAATTAAACTACAAAGTAAATTATAATACTTAACATAGGAATAAAATTACTGACGAGAAATTTATTGTCACTATTCTAAAAGCGTGGGGTGCTTTTATTCCGAAACGCAGAGTTAGTTTAAAAATGTCATACAAAGCAGTGACATTGATTGACTTTAATACCTTTTTTATTAGTGACATTAATTTTCTCGTCAGTAATTTTATTTCTATGTTAAGAATTTTTTTTACTTTTTAGTTTTGTTAACTTTAAATGCGTGTTTTTTGGTTTTTTTATACTATAATCTATTTTTCGCTTTTTAGTTTTATTTGTTTAACTCACTAAAAAAATATATGTATTAATTGGTAAAAGCACAAAAAGAATACATCGGCCGGGAATCGAACCCGGGCCGTCTGCGTGGCAGGCAAGCATTCTACCACTAAACCACCGATGCATTTCGTTACGTGACTATTTCTACTAAATCGCACTACCCGTAAGCCGCGTTAAGGAACTTCGTTCCAAAAAGTCAGGTGGTGTTAAATCTGGAGATCTCGCTTGCTATTCTACAAAATCCCTTCTGCCAATCCAATGTCTTGGAAATCGTTCGTCTATCCATTGTCTTGCAGCTAGTGCGTAATGTGATGTAGCTCCGTGCTGTTAAAGGTATATATTCTGTTCATCTAGCACCATATTTCCCTGTTCATCAACTTGTCTTTCTAGTGACTGACTAATAAGTGAATACATTTTTATTTTCTAATAATTGTAGGTACAATTCTCCCGTTAGGTTTTGGTCGATAAAAAATGGTCCAATTATCTCATATTCCAGAATACCAGCCCATACATTTATCTTCGCTTGAAACTAAGTATTATCCTGTCGAAACACGTAAAAAATTTTTGTCATCCCAGTACCTACAATTAAAATAAAACGTTAATTCATCACTTAAACATTTCTATTCTATAATTATTTCTATTCCTACCCAGTTTTGCGTCTTCTTGTATCTTTTGGGACATTGTTTCACAAAATTCAGTCCTGCGGTCATAGTCACCTTGACTAAGCTGATGATGAATTTGTATTTTATAAGAAACATTTTAACATTGTTTATGGAACCAAGGAAAATATTTGTAAGTACATATTGATACTTTTTAAATGGAATAGAATCTATAAAAAAATGACCCAGTACTTCAATTTGTTCAGCTTTGTCGAGAACTTTGTAATTATTATTTTATTTATTACAAACTGATCCAGTTTCTCCAAATTTTCGTACTAACTCTTTGATGGTCTAGTGGCCTATATTTCTATCAGGATGCCTTTCATGAAAAACTTGAGCTGTTTTTCGAGCGCACTTGTTTTGATGACCATAAAAAAATATTATTTTTATTCGTTTTTGCAGATAATACACCATTTTAAAATAACTCAAGATGCGACAGCTACAAATAATGGCTAATTTAACGTCACGAATAACTAATTAAATATACTAATAATATTTTTAAAACAAAGAAACAAAATGACAAAAAAAGTCAAAAAAGGTGACATATATTTAGAAGTAAGTTAATTGATCCCTAATTGGGCATCTACCAATCCAAAAGTGGCGTAGGATGTTTTTGTTATGATTTCATGTTATTTCACAAAATTTGTTGCATCAGCAAAATAAATCAATGAAATAAATTTTTTTTTTACGGAAAATAGTCGCAAAAAGGGTAGACCTATCGTGTGGGCCGCGAACGGCCCGCACTGCGACTAATAAAAGGGGAAGGGATTATAGAAAGGAGATGATTGTGGACCCGAGTTCTTTTGCCGAATGTGGCCAGTGGTGGTACAAGAGTTTTTATTTCTCTGGAGTATCTGCCATGGAAATATCTGTAGAGTAATGTCTGGTCTGCAACTCTTTTTCTATGTTTTAGTGGGTGAAGGGTATCTGTGAGAGTTGAGCTGTTTATCAACCGAATGGCCCTTTTCTGAATGGAATCTAGAAGACGAAGAGAATGCCTTGGTGCTGAACCCCAAATGTGCGAGCAATACTTCAGTACAGGTCGGATTTGAGCCTTGTACGTCGTCAACAGTTGATCAGGAGTAAAAAACTTTCTAGCTTTCCACAGAAAACCTAGCCTCTGGCTTGCTGACTTTGCGATGTTAGCAACATGGTCATGCCAAGACATATTATTAGACAACGTGACTCCCAAAATTAAGATGAAGAGACTTGATTCAATGGTATTTCCGGACATTGTGATGAAATGATTTGAGGAATTTACTTTCTTGGAAAACGTGGCGCTTTGTGTTTTCTGGTCGTTGAACTGAACAAGATTGTTGGTTCCCCACTCGATGATTGCTTCAAGATCTCTATTGATAGAATCAACCTGTTCCTGTCTGAGTCTATTTGTAACATTTATTAAAAGGGATCGATAGGATGTGAAAGTTGAGACAAGTGTGCTGTCGTCTGCGAAACTGTAAATGGGGTTCGTCGTGGTTTTCAAGAGGTCGTTGATGTGTAAAAGAAATATGGTGGGGGACATGGAACCCTAGGGGGCCAGATGGTTATCGCGTGAAAATTTTTTACAACGTATGAGTTAAAAGAGAAGCCGAAAAATTTTGAGATGCTTTATTTGTGATGAAATTAAGCTACTTGGTCGAAATATTCGTTCATCACTTGCCTTAGTCCATCCTGGGATGTAGTCCTCTTGGTATAGTTTCCTTTACTGTGCAGATAAAAGCTCCAACAAACCTTTCATAGTTTTTTGCCGTAGGAGTGATACACCTTAGGCATTTATAAATATTATTAAAGAATGCTTTCCAGTTTGCTTTATTAAAGTTTCACCTCGGGCGAGGGAAATACGTTATTAAGGGGATCCTCATTCCAATTTCTATTAACGCAGGGAGTATGTGTGGAAAAACATCTGGAACAATTCATGTGATTGGAAGTTCATTGGAATCTGTTGAAATAAAGCATAAGTCTGAGTTATATTGTTGTCGACACTTAAAAGTTTTACGATCCTTTGCATTAAAAACACGGTACAGATTATTTCCCTCAACCCAGTCCATTAGCTTTTCATCAATTTCGTCAGTTGCCCTATACTTCCATTTAGTGTAATGGCTATTAAAGTCTCCTTTGTATACAGTTGGATGAGGGAAGGACTGCATAGTATGCTGGGGCCAAAGTATAGCAGGAGGTTTAGCAAAATTATTTACTGTAATCTCTCAAACCTGTATCGTAATTTCGTAAATATTGTTGCTTGTGCAACATGGCGTAGAAAGGCGTTTTCAATTTTGCTGCGGATGTATGTAGCAGTTCCATGTGATCTATTGTAAGTAGCACCTATAATTTTATAGCCAGGGATCTTTCCTCTTACCCGGAGTTGGTCCTTATTTTCCGTATGCTTCCTGGATTGTCAGTACGTCCACATCGTTGTAAGTTAAGAGCTTATGAAGGAGTTTACATTTAGCTCTGCTCATTCCTTCTACGTTAATTTGGCAGCCTCGGAGGCTAGGTCCGAGTTTTCTAGTCCTTTAGTACCCAGAAGAGACCAGAAAATCCAAGTGGCTTGAGATTGTTTGGCCGCAAGCTGTGCTAGTTCATTTCGTTCACGTATATAGTAAGTCGTGGTGCACCACGGGGAGGCGAACTAGCATTGCGACTTAGGCTACTACTATCTAGTAAATCAACCAAGGGTCAAGAGGTAAGATTAGGGTTCTGCAAGTTGTAATTGGGCAAGGATATTTAAGGGATATAAAAATCTCAAACTATGATCATATTTCTATTGTGTAAGGCTAATTCTGAAAGATTTTAAAAGAGGGTTTTATTATCTTATTCCTTAATAACATTAACTATCTAATTGGTTAGGCTCATTAAAACTATAGTTATTTGTTTTGTACATTTCTCTGGTATTATTGAATTGTTTATCCTTTAAAAACGCCACGGTGGCGGCGTAGACACGGTCGCTCAGAAATCTTTATTCTGAATTTGTGTAATGTATTAGGATCGCCATGTAAGGTATTAGGAAGCCATGTAGTACTTAGGCACCTTAAGGTTACGGGAAACCCTTGTTAGAATAAAAGAAGGAACTTTTTCCGAAATACTATATTAAATTAATCGAACATTACTACTAGATGTTTATTTACGATTTTTAAACTTGACCGACCTAAGCAGTTCGCGTATCGACCGGTCATGTCAAAATATAAAAACACACAACTCGCTGCTAGACGACTCGTTGTTTAATAAATACAATTAATTTGTAAAAAATGCGTGTTGACATTGACACGTTTGATGGGTTCAAAGAAATTCTCATGAACGGTCAACTGAGTTCGTTGGGCCTTCTTTAACCCTCTTTCCATGTTTTCCTGGCTCAGGGCACTAGAGTTTAATTCTCATTTAATATGTTCGAATAACATCAAATTGTGCTTGTGTATTAAAAACTTACTTATTAATAAATTTAATAAAAGTAATTTATTAAAGAAATAAATGGATGTTATTTCATTAAATTTTTTCGAAAGAATTTACTAGATGCCTGATGTATTTTAATAAAAAAACTGCTAATCTATATCGGAATAACTGCTGTTAAATAATATTCGAGGAATAAAGAATCTAAACTATCCAATTAGTTAAACTCAATAAAACTATAGTGATTTGTTTTGTAAATTTCTCTGATATCATTAAATTATTTATCCTTTCAAAGGCCACGGCGCCGGTGGCGGCGTAGGCACGGTCGCTCAGAAATGTTTGTTTTGACTGATTTAGAATTTAATTTTTATTTAACATGTTCAAATAACATCAAATTGTGCTTGTTTTTTAAAAATTTACTCATTAATAAATGGATGTTATTTCAATAAATTTTTCCGAAGGAATTTACTTAATGCTTGGTGTATTTTAATAAAAAAAACTGCTAATCCATATCTAAATGACTACTATTAAACAATTTTCGAGGAATGAAGAATGTAAACATTTTAAAAGCGCATGTACCGCCTCAATGTATGTGTTTTCATTGAAAACTATTATCTACCACTTTCCAATACACACAGTTATCATGCATGGTTTATTTCATACGAAAGTGCCTTCTTCCAGATTTAAAGACAGAAGTTTTTGAATGTTCTGTTATTTCCGAATTAATTTATTGCATTAGACTGGTAGGTATAATTTTTTTTTTTAATTTTAAATATTTGTTTAGTCCATTGTTATGTCGTTTATTAAAAAAAATATTGCGCTTTGTTTTAATTAGATTTGGATTTAGTAACATTTTTTAATTTTGATAGTAACTGGAATTATATTAATTAATTAAAATACAGTTTTAACATCAAAGCAATTTTTTTACATTGAGATAATAAATAAATAAAAAACAATGTTTTTGTTTACAACGTGTTTTTTGGAAACTATTAATAAAATTTTCCTTAATTTGTTTCGTAATACAAAAAAATATTTTTTATTTCATTAATAAGTCGTGTACTCAGCATTTGAAGATTTTATTTTATTTTATTTTTTTTGAATAATTAATTAACAAACCATTAACTAATCTACAAACTAGTTAAAGTTTTTAACAGCAGTTTCTTTAAACACTAATTAACTGTAAAGACTATTAAAGTAGTTTTATATTTTCTTACATTTTATTTTAGTATACCAAGTTCTGTTACTAAATCAAAATAAATTTAAATTCCAATTAAACAAAAGGAAGATTGAAATTTGTACTTTGTTAAAAAAAAAGGTGAATTTTTTTGATTTATCAAAAAGACTCATAATTTTTCCTATTAATTTTACAAAAGTTTTTTAAAAATTGTTTCTTTTTCCTCAATAAATAGCTTGAGAAGTTTCTTGACTAGAGAGGGATGGAATAAAAATCCAGTGTGGTTTTTATCTTTTTATTACAAAAGCCTCGTATCTTACGTATTACTGCTAACTACTTGTTATACAAATGATTATGATTATTTATAATGAGTTTTACGTTTTACTTATAAATTAATTTACATTTAAAATATATTAGGGATGTCCCTAATAGAATCACAATAATATTAAATAATAAATGGTCTTACTGGTACTGTCAAAAGTGTATACAGGGTGTAGCGCGAAAAGTTTTGATTAAAAGTAATGGTGGATACAGTTATGTTAAAAATCTAAAATCACGGTTATACCGGAACTCATCAAATATCTGGAGAAATTTGAGATAAACTATGACAGACAATATGGATTTCGACAACTTCGGTCTACTGGAGATTTGCTGGCTTATGTCACTCAGCTCTGGACAAACACTATTGAAAAGTTTGGTGAATCCCGTGCAATAGCCTTGGATATATCTAAAGCCTTTGACCGCGTTTGGCACCAGGCATTGTGAAGTAAATTATCTGCCTACCACGAACCCCATTTACAGTTTCGCAGACGATAGCACACTTGTCTTAACTTTTACATCCTATCGATAACTTTCGGTGAATGATACAAATAGACTCAGGCAGGAACAGGTTGATTCCATCAATAGAGATCTTAAAGCAATCGTCGAGTGGGGAACCAACAATCTTGTTCAGTTCAACGCCCAAAAACACAAAGTGCCACGTTTTCCAAGAAAGTGAATTCCTCAAATCATCCCATCACAATGTCCGGAAATACCCTTGAACCAAGTCCTTCCATCTCGATTTTGGGAGTCACGGTGTCCACGGTATTGCTCGCACATTTGGGGTTCAGCACCAAGGCATTCTCTTCGTCTTCTAGATTCCATTCAGAAAAGAGCCATTCGCTTGATAAACAGCTCAACTCTCACAGATACCCTTCACCCTCTAGAACATAGAAGAAGAGTTGCAGACCAGTCATTGCTCTACAGATACTTCCATGGCAGATGCTCCAGAGAAATAAAAACTTTTGTACCACCATTGGCCACATTCGGCCAAACAACTCGGCACGCTGATCAGTCTTACACATTTACTCTCAAGCTTGACACTACAAGGACCAATCTTCATCAAGTATCCTTCTTTTACAGGGCTGCTACGGAATGGAATAAGCTTCCAAAATCAGTTTTTCCAGAGAATTATGTCCTGCAACTTTTTAAAAAGCGTATCCACACAATCATTTCCTTTCTATAATCCCTTCCCCTTCTAATAGTCGCAGTGCGGGCTGTCCGCGGCCCACACGATAGGTATACCCTTTTTGCGACTATTTTCATAAAAAAAAAAGTAGACGTCAACTTTGTTATTTTTCAGAATTTTAAAAAAATCCTAGTCCACATTGAATAATGATATCTTCATTAAAAACGAAGCTAGTGACGTGAAATTGTAAACAATAAACAACAAGCGCTTGCCCGTTAACTATAATGATATTTATACAGGGTGTTTTAAACTTAGCCGCCAACATGCACAATTTAAATCATTTATAAGTTGCTTACTTTAAATAGAACACCCTATATTTTATTACATTTCCCGTGGAAATTTTTAAGGTATTGGTATCGGTATTCCCTATAGGTAGGTACCTAAATCCAATCAATTTTGAGATATTTCATTATCTTAGTTAAAACATAACAGCACTTAATTATTTCAATATTAGTAAAGGGTAGGTCTTGGCTGTCAAAGATTTGATAGTTAGAACGTTAGTTGTTTATGTTGTTTTGATAGTTTCCATTACCAGTTTGTATTTCATAGTAAATAATGGCAAATGTAGGATATAATAGAATTGTTGAACGGACATGCCGTGTTTTTGCAGAAAGATATCCAAATTGACCAAATGCAACTGGTGATATTGTAAGAAAAACTACCGTCAATTTGGTCAATTTAAGACAAAAATAAATAAAAATATACCACTAGTGGACAGTGGCATAAACGAAATTAATGTTTTCGGTTATTTTACGGCCTCTCCAAATGCCTCCAATAGAGATTGTGAGAGAGATCTTACTTTGTCAATGAGAACAATTCATCTTATTTTAAAAAAACACCAATGGAAACCATTTTTTTATCATTTGGTGCAACATGATGATCTTCCTCGAAGGTTTGATTTCTGTGAATGGTTTTTAATAAAGACCCAAGAGAATAAAAACTTCATAAAAAATTATATGGTGTGATGAAGCAAAGTTTAGCAAAAATGGATTATTTAATCGACATAATTCCTATTTTTGGTCTAATGAAAATCCACATATTAGTAGAGAACGTTACTCCCAAGATAGTTGGAGTTTTAATGTTTTTGTGCAATAAAACACGATACAATTTTAGCATTAAAAGATATTGACACATTTTAAAAGAAGCAATACGACCTGCGGCTTCAGCTTGGTACCAGCGCGTTCGACGGGCATTTTAAAAATTCGCCTGCGCGAAAAAATAAATAAAATAAATGATAATATAATATGCAGTCTTCGCATGCGCATTGGAGTTTGCGCATGCGCGTCGGGGTTCACGTATGCGCATGCGTAGTTTAGATTAGTATCAATTTATTTACTTTTATTGCCTTAAATAAACAGATGTTTCAATTGGTTAAAAAAGGTACTGCTCGTGTTAGTTTAGGCCGTTAGGTTGGGTTAGTCTAATTTTTTATGTTCATCATCAGTCGAATATATCATTTATAAAGAAAGATATACGCGCACTCTGGCAACGTCGCAATTTCAAATACGGGTTTAAAAGCCTGTCATTTGTCAAGTAGTTGAGTGTTTCTGTCTATCAATAATGCAATAATAATAAATAATTTATTTCGATTTATTAACTCTTATCTCGTTAAATAATTGCAAAAAAGTGCGGAATAGGTGAATTATAATATGTTAATTTTGTTGCAAAAAAGTACGAGGAATTTTAAGTGTTTGATCGAGGTAAAAACTCGTTATAAAAATTACCCTTGAAATATCCACCATGGTTAATTAGGCACACATTTTTTTTAAAAAGTACTTTTAAAACGTTTCCGCGCAAAAATTTCTATCAGGATATTCATTTTATATTGTGTTTTAATGACCTATGAATATTTTATGAAAATTCATTTGGCAGTCATATTCTGGAATTTTCCATAACATTTTCCAAATCATAGCTACATCATCATCATCATCTCCCCTTGAACTGCTAATTATCGTATTCCATGACGTTTTTTAAATCGGAAGATGTAGAGAAGTTTTCTTTAATTTTCAACTGCACGTGAAACTTTTGGGTTTGTCTAGCACATATAGATCATGATATTGATCTCCTTCCAATTTTTCTTGATCACAACATCATCAGGTTTTCAAAAAGTAGATCATTTTAGAGCATTTCCGTCAGCTTTTAAACTGTCAGCTTAAACTACAAAGCTCTGTAATTTGGGTTTCTTCTTCACAATGTCGCGAACCGTTTGTTTTTCGAAGTTATATGTTTTAACCAATGGAGCAACACTTTTGTTTTTTTCAATTGTGTTCAGTGTTTACCCGACGAGAGTTACGGATAATCCGCGCACGGATGATCAATTTAATATCATCATCATTGTCCGCTAGTCGTCCATCGTCGGATATACGCCTCCCCTAATCGTTGCCACTCCTTCCGGTCTTGTGCTCGCCTTATCCAGCTATTTTCAATCAGTCTCTTGACATCGTCTGTCCATCTGGTCTGGGGTCGTCCTCTGTTTCTTTTACTAGTCCACGGTCTCCACTCTAATACTTCTACTACTATTTCTTCGTTGTTTATTCGGTCTGGGAGAGTTACACCTATCATTCTCCTTTCCATTGCTCGTTGTGTAGTTTGTAATCTATAAATAATCTCATGTCTGTGCAGTTTGTTAAAGTTGGGAGAACATACTGATCAAAGGTTCATGCTTTGAGGGTGTTTGGGATATCTGAAGCCTTCCAAAAGTTGACCATGCCAACGATATCCTTCGAGATAAATCTGCTTTTAAAATACCCTTTGATAATTCCATTCTTTGACCTAAGTAAATATATGAGTCTGTTCGTTCTAGCTTTGTGTTATTGATTTTAATGTTTATATTCTGTGTGTTATTTTCGTTTGTCATGTATTTAGTTTTTTTGGTGTTTATTTTAAGACCTACGTTCTTTGAATTCCAATTAAGCTCTGTTATCATTTCCTGAAGATCCTGCTGATTTTATGCGAACAGAACGATACCGTCTGCGAAACGAAGGTGGCTCAAGTATTTTTCATTTATCTGTATCTCTTTGGTGTCCCAATCAATTTTCTTAAACATATCTTCTAACGTAAGCATAACAAATTTTGGTTAGATGGATTCGCCCTGTCTGACTTCTCTCCCGAGTTTAATTTTGTTTGTACAGTCCTCCAATGCAACTCGAAAAGTTGCTTTATCATATATATTTTTAATCAAAGTTGTGTATCGATGGTCTACTCGGCAGTTACTTAGCGCGTTTCGATGGAGTCGAATGCTTTTTCATAATCGACAAAAGATATCCAAAGAAAGGTTGTATTCATTTGCCTTTTCTATAATATTTCCTTTTCTAAAATCGGCTTGTTCCTTGGGCTGGTAGCTGTCGAGTTTTTTGGTTAGTCTTTTTGTTATTATTTTTATAAACACTTTATACACGACAGATAGCAAACTAATTGGTCTGTAATTACTAAGTTTCAGGTGCATCACCTTCTTGCAGGTACTTATTATAAAGTATCTTTAGGAGATCGATTACAGTCTCACCTCCAAATATCAGCATTTCCAATATGATCCCATCTTCTCCTGCTGCTCTTCCTTTTGGAATTTTTGACATAGCTGTTTTAATCTCTTCACTGATTATATCTGTGATTTAATATCATAAAATAAATCCGCCGCCCGGATAAAGCGCGCACGGATAATCGGGGTTCTACTACATTACTTTAGTCCATTGTTTCTCAACCATTTTTATGTCTTGACTCACGAAAAAGCCAAAAAGTTAAGTAAATAGTCTTGCGACCCCGTCACTATAAGATTATAATAATATGTACATGTGTAGGTACTATTTTTATCAGCTTTACGTTATATTAGCCTTCACTGGTTTTAACCTGCGGTGTACTTGCACGAATTTGTCAAATAAGCTACTTGCGCATTCCGTGGTACATACGCTAGAACAGGTTCGTACATGTTAACTGACTAAGTTATGAAATCAAAAGAACGCGAGGCCGAGCTTCATTGTAATTTAAATTTTTAGGGTAGTATCGGGATGTAAGTACATATCATAAATATTTTATCTGACTCACTCAGTGATTAATTTTTATCAATAAAAAACAGTAAAAAGTGGGTTAAAAGGTTAAATTAAAATGGACAAATATGTGACAAAACGAAATGCTCCTTCTACGTCTGGTGAAACGGTGAAGAAAAAGAACAGGTAATGCAACGACACATATTTGAAATATGGATATATTGCATTGGATGACAAGCCACAATGTGTTGTTTTTATCTGCGGAAAACATAAAGCCTCTAAAATGACTTCGGCATCTGGAAACCAGACACCCATCTTTACAAGGCAAACCATTAGAATTCTTCGAGTGTAAGTCACTTGTTTTAAAAAATCAACAAATTGCTATAAAAAAATCCAGCCGTAATGAGACTGCAGCACTTTATGCATCCTACTTAGTAGCACTGCGAGTTGCGAGGAAATCTTAGCCCCATACTTAGCCAAGCAGCACTTAAAGCTCTAAAGTCATACACTTGTAAGTATAAGCTGATTTGGGACTGTAAACTGTCCCTGAAACAACTGGCAGCGAACAATCGGGTTACTCTGATGTTGGTTCCAGGTCACAAGGGAGTTAAAGGCAACGAAAAAGCAGATTGCCTCGCCAAAGAAGGGGCAAACACACAATTTTTAGACCCAGAACCCTTCTGTTGACTTTCCAAAGCCCAATTGAAAGAAGAGGTCGCTGGGAAACAGATGAAATGAAATCTCACTGGCATAAAGTGCCAGGACAAAGGCAAGCGAAAAGGCTAGTAAGCCTTTCGCCAACGAAAGCTAAACAGCTTCTCGAGTTCGACGAAAAAGACTTAAAACTGGTGACGGGACTCCTCACTGGACACTGCCCTCTAAGGTATCACCTAAAAAAGATAGGCAAAACAGAGAGTGATAGTTGCCGCTACTGCGAGAACTTCGCTAAAACTGCAGAACATTTGCTTTGCGAATGCCCAGCGCTTTTCTGCAAGAGGCTCAAGTTTCTGGAAGGGGTCTTCCTAAAGCCTTTTGATGTCATATATATATATATATATATATATACAGGGTGGAGCACCCCATACGACACGGTCTCTGTAAACCAAACTATACATTTTTTCGGGAATTTCTTCATTTCATTAGATGTATATTGATTAAGGCTGCAAAAGGAAATTATTTTGGAGTCTACAGGGTAGCTCAAAAAAGTGTGACATATCAAAGTTGTGTTTTTTTAAATGGAACACCCTGTATTTCGTTACACTTTTAAATAGTTCACGAAAAAATAAAACGATTTCATTAAAGGTACTATGTAGCTAAATAACCGTTCTCGAGCTACTGATTTTTTTAAGAAAATGCTAGGTACAATTGGAAACTAAATAACATCGAAATGTATGAAAATCATCCCATCGAATTCTGACCAAGCATAAAAGAGGTTTTGAGCTATTGATTTCGATAGAACCCGTTTCTCAGGCAGAAAAAAACCCATCATTGAAAATGAGGAAAATGAATTTCTTATTACGGGATCAATCATAGAAAACCCTCAATAAGGACTGCTTTTTAAAAAGTGACGCCTCAAATATTATTAGGTGTTAAGCATTTTTTTATAGAGAGAGCGGCTCTTTGTATTCAACAGGATGGTCGTCATTTTGAGCATTTACTTTGAATTAAATATATTTGTGTTTCATATTTTGTTGTTGTTTCAGTTGAATAATAAAAAAAATTGTATAGTCTGTTTAATGAACTACCGTCAGATTATGAAAAGTAAATATTTTTGATGAAGTGAAGTATAACAACTGTCAATGAGAATTCAGTGAGTAAATCAAATAAATGTCGTTTCAAAGCTTTCTTAATTCAAAGAATGCATTGAAATAAGAACTACCATTTGAAAAAGCTAATATCTAAAAAACTATTTAGGTTAGGTATAGGAAATTTTAATATGATATGATAGATAATTAAATTTTATATTGTTCAGACCAAAAAAATACAGGGTGTTTTATTTGAAATAACTAAGTTATCTTTGTCCAAAATTATAAAAAAGTGGCAATGATTTTTGAACATTCTGTATAATATTAAGAAACATGTTTTATCGAAATCAATAGCACAAAACCTCTTTTATGCTTGGTCAGAATTCGAAGGAATGATTTCTATACCTTTCGATGTTATTTAGTTTCCAATTGTACCTAGGATTTTCTTAAAAAAATCAATAACTCGAGAACGGTTATAGTTAGCTACATAGTACCTTTATTAAAATCGTATTACTTTTTTTCTGAACTATTTAAAAGTGTAACGAAATACAGGGTGTTCCATTTAAAAAAACACAACTTTGATGTCACACTTTTTTAAGCCACCCTGGAGACTCCAAAATAATTTTCTTTTGCACCCTTAATCAATATACATCTAATGAAATGGGGAAATTCCCGAAAAAATGTATATGGTTTGGTTTACAGTGACCGTGTCGTATGGGGTGCCTCACCCTGTATATATATATATATATATATATGTAAATTAATTCCTGGTGGAGCTACAGGCGATTATTACATCTTAATATTTAGTTTTATAACACCACACTAAAATCCACACCTTTAATAAACGAATCTTTTATACCTGTAGTTTGTATTTATTATTTTTCAACAGACTGCGACCCCCTTTAGAGATAAACTCGACCCTCCGAGGGTCGCGACTCCCCGCTTGGAAAACGATGCTTTAGTCAGTCTTTAATTTAAAAAGTAGGTAATAAAAAATAAATCCATTATTGGCTTTTTTTCCAATATTTGTTCGTTTAAAAAACTTTTTAAATGCCTTCCGAAATGTTGGTATAAGAGTTCCCTTTATTAATTTTCTATAATGATAAAATGTGGGTACTTATTATTCATTTTTATAATAAATCAATCTTAAAATATTTAAAAATTGTGAGATGAACTAAAAAAATAAATTATTAGTGTTAACACATTATAATAGAGGTTGATTCATTTCACGAAGTTCGTCAACTTCAAATCAAGCAACACTTTCGTATCGATTTTATAACCGTTCATGTCTTTTATTAAAAACGTACGTGTTTTTCTACAAATCCAAAACTGTTTTATCGATTTCTTGATTTAACCTTTTTAACAAAAGCCCAAATAACCTTTCACTATTCAATGATTGATTATTTTTTCTTTGATTATTAAGAACGAGAACCCTTCTGTATGCTTTGTTCATCCTTACATAAAATTACAAACTAAAATTTGTTTTTAACCTTTAAGTAATGTCGCTGTTGTTAACTACTTCGCCTTAAGAAGATACCACATATTTTAAAGAACATGCAAGATATGTCTTGCTGCCAATAGTCCAGTCTTTAAGATACTTCTACGAGTGACATTAAGCTAGGAAAATTTTAAAATCAAAGAAAATGTTCATTTATTTAGGGTGATTCATTAAGAATGTACAATCTCTGAATTGTGGATTGTAGACATAAAAATATGATGATTCTGTCCAACATGCCTCATACAAATATTGCTAGTTTCCTAGATACGAAGAGTTTTAGCCTTCATAAGTATATGTATACAGCGTACAGGATGCCAACAGAAAGAGAGTCCTGTGACCAGGGAAAAGATAAATCAACACTTTCTTCTTCTTCTTCTTCTTCTTATAATAGGACCTGGTCCTATTTGATCCGTTGCGTTAAGCCTCCTTCGGAGCTCTTCCTGTGACGCTGAGCTCCTGCTTTCGTACCATCTCTTGGGTGGTCTGCCTACCGGTCTTCGCAAGTTTGGTGTTCTAGTTCTTCTCTCATATCCTGGCTTCTTATTCCATCCCTAATGGTAACACCCTTGATGGTTCTTAGTATATTCATTGAAAATATTCCGCTGACTCTTGTTGCCTTTATGGCTTTATGCCTCTATGGCTAATAAGGTTTCTTTCGTTTAATACCTCCACTCCTAGGTAGTTAAATCTTCTCACTTGATGGATTATCTTGTTGTCGACTGCTAGTTGGCACCTTTTGGGTTCTTTAGAGATAACCATTGACTGTGTTTTTTCTGTTGGGATTTTCATGTTAAATTTGTGTTCTGTTACTGTTGTCTTGTATAACAGGCGTTGTAGGTCATCTTCATTCTCTGCTATGAGGATTGCATCGTCTGCATAGCATAATACTTTAATGGTGCGATTGCCCATCCTATATCCAGCGTCCACTTTTTAATATTTTCAATGATTTGGTCCATAATGATGTTGAACAAAGTAGGACTAAGGCTGTCACCTTGTCGTATGCCCGTATTGATTTGCACTTTCTTAGACAGTCCATCGTTCGTTTTTATTCTTGTTCTACTTCTGTTGTTCAGTTCTTGTATAATTCTTTGGTACCGGTAATCGATGTTGTTCTGGTCTAGAATCTTGATTACGTCATCCAGTCGGACCCTGTCGAATGCCTTGGTTAAATCCACAAAACAGACAAACAGCGGCTTGTTAAATTCTATCGATTTTTCTATTATTTGACGTAATATGAATATTGCGTCCACCGTT